>CM038670.1:599828167-600340667 GCA_021605145.1 Aegilops bicornis
ATGGTGGCTATTTTGAGGAAGATATAAGGAGGTTTATGTGTGATAGAGCGTATCATATCACCGGGTTTGGATGCACTGGCAAAGTTTGCACCAACTCTCAAGGTGAGAAAGGGCAATGCACGGTACCGAAGAGGCTAACAATGATGGAAAGGTAAAAGTGTGTATAATTCATGGACTCAACATTAGTCAAAAGAAATCATATACTTATTGCAAAAATCTAGAAGTCATCAAAAACCAAGCACTACGCGCATTCTCCTAGAGGGATAGATTGGTAGGAAAAGACCATCGCTCGTCCCCGACCGCCACTCATAAGGATGCACAATCTAAGAACACCTCATGTTTCAAATTTGTTACACAACTTTAACCATACGTGCATGCTACGGGACTTGCTAACTTCAACACAAGCATTCTTTAAATTCATAATCACCCAACTAGCATGACTTTAATATCACTACCTCCATATCTCAAAACAATTATCAACTATCAAATTGATCATAGCATCCAATTCACTTCCTATGATAGTTTTTATTATACCCAACTTGGATGCCCGCCATTCTAGGACCAATTTTATAACCATAGCAAATACCATGTTGTTCTAAGAGACTCTCAAAATAATATAAGTGAAGCATGAGAGACTAGCAATTTCTACAAAATTAAGCTAGCGCCATGCTCTAAAAGATATAAGTAAAGCACTAGAGCAAAAACTATCTAGCTCAAAAGATATAAGTGAAGCACATAGAGTATTCTAAGAAATTCCAATCAAGTGGGCTTCTCCCAAAAGGTGTGTACAGCAAGGATGATTGTGGAAAACTAAAAAGCAAATACTAATAACATATAAGACGCTCCAAGCAAAACACATATCATGTGGCGAATAAAAATATAGCTCCAAGTAAAGTTACCGATAAACGAAGACAAAAGAGGGATGCCTTCCGGGGGCATCCCCAAGCTAGGGCTTTTGGCTATTCTTGAATATCTTGGGGTGCCATGGACATCCCCAAGCTTAGGCTCTTGCTACTCCTTATTCCATATTCCATCAAATCTTTACCCAAAACTTGAAAACTTCAGAACACAAAACTCAACGGGAAATCTCATAAGCTCCGTTAGTGAAAGAAAACAAAACCACCACATAAGGTACTGTAATGAACTCATTCTTTATTTAAATTGGTGTTAAACCTACTGTATTTCAAGTTCTCTATGGTTCATACCACTTAATACTAGCCATAGGTGCATCAAAATAAGTAAACAACACACGAAAAATAGAATATGTCAAAAACAGAATAGTCTGTAGCAATCTGTAACCCGCGAATACTTATGGAACTCTAAAAATCCTACCAAAATAGGAAGCCCTGGACAATTTGTCTATTGCTCTACAGCAAAAAGAATCAACGCAAAAGCACGTTTATGTGATTTAACAAAACTAATTTTGTGCGTGCAAAGTTTCTGTTTTTCAGCAGAATCAAATTAACTATCACCATAGGTTATCCAATAGGTTCTACTTGGCACAAACATTAATTAAAACATAAAAACACATCTAAACAAAAGGTCGATGCAAAATTTATTACTAAACAGAAACAAAAACAAAAAACACAAATAAAATTGGGTTGCCTCCCAACTAGCGCTATCGTTTAACGCCCCTAGCTAGGCATAAGGACGAGGATAGATCTAAGTAGTGCCATCTTTAATTTTCAGTTTTTTTAGCGGAGTCATGTTCGAACCCGGGAGGTTCTTTACGTTTCCCTTCATACTCGAAATTTTTTAAATCTAGAGAATCCAACCGCTTATTGAAAAGAGTAATCAACATATTCATGTGGTGAAGATTTCCGCTAACACTTTTAAGAGGCTCAAGAGACTTTTGTAATATTTTTGTTACTTCGCAAATCTTTCCAAACACTTGTGTTTCTTCTTGGGTAGGATGTGGCCCCCCTTTTTGTGGTAGTGTTCCCACTATTCCCTCTATAATTTCATGCACAATACTAGGATCAATTTCAATAAGATATCCCTTGGCAATGCAATCCAAGAGTTGTCTATGCGACATATTTAGCCCAACATAAAAATTGTGAAGTAGAATTCTAAAATTCACCTCTAGGGTGCAACTGCGATAAGATTCCATCATCCTATACCAAGCATCTTTTAAGTTTTCTCCTTGCCTTTGCTTGAAGTGAAGAACTTCAAACTCGGGAAACATAGGAGCGGAAAAGGAACTAGCCAATACGACAAGGTAAACGATCTAACACACGAGCAAACAAAAAGAGGCAAACAAAAGCGAGAGAGGAGATTGGGAAAGAGAGGGCGAATAAAACGGCAAGGGTGAAGTGGGGGAGAGGAAAACGAGAGGCAAATGGCAAATAATGTAAATGCGAGAGAGATGAGTTTGTGATGGGTACTTGGTATGTCTTGACTTGAGCGAAGACCTCCCCGGCAACGGTGCCAGAAATCCTAAGTGCTACATCTTGAGCTTGCGTTGGTTTTCCTTGAAGAGGAAAGGGTGATGCAGCAATAGTAGCATAAGTATTTCCCTCAGTTTTTGAGAACCAAGGTATCAATCCAGTAGGAGGCTCCTCAAAAGTCCCACGCACCTACACAAACAAACAAAGAACTCGCAACCAACGCAATAAAGGGGTTGTCAATCCCTTCACGGCCACTTGCGAAAGTGAGATCTGATAGAGATAGTATGATAAGATAAATATATTTTTGGTATTTTATGATATAGATAAGAAAAGTAAAGATGCAAGTAAAAGTAGATTGAAAGCTTATATGATAAAAGACTGAGCCGGGGGCCATAGGTTTCACTAGTGGCTTCTCTCAAGATAGCATAAGTATTACGGTGGGTGAACAAATTATTGTCGAGCAATTGATAGTAAAGCGAATAAATTATGAGATTATCTAGGCATGATCATGTATATAGGCATCACGTACGTGACAAGTAGACCGACTCACCGCATCTACTACTATTACTGCACACATCGACCGCTATCCAAAGATGCAGCTAGAGTATTAAGTTCATAAGAACAGAGTAACACATTAAGAAAGATGACATGATGTAGAGGGATAAACTCATGCAATATGATATAAACCCCATCTTTTTATCCTCGATGGCAACAATACAATACGTGCCTTGCTGCCCTAACATCCTTTGGGAAAAGACACATAAGATTGAACCCAAAGCTAAGCACTTCTCCCATTGCAAGAAAGATCAATCTAGTAGGCCAAACCAAACCAATAATTCGAAGAGACTTGCAAAGATAAATCAATCATACATAAAAGAATTCAGAGGAGATTCAAATATTTCTCACAGATAAACTTGATCATAAACCCACAATTCATCGGATCTCGACAAACACATCGCGAAAAGAGTTACATCGAATAGATCTCCAAGAAGATCGAGGAGAACATGGTATTGAGATCCAAAAAGAGATAAGAAGCCATCTAACTAATAACTATGGACCCGAAGGTCTGTGGTAAACTACTCACAACTCATCGTAGGGTCTATGGTGTTGATGTAGAAGCCCTCCGTGATCGATTCCCCCTCCGGCGGAGCGCCGACGAAGGCTCCAAGATGGGATCTTGCGGTTACAGAAGGTTACGACGGTGGAATTAGGTTTTCGTTGGCTCCTTGGATGTTATCGGGGTACATGGGTATATATAGGAGGAAGAAGTAGGTCGGTGGCCGCCCGAGGGGCCCACGAGATAGGGGGAGCGCCCTGTAGGGGTGGGCGGGCCCTCCACCCATGTGGCCGCCTTGGCTGCTTCTTGACTTCCACTCCAAGTCCTCTGGGTCACGTTCGTTCCAAAAATCACGCCCCCGAAGGTTTCATTCCTTTTGGACTTCGTTCGATATTCCTTTTCTTCGAAATACTGAAATAGGTAAAAAAACAGCAATACGGGTTGGGCCTCCGGTTAGTAGGTTAGTTCCAAAAATTATATAAATGTGTAAAGTAAAGCCCATAAACATCCAAAACGGGTAATATAATAGCATGGAACAATCAAAAATTATAGATACGTTGGAGACATATCAGAGGCTCCTCAAAAGTCCCATGCACCTACGCCAAACCACCAAAACTCGCAACCAACACAATAAAGGGGTTGTCAATCCCTTCACGGCCACTTGCGAAAGTGAGATCTGATAGAGATAGTATGATAAGATAAATATATTTTTCGTATTTTATAATATAGATAGGAAAAGTGAAGATACAAATAAAAGTAGACTGAAAGCTTACATGATAAAAGATAGAACCGGGGGCCATAGGTTTCACTAGTAGCTTCTCTCAAGATAGCATAAGTATTACGGTGGGTGAACAAATTACTGTCGAGCAATTGATAGAAAAGTGAATAATTATGAGATTATCTAGGCATGATCATGTATATAGGCATCATGTCCGTGACAAGTAGACCGACTCCTGCCTGCATCTACTACTATTACTACACACATCAACCGCTATCCAGCATGCATCTAGAGTATTAAGTTCATAAAGAACAGAGTAACGCATTAAGAAAGATGACAAGATGTAGAGGGATAAACTCATGCAACACTACTAGAAAAAGGCCTACTAATGGCGCACCGGTTTTGCCTACTAATGGCGCACTACCGGTGCGCCATTAGTGGCCATTCCATCTATAGCCCTTTTTGTAGTAGTGCAATATGATATAAACACCATATTTTTATCCTCGATGGCAACAATACAATACATGCCTTGCTGCCCCTGCTGTCAATGGGAAAGGACACCGCAAGATTGAACCCAAAGCTAAGCACTTCTCCCATTGCAAGAAAGATCAATCTAGTAGGCCAAACCAGACTGATAATTCGAAGAGACTTGCAAAGATAACTTAATCACACATAAAAGAATTAAGAGGAGATTCAAATATTTCTCATAGATAAACTTGATCATAAACCCACAATTCATTGGATCTCGACAAGCACACCGCAAAAAGAGTTACATCGAATAGATCTGCAAGAAGATCAAGGAGAACATGGTATTGAGATCCAAAGAGAGAGAAGAAGCCATCTAGCTAATAACTATGGACCTGAAGGTCTGTGGTAAACTACTCACAACTCATCGGAGAGGCTATGGTGTTGAAATCAATGAGCAAAATTTGACAAGGTTGTCCCATTCCAAAATATCAAATGCCTACGATTGTGGAATAGGCAGGGTTTGCCATCAATTCGGACATTGACATGGCACCTTGTGCTAAATAAACCAGCTGTTCTTTTTGTGTAGTTCCACCAAAATCAACCAAATTCGCGCGTAGCTTGTATGATTTCACCCTTATATGATGCAACACCTTGAATTTATCGGCACCTCCTTTATTGTGGTGGAAATGAATGATTCGATGTAGTCATGAACATTTTGTGTAGTTCCCATTGAAATCAAGCTGAGCGCCCCTGTTTGCACAAATACAAAAATGTGATTACTATAAAGCAAACTGTTCTATGAATTGACAGTTCAAACAGGCACCTACATGGTCCATGTAGAGCACACTTTTAGAAAAATGGAACGCACCGGAAATAATCCTAGAACAACATTGTACTCGCGCATCACAACAAGAAAATGGAGATTTGTCGGTCCTTCTGAGCTGAAGTTAGTTTGGTCTTGTGGGGAGTAATGTAACCATCCTTCAACTGCTCCTTCTGATGAGAAGATTGATACGTCTCCAACGTATCTATAATTTTTTATTGTTCCATTATATTATATTACCCCTTTTAGATGTTTATGGGCTTTATTTTACACATTTATATCATTTTTGGGACTAACCTACTAACCGGAGGCCCATCCCATATTGCTGTTTTTTTTGCCTATTTCAATATTTCGAAGAAAAGGAATATCAAACAGAGTCCAAACGGAATGAAACCTTCGGGAGCGTGATTTTTGGAACAAACATGATCCAGAGGACTTGGAGTGTAAATCAAGAAGCAGCCGAGGCTCCCACGAGATAGGAGGGCGCGCCCCCCTGTAGGGCGCACTCCCCTGTCTCGTGGGCCCCTCGGGCGGCCACCGACGTACTTCTTCCTCCTATATATACCTACGTACCTCGAAAACATCCAGGAGCAGGACGAAACACAATTTCCACCACCGTAACCTTCTGTATCCGCGAGATTCCATCTTGGAGCCTTCGCCGGCGTTCTGCCGGAGGGGGAATCGACCACGGATGGCCTCTACATCAACATCCTTGCCCCTCCGATGAGTTGTGAGTAGTTTACCACAGACCTATGGGTCCATAGTTATTAGCTAGATGGCTTCTTCTCTCTTTTTGGATCTCAATACAATGTTCTCCCCTTCTCTTATGGAGATCTATTCAATGTAAACTCTTTTTGCGGAGTGTTTGTTGAGATCCGATGAATTGTGGGTTTATGATCAAGTTTATGTATGAACAATATTTGAATCTTCTCTGAATTCTTTTATGTATGATTGAGTTACCTTTGCAAGTCTCTTCGAATTATCAGTTTGGTTTGGCCTACTAGATTGATCTTTCTTGCCATGGGAGAAGTGCTTAGCTTTGGGTTCGATCTTGCGGTGTCCTTAACCAAAGGATGTAAAGGGTTGCAAGGCACGATTGTATTGTTGCCATCGAGGATAACAAGATGGGGTTTATATCATATTGCTTGAGTTTATCCCTCTACATCATGTCATCTTGCTTAATGTGTTACTCTGTTCTTATGAACTTAATGCTCTAGATGCAGGCAGGAGTCGATCGATATGTGGAGTAATAGTAGTAGATGCAGGCAGGAGTCGGTCTACTTGTTATAGACGTGATGCCTATATACATGATCATGCCTAGATAATCTCATAATTATTCGCTTTTCTATCAATTGCTCGACAGTAATTTGTTCACCCACTGTAATACTTATGCTATCTTGAGAGAAGCCACTAGTGAAATCTATCGCCCCCGGGTCTATCTCTTATCATATTTGCTTCGAATCTAATTTTATTTCATCTTTACTTTTTGCATCTATATTATAAAATACCAAAAATATATTTATCTTATCATACTATCTTTATTAGATCTCACTTTCTCAAGTGGCCGTGAAGGGATTGACAACCCCTTTATTGCGTTGGTTGCGAGTTCTTTGTTTGCTTGTGTAGGTGCGTGGGACTTTTGAGGAGCCTCCTACTGGATTGATACCTTGGTTCTCAAAAACTTAGGGAAATACTTACGCTACAATTGCTGCATCACCCTCTCCTCTTCGAGGAAAACCAACGCAAGCTCAAGACGTAGCAAGACGGATTTCTGGCGCCGTTGCCGGGGAGGTCTTCGCTCAAGTCAACACATACCAAGTACCCATCACAAACCCATCTCCCTCGCATTTACATTATTTTCCATTTGCCTCTCGTTTTCCTCTCTCCCACTTCACCCTTGCCGTTTTATTCGCCCTCTCTTTCACAATCTCCTCCTCTCTTTTTCGCTTGCCCTTTTTCTGTTTGCTTGTGTGTTGGATTACTTGCTGCCATGGCGCAAGATAATACCAAATTGTGTGATTTCTCGAATACCAATAATAATGATTTCCTTAGTACTCCAATTGCTCCTCTTAATGATGTTGAGTCTTGTGAAATAAATACTGCTTTGCTGAATCTTGTTATGAAAGATCAATTCACCGGCCTTCCTAGTGAAGATGCCGCTACTCATCTAAACAACTTTGTGGATTTGTGTGATATGCAAAAGAAGAAAGATACGGATAACAATATTGTATAATTGAAGTTATTTCCGTTTTCTCTTAGAGATCGTGCTAAAGTTTGGTTTTCGTCTTTGCCTAAAAATAGTATTGATTCTTGGAACAAGTGCAAAGATGCTTTTATCTAGTATTTTCCTCCTACTAATATCATCACTCTTAGGAATGATATTATGAATTTTAAACAACTTGATCATGATCATGTTGCCCAATCTTGGTAAAGAATGAAATTGATGCTTCGCAATTGCCCTACTCATGGTTTGAACTTATGGATGATTATACAAAAAATTTATGTCGGTTTGAACTTTGCTTCTAGAAATCTCTTATATTCGGCCGCGGGAGGCACGTTTATGGAAATCACGTTAGGAGATGCTACAAAACTTCTTGATAATATTATGGCTAATTATTCTCAATGGCACACTGAAAGATCTTCTAGTAAAAAGTGCATGCTATAGAAGAAACCAATGTTTTGAGTGGAAAGATGGATGAACTTATGAAGATGTTTGCTACTAAAAATACTCCTCTTGATCCCAATGATATGCCTTTGTCTTATTTGATTGAGAATAATAATGAATCTATGGATGTGAAATTTTTTTGGTAGGAATAGTTTCGGAAACAATGCTTATAGAGGAAACTTTAATGCTAGACCGTTACCTAGTAATTCCTCTAATAATTATGGAAATTCCTAAAATAATTCTTATGGTAATTTTAATAAGATGCCCTCTGATTTTGAGAATAGTGTGAAATAATTTATGATTTCTCAAAAGAATTTTAATGCTTTGCTTGAAGAAAAATTGTTCAAAGTTGATGATTTGGCTAGGAACGTTGATAGACTTTCGCTTGATGTTGATTCTCTTAAACTCACGTCTTCTTCTCCCAAGCATGATATCAATGAGTCTCTCAAAGTAATGAGAATTTCCATTGACGAGTGCATGGAAAGAACCGCTAGATTGCGTGCTAAAAAAGATAGCTTTATAAAAGCGTGTTCTTCCATTTTCCATGGAAATAATGGTGAGGATCTTAAAGTTATTGATGCGTCTCCTATTAGATCTATGTTTTGCAATATGAATTTTGATGATTATGGGACTGATGATGAATCAACTTTGCCTAGAAGGCGTCCCAAGAATTCGGAGTCTTTAGATCCTAATGCTAAATTTGGTAAAAGTGAGATTGGAGAGTCCTCAACTTCAAATAACATTGAACCCACTATATCGGATTTCAAGGAATTTGATTATGATAATTGTTCTTTAAAAGGTTGTATTTCCTTGTTGCAATCCGTTGTTAATTCTCCTCATGCTTATAGTCAAAATAAAGCTTTTACCAAACATATTGTTGATGCCTTGATGCAATCTTATGATGAAAAACTTAATTTGGAAGTTTCTATACCTAGAAAACTTAATGATGAGTGGGAACCTACTATAAAGATTAGAATTAAAGATCATGAGTGTTTTTCTTTGTGTGATTTGGGTGCTAGTGTTTCCACGATTCCGAAAACTTTATGTGATATTCCAGGTTTCATGATCTTGATGACTGCTCTTTAAATTTGCACCTTGAGGATTCCACCATTAAAAAGCCTATGGGAAGGATCAATGATGTTCTTATTGTTGCAAATAGAAATTTGGTGCCCGTAGATTTTATCGTTCTTGATATAGATTGCAATCTTTCTTGCCCTATTATTCTTGGTAGACCTTTCCTTAGAACGATTGGTGCGATAATTCATATGAAGGAAGGGAATATTAGATTCCAATTTCCATTAAAGAAAGGCATGGAGCACTTTCCAAGAAAGAAAGTCAAATTACCTTATGAATCTATCATGCGTGCTACTTATGAATTTAGTGCCAAAGAGGGCACTCGTTAGATCTATCTTTGCTTTTATGCCTAGCTAGGGGCGTTAAACGATAGCGCTAGTTGGGAGGCAACCCATTTTTCTTTATGTTTCTTGTTTTTGCTGCTGTTTAGTAACAAATTTTGCATCTACCTTCTGTTTAGATGTGTTTTTATCTTTTAATTAGTGTTTGTGCCAAGTAGAACCTATAGGATAACCTATGATGATAGTTGATTTGATTCTGCTAAAAAACATAACCATTGCGCGCAGGAATATAATTTTGTTAAATCACAGAAACGTGATTTTTCGTTGATTTGTTTTCTGCTGATCAATAAACAAATTGTCCAGGACTTCCTATTTTGGTAGGATTTTTAGAGTTTCATAAGTTTGCGTTAGTTACAGATTGCTACAGACTGTTTTGTTTTTGACAGATTCTGTTTTTCGTGTGTTGTTTGATTATTTTGATGTATCTATGGCTAGTAAAATAGTTTATAAACCATAGATAAGTTAGAATACAGTAGGTTTAACACCAAAATAAATAAAGAATGAGTTCATTACAGTACCTTATGTGGTGGTTTTGTTTTCTTTCACTAACTGAGCTTATAAGATTTCCTGTTGAGTTTTGTGTTGTGAAGTTTTCAAGTTTTGGGTAAAGCTTTTATGGACTATGGAATAAAGGGTGGAAAGATCCTAAGCTTGGGGATGCCCAAGGCACCCCAAGATATTCAAGAATAGCCAAAAGCCTAAGCTTGGGTATGCCCCGGGAAGGCATCCCCTCTTTCATCTTCGTTCATTGGTAACTTTATTTGGAGCTATATTTTTATTCGCCACATGATATGTGTTTTGCTTGGAGCGTCGTGTATTATATTAGTCTTTGCTTTTTAGTTTACCACAATCATCTTTGCTATAAACACCTTTTGGGAGAAGCCTATTTGATTAGAATTTGCTAGAATACTCTATGTGCTTCACTTATATCTTTTGAGCTTGATAGTTTTTGCTCTAGTCCTTCACTTATATATTTTAGAGCACGATGGTGTCTTAATTTTGAAGAAATTTCTAGTCTCGCATGCTTCACTTATATTATTTTGAGAGTCTTTTAGAACAGCATGGTATTTCCTATGGTCATAAAGTTGGTCCTAGAATGATGGGCATCCAAGTTGGGTATAATAAAAACTATCATAGAAAGTGAATTGGATGCTATGATCAATTTGATGCTTGATAATTGTTTTGAGATATGGAGGTAGTAATATTAAAGTTATGCTCATTGGGTGATTATGAATATAAAGAATGCTTGTGTTGAAGTTTGTGATTCCCGTAGCATGCACGTATGGTGAACCACTTTGTGATGAAGTTGGAGCACAATTTTATTTATTGAGTGTCTTCCTTATGAGTGGCGGTCGGGGACGAGCGATGGTCTTTTCCTACCAATCTATACCCCTAGGAGCATGTGCGTAGTGCTTTGGTTTTTGATGACTTATAAATTTTTGCAATAAGTGCATGAGTTCTTTTGACTACTGTTGAGTCCATGGATTATACGCACCCTTTCACCTTTCCATCATTGCTAGCCTCTCTTGTACCGCGCAACTTTCGCTTGTATCATACACCCACCATATACCTTCCTCAAAACAGCCACCATACCTACCTATCATGGAATTTCCATAGCCATTCCGCGATATATTGCCATGCAACTTTCCACCGTTCCGTTCATATGACATGCATTACTTTTGTCATATTGCTCTTTGCATGATCATGTAGTTGACATTGTATTTGTGGCATGGCCACCTTCATAACTTTCATACATGTCGCTCTTGATTCATTCCATATCCCGGTACACCGCTGGAGGCATTCATATAGAGTCATACCTTGTTCTAGCTTTGAGTTGTAATTCTTGAGTTGTAAATCCATAAAAGTGTGATGATCTTCATTATTAGAGCATTGTCCTACTGAGGAAAGGATGATGAAGACTATGATTCCCCCACAAGTCGGGATGAGACTTCGGACTTTACACAAAGAAAAAATGGGAAAAAAAGAGAAAGGCCAAAAAAGGCCAAAGAAAAAGAAAAAAAGAAAAAAAAGAAGAAAAAAATAAAATGAGAGAAAAAGAGAGAAGGGACAATGCTACTATCTTTTTTTCCACACTTGTGCTTCAAAGTAGCACCATGATCTTCATGATAGAGAGTCTCATATGTTGTCACTTTCGTTTACTAGTGGGAATTTTTCATTATATAACTTGGCTTGTATATTCCAATTATGGGCTTCCTCAAAAGTGCCCTAGGTCTTCGTGAGCAAGCGAGTTGGATGCACACCCACTTAGTTTCTTTTGTTGAGCTTTCATATATTTATAGCTCTAGTGCATCCGTTGCATGGAAATCCCTACTCACTCACATTGATATCTATTAATGGCCATCTCCATAGCCCGTTGATACGCCTAGTTGATGTGAGACTATCTTCTCCTTTTTGTCTTCTCCACAACCACCATTCTATTCCACATATAGTGCTATGTCCATGGCTCACGCTCATGTATTGCGTGAAAGTTGAAAGAGTTTGAGATAATTAAAGTATGAAACAATTTCTTGGCTTGCCATCGGGGTTGTGCATGATTAAATGCTTTGTGTGATGAAGATAGAGCAACAGCCAGACTATATGATTTGTTAGGGATAACTTTCTTTGGCCATGTTATTTTGAGAAGACATGATTACTTTGATTAGTATGCTTGAAGTGTTACTATTTCTTATGTCAATATGAACTTTTATTTTGTATCATTTGGATCTCAACTTTCATGCCACAATAAAGAAAATTACATTAAGAATTATGCTAGGTAGCATTCCACATCAAAAATTTCTTTTTTATCATTTACCTACTCGAGGGCGAGCAGGAATTAAGCTTGGGGATGCTTGATACGTCTCCAACGTATCTATAATTTTTGATTGTTCGATGCTATTATATTACCCCTTTTAGATGTTTATGGCCTTTATTTTACACATTTATATCATTTTTGGGACTAACCTACTAACCGGAGGCCCAGCCCATATTGCTTTTTTTTGCCTATTTCAGTATTTCGAAGAAAAGGAATATCAAACGGATTCCAAACGGAATGAAACCTTCGGGAGCGTGATTTTTGGAACGAAGGTGATACAGAGGACTTGGAGTGCAAATGAAGAAGCAGCAGAGGCTCCCACGAGATAGGAGGCCGTGCCCCCTGTCTTGTGGGACCCTCGGGCGGCCACCGACGTACTTCTTCCTCCTATATATACGTACGTACCCCGAAAACATCTAGGAGCAGGACGAAACACAATTTCCACCACCGTAACCTTCTGTATCCGCGAGATCCCATCTTGGAGCCTTCACGGCTGCTCACGAGGGGGAATCGACCACGGAGGGCCTCTACATCAACATCTTTGCCCCTCCGATGAGTTGTGAGTAGTTTACCATAGACCTATGGGTCCATAGTTATTAGCTAGATGGCTTCTTCTCTCTTTTTGGAAATCAATACAATGTTCTCCCCCTCTCTTGTGGAGATCTATTCGATGTAAACTCTTTTTGCGGTGTGTTTGTCGAGATCCGATGAATTGTGGGTTTATGATCAAGTTTATCTATGAACAATATTTGAATCTTCTCTCAATTCTTTTATGTATGATTGAGTTATCTTTGCAAGTCTCTTCAAATTATCAGTTTGGTTTGGCCTACCAGATTGATCTTTCTTGCCATGGGAGAAGTGCTTAGCTTTGGGTTCAATCTTGCGATGTCCTTACCCAGTGACAGAAAGGGTTGCAAGGCACATATTGTATTGTTGCCATCGAGGATAACAAGATGGGATTTATATCATATTGCTTGAGTTTATCCCTCTACATCATGTCATCTTGCTTAATGCGTTACTCTATTCTTATGAACTTAATACTCTAGATGCGTGAGGAGTCGGTCAATGTGTGGAGTAATAGTAGTAGATGCAGGCAGGAGTCGGTCTACTTGTTATGGACGTGATGCCGATATACATGATCATGCCTAGATAATCTCATAATTATTCGCTTTTCTATCAATTGCTCGACAATAATTTGTTCACCCACCGTAATACTTATGCTCTCTTGAGAGAAGCCACTAGTGAAACCTATGGCCCCCCGGTCTATCTCTTATCATATTTGCTTCCAATCTACTTTTATTTTCATCTTTACTTTTTGCATCTATATTAGAAAATACCAAAAATATATTTCTCTTATCATACTATCTTTATTAGATCTCACTTTCGCAAGTGGCCGTGAAGGGATTGACAACCCCTTTATTTCATTGGTTGCGAGTTCTTTGTTTGTTTGTGTAGGTGCGTGGGACTTTTGAGGAGCCTCCTACTGGATTGATACCTTGGTTCTCAAAAACTGAGGGAAATACTTATGCTACTATTGCTGCATCACCCTCTCCTCTTCGAGGAAAACCAACGCAAGCTCAAGATGTAGCAAAGATAGACAGGGCTTCATCGTCCTGGCATAACCCGAACTAGTCACTTCACGTACTCCATATTCTTCTTCAGAGGAGGATGATCCTGTTGTGCAAAGACAAAAGGACAACTAAATGCTAGCATCCCTGTTTGCTCGAAAAAAAGGAAAGGAAATATTTAAAACAGCACAAATGAAGCACTTATCAAGGACAATACCACCTTTTCATGACAGTATCTAAATAGTAGCACAACACCAATAGATATGACAAAGCTCAATTATATGGATGAAATCAGTGGGTGAGTACCAACCATTGTGAGGAGGCTTATTGTGTAGAGCATACAGATGAAGCACTTCTCCGGAACCATCTGTTGCTATCTACTGTGGTGGCCATGCTTACTGTGTACTTCTCGATTAGTTTAATGTTTCGAACATCTTCTTGTGTAGTTCCACTAAAATATATGGTATCTTCAAAGAACTTCTCTGTTTGCACAAGTAGAGATAATTACGTATTACATTAAGAGTGGCATCAAATCAGTGGCAAAACAATTGCTCGTTCCAGCCATAGCAATAAATTAAGATGCAAAACTATATCATTACTTGTGTCATCACAATTCCAGTGCTTCATTACAGCACCGGGATTTGATTTTTGTTTTTCTTCCGCTTGTTCTTCCCCTTCATCACTTGATTCAATAACAGACAAGCTTCGCCTTCAATATAAGATTTGGCATGTCAATTCGGGAGCACAAGTATAGCACTAAACAATGACATTAATTTTCTGATGAAAGTGGGAAAATACAGGCCAACAGTTGTGAAATATCCTTATCTTACCTCAATGGGATATTATGGTACACATACAGATTGGAAGTCTTGTCTCCATTTGTGCAGTTCACTAAAATCAAGCAACATTACCGTACAAGTAGCACAACATATGAAAACACAGTGCAGAATCAAGTGAAAGAAGGCTAGTACTGACCTCTCATGACACGGAATTCAAACAACTCACAAGAAGAAGGTCTAAACCAAATTTGCCAACACGGATAGGAAGTAAGATCTCCTCTTGTGCAGTTCCACTAAGATCAAGCAATCAAGCAACGTTGTCGGTGTGACATTTTGTTGAACTGCACAAAACACTCTTAAAACAAAAGTGTTTTGTATAGTGCAACAAAAGGTAACAATGGCAACGAGGTGAAGTAGATAACCCTATTTACACAGAGGTGCAAAGGAAACAACTAGTGGTCAATAACGGTGGATGACACAGAAACCAACAAAAAGAAGCATCTACCTTATCTAAATGGGAAAGAAAGCAAGACAGTAGCATTTCTCAAACGGTGGCATTGATTAATATTAACATAGAGATTATATTAACAATAAAATTCGTTAAACATGTAATTTGCTTTTAACTGTGGCATTGCATCAATTTTCCAGCGGCATTATTAGAGGGTGTTTGTTTACAAGGACATTTTGGTGTAGGGACTAGAAAAACTCCGTGTCAGTCCCATATAATACAAACAGGAGGGTGTTTTAGGGACTAAAAGTGGGCATTTGGGACTAAGGAAAGAAGACCCCGAGGGGGAGTGTTTTTAGGACTTTTTCTAACAGTTGCCCCTGCCACGTATCGCACCTTGTCTCTATTAGTTCATTACTAGGGGTAACATGGTCTTTTAGCATGTCATTTAATAACCTCTAGTCCATGTTTAGTCCCTGGAACCAAGCAGGTAGGGACTAAGGAGTTTTTAACCAAACAGGGCCTTAGATTAACAACAGCTAAAGAGTTGCACGGGACAGTGGACGCACCAGGACCATGTGCATATACTGATGTACTGTGGTGATGCACAGTCTGTTGCAACAAAGAACAAACAACCAAGGAGCATATTTGTGTTGGTCCCAGTTTTCTTATATTTAGACATCTTTCCCTATGTGAGCGCAGCAAATCTAGTCCTGCTCAAACTCTACAGCCTTGTCCCCCAAAACAAAAGATCAGTTTGTTACAGATGTGCGTACTGCGTTTGTCATTGTTTTCCCTTTTCGACCAACGTAGGTGCTGGATAGCCAGTCTGTACTAGTACTTTTGCCCCTTCCTTTCCTCTTTGAACCATGCCCTAGATTTATGCTATACCACTTTCCCCCATTCCTTTCCGCTTTGAACCATGTCTTAGATTCATGCGATACAACTTTCCCCACTACTTTCCCCCCTTCCTTTCCTTTCTGAACCACATCCTAGATTCATGCTATACAACATTCCCACTATTTTCCCCCACTCCTTTCCTCTTTGAACCACGTCCTAGATTCATGGTATACAACTTTCCCCACCACTTTCCTGTTGGATCCAACACCTAGATTCGAGTGCAGAAGCGGAAAAAGCCCACATGCAGCTAGAGCAATGCATGTGGAATAAGTAAATTATACCTTAAGGTTATTAGGGCGTGGTTCGGTGGGCAACCGGATGGCAGCGAAGAAGAAGGGGTCAAAGGCCCTCCCGCGTCGCCGCTGGTGAAAGTGAACAGCTGCGCCGGTAGTGGATTCCCTCCCTCGCCAATGGTGACAGTGTTAAGCCTCCTTCCCTTCCCGGCAGACGGATCCTGCCGGCTCTTTGACCAGCAGTGAGGGGAGAGAGAGGCCAACGAAGTCTTGTTTAGATCTGGAGATGGTGAGAGAGTGTGAAGAGAGCAACTACAAGCGCCGAGAGAGAGAGGCCAATGAAGTCTTGTTTAGATCTGGAGAGGGTGAGAGAGTGTGAAGAGAGCAACTACAAGCACTAAGGCTCCAGCGTGTATGAAGAGAGAGGGTGTGAAAAGTGCTAACCCTAGAAAACAAGCGCCGAGGCTGCAGCTTATACGTGATGAGGTGATTATGCGGTCACTACGAGATCGTATAGCTCTGTATCCATCCATTTTGTCTAGTCAAAGAATCCTCCTGGCACGAATTATACTCAAGTGTAGTTATCAAACCCGAGACCTCAAGTTTGATGGGCGAACAGGCTAACCAGCTACAAAACCCTCCTGTTATGTTCAACCAGAGGAAAATAACCTTTTATACATTCCTGCATTCGTGTGACAAGCATGCCGTGTTTTTTTGTGTGTGGAAGTCATTGGGATTTAAATCATAATCGTGTCATGTGGCTCTGGTGGTAAGACTATCCACAGTGGTGCAAAAATAATGCAGCCTTAGTCACCTTACCTCTCTCCATGTAGTACGTTGGGTCCCACTAGTCAGAGGGTGAAACAAACAAATTAATAAGAAAAATTAAAAGCGCCAGCGGTGTATCTTACCTCACACATCTCGCTACTTCTCGGGAACACTATCCAATTGATCCCTCTGTTTGCTCACGTACTATTATAAGTGAATCCTTATTATAACATACACACAATTTTGGGCACTTGTATTCGACCTAAGTCAGTGCGCCACCATATCTCGTACTACTCCCTCCATCTAAGTGCAATAAGTCACGTTAGAAGGTGCAGCGGGACCAAGGTGCAAGCAGATTGGAGGAGAAGGAGAAGCTTGACCGGTCATTCCTCCAATCAAAGCCCTGATTTCTGTCTCTAAACAACTAAGAGATGCCATTTTAGAAACCATGCAAGGCCACATATTAACTCACATGCAAGCCGACTTTGATTTCTTGACTAATCAACGCGTAGTTGCGCTCCATGCATTGGGTTTTCGGGGGAGATAACAAGGCAGAGTAAGGAGCGTTTGGTTACATTGCTTAGGCTGGTCATAGTGGTGAGTAACTTGGACTAGTAACATGCATATGTTACTAGTCTATGTTACTACTACGCAAAGTTTGCCGTCGGAAGCGAGCCGATCTGGCTCTCCTGAGCTAGCAAGGTTTTTCTAGCCCGCCCAAGCTAGCTGGCCCACAAAAGATAACATATTTTAACAGTTCCAAATGCCTAACCTTGCCCGGCTATGCTATGAGCTGTTCTTGCTAAGTATCCAAATGCTCCCTAAGTAACAACGCTCGCTAGCAATGAGGCCAGGAGGGGATTGAGATGCGAAGTTAATGGATGATGCCTAAATATTTTGGGAATATCTGATTTCCGTTAGATGACTTAACACCTAGGCGGAGGGAGTGCTACTCCTCAGTCCAGGTTTGATGGAATATTCGTCACCTCTTCTCTTCTTATACGTAATCCATTTGTATCTCACTTCCTGTGGCTTCTCACTCGCACAATTTTCCTATTCTACGAACTTGTGTGTGTGTGTGTGTGTGTGCGTGTGTGTGTGTGTGTGTGTGTGTTTCACAACATGTGTGTGTTAGAGAGAGCGACAGATCGACCTACTCCTACAGAGAGATGGTGTGTAGTGTATGATTTTAGCCGCAAGAGTCGGTGCATCCTCTCGCTTCAAGCGTCCAAGAGGGACAAAGTGGATAGCTGCCACGCCCGCTCCTGACAAGCCTGGCCCACCCAAAGCCCCTCCATCGCCCGCGCGTGCTTCCCGCCCGAAATGATGAGCGCCTCTCCAAAGAATCGGTGCCGCATTCATGCCCGGGCAGAGCGGACGTGACCTCTCACTGGCGCCCGCGTTGAAGGGAGAAGCGGATTCAAGAGTGATGGTTGCTTCGTCTGTCCAACTTACTACTGGGTCTATGTGATTTAATGGCTCATTGGTCTTTATTACTGAGGTGGTAGGACTGCTGGATGTCCCACGCTTTCGGCGAAAGGAGGTACTACTAGATTACAATTTTCTCCATTCTTACAGGGGAGGAGTGCAAGAGAAGTGAAAACACGCAGGCTCAGTGATTACATGGCCCACCTCACACTATCACCATATTTTCTGGACACCGTGCGACACCTAACTCTTTACATAGTACTTCCTCCGTTCGTAAATACTAGATGAGTCACCGCGTGTTGCTGCGGAACAGACGTATATCTCTCTGCGTAAAATTATCAATTTCATAGAACTAAAAAAACTCTATAACTGCATGACAAATGTGGTAGCCAAACTAAAAAAACTCCCATCATCATTTAGATCATCCCACGTAAGGAAAAAAGATCACCCAACTCCTACTGCATAATGGGATTATATTTTTCTTTTTGACATGTTAATGGGACTTAAAAGCGCACTTACATGCATGCTACCGGTGCATGCTTGCATGCAGACATGTTGATGTTATTTAAAACCCACTCACATGTATGCCATGGTATTTCTGCATGCTTGCATGTGGCTTAGTGCGGAGCCTCTCAACGTCTAGATCTGACGGCTATTATGGACTGATTTAGTTCATCTAACGGCTACATTAATTTTGATGATGTGGCTCAAGGAGAGGATAGAGAATTCCTAGTAGTGGGGGCTAGCTATTACTAGTAGATACTCCCTCCGTCCCAAAATAAGTGTCTCAACTTTGTACTTGCTATAGTACAAATTTGTACTAAGCTCAAGACACTTATTTTGGGAAAGAGGGAATAAGTCTTTGTAGAGATTCCACTAGGTGGACTACATACGGAACAAAAAGAATGAATCTACACTTCAAATGCATTTCTATACATCCGCATGTGGTTCATGGTGAAATCTCTACAAACACTTATATTTAGGAACGGAGGAAGTACTAGTATAGTACGTACTATAATTTATCTGCGAGATAAATTTGTACAATGCTATGAAGCTTCCAGCTTCTGTTACATGTATCTTGTGTCCAAGGGTTGCCCGTTGCAACAGTTCATCAAATACAAAGGAGACTAACATGCATGTTATTGCATCTCAATGATTGACAGATCATAGCAAATATGTACTCCGTCCGTTCCAAAATAAGTGTCTCAACTTTATGCAAACTCTAGTACAAAGTTATACTACTACTAAAGTTGGCACTTATTTTGGAACAGAGGCAACTAAAGAAAAAAAGATCCATGCAGTCCCTAGCCCTTGAACTGTGAACCCTAACCAGGCTTCAATTTGCTGGCAATGTTTGAGCTTCCTAAGAAATAAAGTTTGCAACCTTTTGACCAGCGGATCATTTTGTGCAGTTTCACCAAAATCGAGATGAGCATCCCTATGGCAAAGAAATTGAAGAAGCGTGATTAGAATAAGATTACTGGGACTAGTTGATGAGACATAAACTCATCACAAATACAAGACGTAGAAGCCAATCGAGGTATGTGGACAAAGAAGTAGAGAAATACCCACATGGAGTGATGTGGGCAGTGGAGCGATGGTGCAAGCCGTCAGAAGGAGTTGTACCTGAGGGATGTTGGGGCGTAGCTCAACCTTGAAGAGGGCGGCGGGAGGCGACAACTGCCCACGTCGCGGGAGTGAGCAAGGGACGAATGCAACCTCACCGGCTTTGTGAGAGAGAACGGCGGGGACCCTTGATCGGGACGTGCCGACAGTGGGTTTTCACCGTCGGCGACGGTGACCGCATCTACACTAAGCATCCACCTCTTCCCCCGCCGGACGTGAACCGCCAGGATTTTAGAGATGTGGCCACAACATGCTTTTGTGCGAGAGTGTGAAGAGAGCAACCCCAAGAAGCAACCGTGTAGGCTGGCCCATCCGACTATGTATATAGTGGAGCGGTTTCCTTTTCTCTCCATATGAACCTATCATATTGCGACGTGCCTTCAAGAAAAAAATTATTTATAAATGACGTGGCACCTACTACTCGTTCTCCTATAACCTTGCGCTTGGCATCTCCAAAATATTAACCTTGCGATTGGCTCTTCGCCTCTTCGGGAAGTCGAGCAAAAATGATACTGTAGTATATATCGTTCTGGCTATATGAGACTGAATGAATTGCACGTCCACCACGTGGGCGAGGGTCGACGGGCAAGGGAGAGTGCGTACTATTACGTCTGTTTCAATATGGACTACATACGGAGCAAAATGAGTGAATCTACACTCTAAAATATGTCTATATACATCAGTGTTTGGAGTATGTACTAGTAGTTCATATTGAAATCTACTAAAGTACATATATATTCCAAACAATATGATAATCTCTATAACCAAGGTAGTAGGGACGAGGAGTAAACGGAGGGAGTAGTAAATTTTTCTCCTCGTCCTGCGAGCCATCGCGTGCATGGGTGAGGGAGCGGGCGTAAGGCGTATGGTACTAAGCAAGCTTCACCTCATCCTGCGAGCCACCGCACACGTGAGCGGGGGAGACGGCGTACTAAGCAGGCTTCTCCTAGTTCTTCGAGTTGACGGGACACATTAAAAGTACTCCAGTGTATAGAGCCTTGCCTCTAAGGTAGGCCCCACATGGTTTGCCTCTTTTTTAGCATAACGCGTCAAGTCGCAATTTGTTTGTTCACCCGTGGTAGACGATCCTCCCTCCACCAAGTGGACAACCAATACATGTGCCAAATTAGCACGTGGGCTGCCTTTTCGTACAGAAATGAGCTCCACCATGTACCCGCGCGGGTGTGGTTGAGAAAGAGACGGGATTACGTGCGCCGTGCATGCACCTCTTATCTTCGTGCACGTCCCCCACCTACGTGTGTGTGTGAGAGAGAGATACAAACCGCGTTCGAGTGTTTTTTTGTTTTTGGGGTGGGGGGTGAGGTTGATTTCTTGAATGTATTTGTGGGAATATGTGTCCATGACATCTCAAACAAAATTTTGCATGCAATGTGTGTGAAATGGAGGCCTATCCATATCATATATAGAGGGTCGGGCGATCCACGAGAAGAGAGGGAGGGGTCATAGATATCGATAGAGTCGAAGAGAGGATCAAGTGGGTGGGTGCGAGATCGATGAAGAGAGCCATCGAAATTGTGAGTGTGTGCAAGTCAAAGATATAGGGCGACTGACCTACCAGAACGTCAGAGGGCACATGTCAAGTTTGTGTGTGACAGGGAGACATGACTAGAGCGCTCGATGTATCGGTGTGTGTGTGGGGGGGGGGGAGGGGGTGGGGGAAGGGTTAGGCAGAGGCCTAACTATAAGGTAGAACGACTCGTATATGTGTTGAGAAGGAGAGACCCAACTATGTCTTGAGGGAGATCGATCGACATCCATACATAACTGAAGGATGGGAAATAGGATGAGACAGAGAGAGAGAGAGACAGAGAGAGAGAGAGAGGAGAGAGAGAGGGAGGGAGAGGGGTAGAGTGCTGGATGGGTGATGGAGTTGCTTCTCGAAGATGGTGGGAGAGGCCTACTAGACAAACTGAGGGTGGAACTGCAATATTATCAATAAGAGTGGGAATGTGTTTCGGTGTGTGCCTGTGCGTGATAGATCTGTTGGGACGCATCCATGTATGATGAAGGGGAACCATGTGTTTGGTAAGCAAACCTAACTTGATCGGTAGATCAATTGTTGTTTGTCGGAGGAAGGGAGAGACATAACTAATGAGGTAGATCGATCGACGCATGGGGAAAAATGAGTTATAAGGACCTAGCTAGCTATATGTATAGCAGGAGATCGGTCGGTGTACGTCCATTTGTTAGAGGCAAATAAGGCCTAGCGAGATGGATAGACAGATAGAATGGAGCTAGGAGGTGGTGTGAGAGGCCCAACTACTAGCTAGATAGGGGGAGGAGTGTGCGGTTGTGAGATCGATGAAAGGAGGGGCGATAGTTTACACGTGTGTGGGACAGTATGAGAGACACGAGGCAAGGACACATAAATGAGGAGATTGAAGGTGCATGTGTATGTTGTAGGCAGACATCACTTGAGAGGTTTATCGATCGGTGTGTGTCGGAAAGGAGTTGTGGAGACTCTGGGAGAACGACCTAAAAAAAGAATGTGCGCGATGGATAGAATGCTGAGGGAGGGGGACGACGAGGAGGGCGTGTGCATGCCCGAGAGAAAGTTAGTGGTACCTACAAAGGTTAGATGATTGTGTGGGTGTAAGAGACTAACAAAGATCATAATTTGATATGAAAGTGGATTCATATATTTGAATAGGAGATCATAGTGTTTTAAACATATGCATGCATGAATATAGCAATGATACGCGTGTTGTGGTTTTGCACATGTTATACCATAATGTGATAATGCATGGCGTTTGCAACTCACAGCTAAATGTCGAACAATCTAAACCATACTATGCATCAAACAATCTCACATTTTATTTGAATTTTTTTGATAATGTGTGGTTTGTAGCTTACAACTAAATATCGAACAATCTAAACAATACTATATATCGATCATTCTCACATTTTATTTGAATTTGTGGTAATGTGTGGTGTTTGCAACTCACATCTAAATACTTGTAGGCGTAGGAGGCGGGGCACCATACATAATGTGATAAACACATTATACATATGAGATATGGTTTAGATTATGAAGATCTAGCTAGAGCTCGAAATGTAATGTGATTTGAAATAAACGTAAAGTGGATTCAAAAAATCGAGTTCGAGTTCATATAGTACACATAGTTCATATGTAACTCGAGACTAATCATGTGGTGTGCTGTGAAGGTAATACACAAATGATGGTTTAACTTGACAATAATGATGATTGTAGATCTTATTAAAACAGACAAATGAATTGAAATGCTTTGACTTCACAACAATCATTACTGTAGATCTTATTCAAATAGAGGAACGAATTCAAATTTAGTTCATATTGAAGCGGCAGTATATACGTTTGGAATGCACTAAAACGTTCATTTGAGTAGTAGGTTGCATGAATTATACACGTAGCAAAATATTTTAATTGAACATAACATGAATTCAAAGTTTCGAATGACATTTTGTAGTGTGAATTGATTTGGTATAGTACACGTTAGGCTTATCTAGAAATTTCAACCCGCGCCTTGTTAGCCCAAAATATTTAAGATATATCTTTGTCTCGTTGTGCTCCGACAACACCCTCCATCTCAATCCGCACCTTGCTATTCCAAAATTACAACGCACGCGAAAACTCCCACCTCCTGTGAAATCCCGACACACGAAATGCCCGTGATACCCTTGAACCGAAAGAACCGCCTCAAATCGGTGGGGGTACTTTCGTAACTTACCCCACATTTCGGACAAGCGCATCCCTAAGCCATGGTTCCCCACTCCCATCCCATCCGCCCACCCATTCGTACACCGAGGTCGGGAAAACTAGCGAAGCCCCACACCCTCCTACATCCGCCTCCCAGCCGGAGCCTCTTCCCCGACGACGTCGTCCACATCAACACCCTCCATCTCGGTGATCTGGTCGTCCCGCCGGTTCAGCCACCCCCTCCTCCACCTCCAAGGAGATGCCCCGACGTTCCCCACGTCTTTCGCGCCACCTCCATTCCCACACCGCGGTCTTCACCTGCCGCACTGGAAGAGCATCATCATCACTGTTTCCTCTGATGAAGCTACAGCCTAATCGGCGCCACCAAAGAGGTTGTACACTAATCGCCGCATTTTCTTCTTGATTCGATCTCACGGTGCTGCCGGCGCTCGGTCCCGTGCCGACACGGCGCGGCTCCATCCATGGCGGCATTGCCGACCACTTCCTCCATGTCGCCGCTCCCTCGGCGGCGACGTCCACATCAGTAGGAGCTGCTGCTGCTTTAGCTCTCGCTCTCGCTTCTGCTCTGCTCTTGCTCTTGGTCCCTTGCCTGGTCTGCTCTTGCTATTGCTCTTGCTCTCGCTCTTGCTCTTGCTTGCGATGCTTCTCCGATTTAGCTACACTTGATTGGTAGAATCGACTTTTGGGTCCGTCGATTTTCCGGGGGGGGGGGGGCTCGCCGGAGTTAAGGAAGAACCAGCCTCAGTGGGGAGGGGGGCTCGCTGGAGAGGTACCCTACTATCTATCTTAGGGTTCAGGGTGGGGGCGGCTGTTTGGCCGGTGGGGGCTAGCGGCTCAGGGGGGTGGAGGTTGAAGATGAACTGTAGGCCCTTGATTTCGTACCCAACGGCTGCAAAATTGACTGACCAGAGATGAAAAACTCAGTCGAATTACGTGTAGCCTCACCTTGCTAGTGCGTTCAGTTTCGACAGCAAAATTCAGTTTCGACTGTTAAGTTCAGTTTCGACAGTTAAATTCAGTTTCGACAGTTAAGTTCAGAGATGAGCGGCTGATGTATTCTTCATCTAGCACTTTGTGGTTATGTATTTTACGTCATCTATTGGAGATTCTATTAGAATTCAACTCAGGTTAACGTTGTCTCTCTTGTACTGCTTCAGCCTCGGCGTCGTACAACTCACCGGAGCTGCTCCAACGACGAAACCCTCCGTCACAGCGGAGCAGTACCTCGGGCTCCATCTCTAGACGCCTAAGATCTTCTTCCCCTCCTCCAACAGCCAAGTCAGCCGGAGCATCCTCACCGGCCAACCCAATCACGCTGAGATCAATATGGCTTCGCCAAAGAGGTTAGACACTTGTTGCATCTCTTTTTTACTCTACATGTTATATATATTGTCCACTGAGCACACGTAGTAACGGGAAATACGATTATTTTATCCTACTATATGACAAGCAGTGAGGTACCAGGCAACTTAGCTATCCGTGATGGACTCTCTTGAACGCCATCATTATTTATCTCTGCGCATTTGAGCTGTGCAATTGTCGATAGCCCTGCGAGTTGAGCTAGTAGGGTAGTGGCCTGGGTCCAAAGTAATAGAAGTAGCACAAAAACATTTTTTTAGTGTAGGCTTTCCTTGGTCAAGCCTGCCTACTAGAATCGCCAGTTCTTGAAAGGAAACGTGAATGAAAAACATAGGAATTGGAAAGTTTCCTATGGTACTACTATTCATGAATTTGGTTCAAAGGAATGGAGCAAAGGAAAATTGTAGGATTTGTTCCTTTAGTGTCTCCTTGAAAGAAAAAAGGTAGGAATTTTAATTTTCACTTATCCTCCTTTTCAAATTCCTATTCATGAAGCACAAGACTAAGAGATAGTAGCATAATAGCATTATAACCGTACATTTTCTTGTGGTTTGACTTAATCTCACCATGCTTCTTTGCATCCTGTGATCTTCCAATTCTTGTGAATCAAACACCCAGATTGACAGAAATCATGTGTTTTTAAATTCTCTGTTTTGCACGTGCATTCCTATCATATTCATGTCTATTTCCTATCCCTGCATTGTTGGAATCCTCCAATTCAAACGATCCCTTACAGAATTACTTCTCTTACATGTAGTTGTCAAAGAAAACCTTGCGTGGTTTGTCCCGCTCTTCTTTAAGGCCGTCGTCCACCCCAAATTTCGGTTGCTCCAACAACAGAAGGGTCCAGCACAGCAGGGATCCGGCCTCCAGATTGTCTTTCACCAGCTCAGATCTTCTTCCCCGCCGCCGGCAGCCATGAAAACTGCATTACCATCATCAACCGAGCAGATTACCTCGAGGACTACACGGGTCCGTAAGATAGGTCGCACTCTATCGTGTCTGCTTACGTTATGCATCGCTTAATATTACATGCGACTTTATCATCCTATTCACTGATTAGACTCTGAGTCAGCTCCAAACTAATGGTCAAACTTGAGTTTTTAAATGGTTGTGGGGTACATATCGGGGCCGCAATCAATAGTATCTATCTACTATCTGGTTAATCTCCGGTGTCTACTATGAGTTTCATGTTGGGTGGAAACAAATAGTAAAGAAGCCATTATCTATATTTTTTAACTGAATCCATTATCTGCCTGCTATTATTGGTTTTGGGTCTATCCACAGGTTGCTACCATCACTCTGGATTTCTGCATGCACTCCTTACATAATCTCACTATGTTTTATTCCTATGCATGACAGTTATTGTAAACAATGGAACTAAACATGTAGAGCAAAAGAGACGAGCCTTGCGTGGCAATAAAATTTCATGCAAACGTCGCTTCATGGTAGGTGCAAAGGCAGCCCCCCTCCACCCATTTCAGATTGTAATCGAGAAGAAGATATCTGTTCTGAGGGGGATTCAGAAGGAGAAGACCACTCCTATTTACCCCATGAGGTCTTTGCTCTAACTTGGCATGCTGATGTTGGTTATATCATGCATATGGTGCCTTGCATTGCTTACTTTATACATCAAATATGTCATCTTCTTAGTTTAGACATCCTTTGTGCGAATGCCATCTGTTTAGTTTATTCATCATTTATGTGAGTTATGCAACGCCATCTTGTTTATCCAGGCATCATATATGTGAATTTTGCAATGCCATCCTGCTTAGCCAGTCATCTTATATGTAAATTATATCAAGCCATCCTTTTTTTTCTTACATATTACATTTTTCAACAATGTTAGTACATTCAACTTCTCTTCGTTTGCATCATCCATTTGACACGGCGATGGAAAATTCTGGAGTGAAGACAAGGTCTTCAGAGCAGACTATGCTATCTGATGAAGCGCATATCTCGCTGGTTACGGATAGCTCCTCAGAGGAGGATTCAGAGACAGATGACCAGTCCTATTCCCCCCTCCCGAGGTGTATGCTCTAACTTGGCAGGGTTATGTTGCTCATATCGTGCATATGGTGTCTTGCATTGCTATGTCATTTGATTAGTTTAGACATGCTTTGTGTGAATGCCACCTGTTCAGTGTCTAATTACCATATATGTGAATTATGCATTGCCATCTTGTTGCAAGACATTATATATGTGAATTAGGCAATGCTATCTTGTTGCAAAGGCATTATATATGTGAATTATGCAATGTCATGTTGTTTATCCAATCATCCTGTATGTGAATTATATCATGCTATCATTGTTTTGTATTACGTGTTCCATTTGTCGACAACGTTTGTATATTCAACTACTCTTCCTGTGCATCAGCCATTTGAAGCGGTGATGGAAGTATTTGCAGTGAAAACAAGGTATTCGAGCGTATAATGCTACCTGCTGAAGCAGACATCTTGCTGGTTACAAAGAGCTCCTCAGAGGAGGATTCAGAGACTGATGACCAGTCCTATTTCCCCCTGAGGTCTATGCTCGAACTTGGCAGGATTATATTACCCGTGTCATGCATGTTGTCTTGCATTGCTTAGTTTTTACATCATATATGGATTGCCATCTGCTTACTTGCTTACTATATAAATCAAATATTTGAATTATATCATGCCATCATGTGTACATAGTACATACACATCATCTATCTTAATTATGGCATGGAAATCCATTTAATAAAGACATCATATAGTTATATCATGTCATCCTGTTTAGTATTTACAGTCATCATATTTTGAATTATGGCATTCTATCCGTGAATGTATGTGAATTATGGCATGCAAACATATTTAATAAACACATTATATAGTTATATCATGTCATCCTGTTCACATAGTCATCATATTTTCAACTATGTCTTTCCATCTTTTTTAGTTAGCCATCATAATGTGAAATTGTGTCATGCTATCATGTTTAGTTAGCCATCATATATGTGAAATTCTGTCATGCTATCCTGTTTGATTAGACAACATAAATGTGAATTATTTCATGCCCTCTTTTATTCCCCACTATCCATTGCACCTGTCTATCATACAATGTCTATACTTTCAATTACTTTTCTTGTCTATCAGCCATTTGAATTGGAGAGGGTGATGGCAGTATCTAAGGGAGTAACAACACGGTCTTCAGAAAAGATAGTGGCTACCAGTTGATGCAGATAGAACCACGGTTATACTTGCCCAAGAACCAGATCCACCACACATAACCCAGACTCTCGAAGATTGTACCCCTACCCAGTTGGACAGAGAACCAGCTACACCCCTTCTAACCCCAACCCCGGCAGATAGTAACCCAGTTCCAGTTGACACAGGACCATCTCCACCACAGAGCACCCAAACACGAGCAGTTAGTAAGGGAACTGCAGTGCCCAAAGCACGAGGACGACCACTCTGAATCCCAACTCAACGCTTAAAGGAGAAGAAGATTTGTTCTCAGGTCAGGTTCTGTAGCTATGGTTCATACTCCTTTGCTGTTGCATTACTGTATTTACTCATACCAACTATTTTCAAATTTGAAGGATGGAACTGAAACTCCAATGGTGCAACAGGTATGTTTTAAACCTGTTTCTTTAACTGGTTTGCTGTTGTAAGCTGCTCTATGTTGATTTCACTTTCAATTGAATAAACAGTTATGTTCTCATGTCATGCGCATTACAAGTGTTGTTATTGCTCTATAGTTTCCCACACTTATATTTTGTCTATTCTGCTTTGTCTTGAACAAATATTATTTGAACTGTGTCTCTATCTTGACTTGGCAACAAAAACTAGAATGATATAGACCATAAAGTGACCATGGTACATAGATATAAGTTTGTTTCATGTTGTTATCGTGTCCACTTTACCACTGAACTCATTTACCAAAATGAGTTTCATATACAACATGGTAAACATGTGATGTGTCCGCTTGTTTCTCTTTTAGAATGCGGAAAAATACTGGAGAAGAGTACCCCGCTATGCAATGGTAAAGGAAGTAATGCAGATAAGGTTCAAGATAGTGAGACATCCCTGTTGGTCTCCAAGAAAGCTCATAAAAACTATCTTGATGACAGTGAGAGAACCCAAAAGTACTATCTTGATGTAGTGTTCGAGTTACTGGCCACTACTGCTGGCACAAGCTCTTCGAACTCGCTGCCTGAATCAGTTCATCTTCTTGAGTCTCAACTTCAAGTTGAAAGACATCGATCAGATATGCTGCGATAGGAAGCTGAAGGACTGAGGAAATCCCTGCAGAATTCAGATGCATACTTCCTGGTGCAACAGCAAGCGCTGGAGGATTTAAGCGCCAAACAAGAGAAAGTTAGTAAGCTTGCTAAGCATCTTGCCAGCATTATGGTTACCCGGGATATTGTTTCATGAGATCTTCTGAAGTGGTCTCAGTTCTGCATTTGTTTTGCTGTGGCATTTATTTGCGCTGGTCGCAAACTTTGACAACCAGTGTATATGATATGCGGCTTTGTTCCCTATATTTGCACTGGTGGCGAACTTTGATGCCCGGTGGATGTAATATGTGTAATAGCCATGATAGCCTAGTGTAAGTTGCTTGCGTATTTATTTCCTAGTTGTCTTGTTTATTTGTTTGCTTGTAGTCAGTGCAGTTCTTTTTCCGCGGTTTGCTAGTGGCCGCAATAACATATTTTCTAAAACTAGGCCACAATAACTATGGGCTACATATTTACAGTAGTGACACTGGGCCTCCTACCGCCTGTGGAAACAATGGGCCTTCTACGGGCCGTAGAAACAATGGGCCTTCTACGGGTTGTATCATCAATGGGCCTTATATGGGCCGTATGATCGATTGGCCAAACTTGGGCCAATAACAGACCGCATTATGGCCGTGAATGGGCTAGAGTTGGAATCATCCGTTCATGGGCCGAACATAACGGGCCATCGTTAATAGGCCGTATTTGATGACGCTATGAAAACGACCCAACGTATTAACGGGCCACAAATAGGCCGACTGTAACATCGGGCTGAATTTGGCCCTAGCGAAAAAATAGCGAATGGGTCGTAAGTAACCGAATGCTAGAAATGAGCCCAAGAATAAATGGGCCCTGAGAAGGCCGAAAGATAACATGGGTTGGAACGGCCCAATGGAATGATGGGACGTTAATGGGTATAAAGTGATACACTGTTCATTACGGGCCAGTTTCACCACGGGCCGTTAATGGGCCAAGAGTTACAAAGGGCCTCATATGGGCCGAAAGACGTCATGGGCCATTCATGGGCTGGAAGTTAAAACGGGCTGGAATCATATTGGACGGCCCATATGACGCTACTGGGCCTAATTCGGATAGGTCGTAATGGGACCTGGGTTAGCGGGCTGTAAATGGGCTATATGCGAACATGCCGTTAACATGCTTTCAGTTGGCCGGCTCGCCACCTTTTGACCAAGTCAAACGGGCAGGCCTTTTCACAGGAATGGGCCTCTGTTGGGCCGTGCCATATGTCGTCGTATCATAGGCACCTTCTGTCCAATGAGTGGATGACATCTGTCCCGACGGTGAGCCGACATGTGTTTCCTCCAGCCAGTGATGATTTTACACGTGGAAAATCCCCATTGGTCGGGGCTGTTAAACGGTTATCAGATCCAAAACCACACCCGATAGCTTAATGGCGTTCCGTTACGGTGGATGCCATGTGTCGATCACCCTTGACGAAAGCACTTCTATGAAGCATGATTTATCGTCATGGAAGTGGACACTTCCGTGATGATAATTTTGGTAATGTCGTGGAACACTTCTACGACAGCACACGTATGACTATCTTGATTCTGTCATAAAATTGTCATGGATGTACATGCATGACAAAAAATGCGACCTACTGTGACAATCACGTATCATCACGGAAGTGTATTTTTTTTAGTGAGACCAGCTGGGCTCGGCAGGGCTAACGGGGCTACAGCCCGGGAGGAAGCCTGCCGAGGCCTAGCTAGAAAGGTCACCTCCCCGGCTATAATCCAAAGAGACTGGGGGCGGTAGAGCCTTGGAGAAGGGAAAGGAGAATAGGAAACACGAGGCAACGAGTCGTCAGTAGGACACGAATGCACCCTCACATTCGTGCTCCGACCTGACGGCCTGCCTCCCGTCTTCTCCTTCCTCCCTGGCTTCATCTTCATCAACACCTCTCCGCAGAGGTGCAGACCCCAATGTTCAAGGTCCCATCCGACGACACAGAACATGACCAAGATGGCCAGGGAGGACGAGGTGCGCTGCACCCCACCTTGGCGGGCAGGAAGACGCGCCTCGCATATACATCAACTCCCATGCCTAAGGAAGGGGTGGTGCTGGGAATACCAACAATCTCCATCCCTGCCTCCCGGCGGAGCCTCGAAGAGACCAAAAGACTCGTCACGCCAAGGACCAGGCTCACTCCTCGAGCGTCAACACTAGCATGGGGCAACAATAACCCCAAGCAGGAGCCTGGGGGCTGGCCCCAGGTTCCCCCTTTGACATCATCGACAACTATTAGTAGAATACGAGGGGAAAGAAGGGCGTGAGGGTGAATGCCTCCACTTCCACTCTACCCCTCCTTTCATAGGCACGACAAGGAGGGGAGTCGCTCCATCAACGGGCGACCACTGCTCTCCTCCACCAATTCAAGACGGGCGGGCCCTCTCCAAGGTGTTCTCCCTGACCACGCGCCTCCGCTACCTACCCCGCGTGATGCATGCAACATACGTGGCTAAGGATAAGGGCGCGTTGTGGGAATAGTAAATTGGTAGTTTCCACCCCGTGCGTTAAAGTCATTCACGGGCCATCACTGGAGCAGCCCCACCACTATTGGCTTTACACCATGCGCGGGGAGATCGGAAACTGGCCCGAAATCAAGGCTAATGAAGCAGCAACGGAAAACTCAAGGGGCCAACCCCTTCAGCAACCTTGCATGTGCACTTATTAGGCCCTACCCCGACAACGCTCAGCAGCGCATTCGGGGCAGGCCTGGGGGCTTCTGTCGGTGCAACAAACCCTGGGTCTGCTGCGCAGATTATGCGCAGGCATGGGAACGAGATTGAAGCACCAACCCAAGTCATAGATTGAAGGACCAAGAACTTGAAGAACCAACATGCATCCTAGAGTTACCAAGATCGAGCTAGAAGAGAAAGATATCAGCAAGGAAAGGGCCTCCCTTGCCGGGCAGGCGAGCCCGGGAAGGAGCAGGACCACCACCAGAAGCAAGCAACCAAGGCGCCTGGTAGAGCATGCCGGGGCTCGCGGGGGCAGAACCACACCGCCGACCTCTCGAGAACGACCCACATCGTCCATCAGTGCGGTGTCAAGCCGCAAGATGATTAAGTGGCAGCCATTGGCCACATGGCAGCCATTTCCTACAGAAGAAACCTACAGGTCGTTCTGCGACATGTCAAGAGAACAGGCGCGGAGCTGGCAAGATAGCCTGGCAAACCTTGCCGGGCGACCAGTGATGTGACACTAAGCGGCGCATTTAATGCGCTCTATCAGCCCACAGAGTTAGGTATGATAGCACCATTTGCTATCATATCAATGGATAATGACCACTTTGCCATTGTGGTGACCCATTAATCTATAAAAGGAGGCCCATGGCACGCGTAGGAGGGGTTAGCTGGTTGGAAAGCTGATGAACCCAAGCCACCATACGCATATAGTTGCTGCGGCCCTGAGGTAAACCCTGCCGGGCAAGTGTACTATGCATCACCACACTCATTCCACCATCAATCCACCAAAGTAGGAGTAGGGACTTACGCCTCGCGGCGGCCCAAACCTGGGTAAATTGCTTGTGTGCTCTCTGTCGTGCTGCCGTACGCTGATCTGCTCTTTGTGCAACACACCGTCCCCCTACCGAACCAGCAAGGGGCCACCCGGTCCCATAGGTGGCCGAGGATATCCCGCGACACCATGTTCTGACAGCAGTAACTATACTAGTCCATGCGTACTCCCTCTATTTTTATTTACTCCACATTTTAGCTTTGCTCAGAGTCAAACTTTGTAAACTTTGATAAAGTTTATAGACAGAAATAATAACATATACGATAACAAATCAATACCATTAGATTCATTATTGAATATACTTTCACATCATATAGATTTGCTATTGTAAATTTTCATATTTTTTCTATAAATTTGGTCAAATTTTATGATGTTTGACTTCAATCAAACCTAATACGTAGAGTAAATAAAAACGGTGGGAGTATCTTACTCCGTGACCAAGACAGAAGGGAAAACGAGACAACTTATTGTTTATTTGAGCTGTTCAAGTATAATCATGTTGCATTGTTTATTTCTCATTCCTCTCCAAGCCTCTTCTCCATCGATCATGCCGCCCTGCGGTCGAGTCCATCCTCCCGCATGCCTCATTTGAACATGCCGTCGAGTATCATTCGCATGTGGGCCTAGACCATGCTTATATTTCCAATGTTGTAATTTGTCCAACATGCATAGAGACAAACTGTTCGTTTAAAGTTTCACTTTGCCTCCACTACGTGTCACTTACCGTCTTAGTTTTGACATCCCATTCGGTTCATGCCCCGACACATCTTGACGAGATCCATTGATGTTGTGATATCAATTGCGTGTCGTGCAAGGAGATAAAGGTTTGGTCTATTTCGATGATAGAAATGACCTGCGAGGGGGGGGGGTGTCTGTGGGGATCGGAGGGAGTATATTGTACGTTCATAAGCAAAATGAACGTACTGTACCCACCCTAGTCCTCTTTCAATCGATATCCAGACCCTGAGATGAAACCAAGAGAGAACGAGTGGGTACATGTGTGATACCTAAGGCGGACTCAAAATTTTGAACCGGTGATCATAGCATTCGCAAATCATATATAAAGGGTATTCAATGTTCGTTTCTCTTTTCAACAGGCAATATACTCCCTCTAATCCTTTCTAGTTTACATATAAGTTTTATGTGTAGTCAAAGTATCTCTACTTTGATCAAACTTACAAAAAAAGTACCATCATTCAACGACGCCTAATCAATATTATTAGATTCGTATGTACTCCTAGATTTGTATTCAAACAAAGATGGTTTCCAATTTGTTTTCAAACACGTGAATGTGCTTGTTCTCGCGCATGCTCTTCCTACTAGGATTTCACCACGTACAGCCATTCCAATAGTAACTTCTTTAAGCTCCCTGTCCAATAGTACTAGTGGATTACTGACAACATCTGCAGTAGAGTATGCAGTGCTCATAGTACTAGTGAAAATTATATCATTGGAAGCTCCTTTCACATACGAATTTGACCGTATGCTTTGTGTAAGTTGCATGTCATATATTATTACTCTAACATTTGGTCAAAGTTAGCCTCGAAAAATGCATTAGGCCCTGTATAGATGGAAGGAGGGAGTAGTAGTGGAAGTGGATCCTCTAACGTAGGTATCCTTGCCTTACCCTACCTTTCGGTCACTGACTGGCGGACCCCATGCTTGCAAGGCCCCACATGTCAGTTACTCAATGGCAGGTTTTGCCACGTCAGGGGATCCTCATCTGTCGTATACTCCCTCTGTTTTTATTTGCTCTGCATAAAACGGAGGGAGTAGTAGTATAAATGACACGGGCGGGGAGGTGGAGAGACGTCGGTTAGCTCTCAACTGTGGTCCCACAAGCGAGCAAAAATGCAAGACGAAGCGCGTTCCATTTGGTGAGCGACGTGGAGGGTCCAGCGTGCCAGGGTGCGACGCAAACATGACAAGAGCGATGTACAGTCAAAACCGATTGACCGGTCATCATCGGAACCACTATTCACACCAGAACCTTCGCTGCTCGGCCTACGCTAGCCACTGCCCAAAAACTACACCTCCTCTCCATCCCATTCCCCCACCTTTCGATCCCCTATCCTGCATCAAGCGTCCCCTAGTTTTCCGGAAAGCCATGGCGCGCCGCAAGATCACGTACTACAAGATGCTGACGCCGGAGCACCGTGCATATATCGCGGCAGCGGTCAGTGCCACAGACCTCCGTTCCCAAGCTCGCTTTGCGGCGGGCCAATCCTCGAGTTCTCTGGAGCCGAGCTCCGAGGAGGAGAAAGCCAATCCAATGTTCATGGCGGAGGTCGCGGTGCAGAATGCCCCTGATGCATATGAGATGATGGCCGTCGACTTCGTGCCGGCGTCCGGGTCCCCCATGGTGCAGGCGGACCAGCGGTTCAACCTGGCGATACTAAAGGAGGACCGGGAGGCGGAGGCTCAACTCGCCGTGGAGCGCATGCATGCCGCTGCCATCGAGGCCCTCCTGCAGGCGGAACCGGATGTCGTGGATGTGAACCGGGCGGTCGAGGCTCAACTCGACAAGGAGCGCGCAGATGCCGTTGCCATCGAGGCCCTCCTGTAGGCGGAATCGGACGTCCTGGACTTGAACCGGGCGGCGGAGGCTCAACTCGACGCAAGCGCGCAGATGCCGCTGCCATCGAGGCCGTCCTGCGGGCAGAACCAGATGTCCTGGACTTGAACCGGGCGGTGCTCTCATCCGTGCAAAGCGCTCACACGCTCCGCATGAACGAGCAGTTGGAGGCCGAGGACAACCACGGTGTAGAGACACACATCGACAGCTACGGCTGGTTCGCGCCGACAGCCAAAGACGACGCGGTCGTCTCGTTCCGCAAGCAGTGATAGTTTTTCTTTATGTTGTTGTTATAGGAATATTTTGCTATATATAAACATATATTTATGCAAGTCGCCTGACTTCCATCAGTTGGGCCAGTCGACCATTTCAGGCGGTTGGATGAATATCCTACGTCTCCTAACCCTTCTTCCTCACCTCTTCTTCTTCCCCAACAGACCACATGCCATGCCCTACGGATCTTCCCCAACATGCGGTTGGATAAACATACTGTATGAATGAAAATTATGTATCAGCGGTAGGATGGCTAAGTTTGGTTTGATCACATGCGGTAGCACATGTCAGTGAGGGTGCGTTCCCTTGGTTGGGTTTGCGGCATGCAAGAGCGACTGTGTGAGGGTGTGGTGCGACCATGACAGCCGTGCGCAAGTGTACCTCCTTTCAATTTTGAAAAATTTAGGCAAGCTTGGCAAAAATGTGTGGCAAAGTATGGCAATGCAAGACCTGGACCCAAACAGGATACAAGTACGTACAGAGGAGTACTACTTGTGTTAAAAAAGAAAGGTGGGGTTTTCCTTCACGGAATTGATCGATACAAATCCTAGTTTGACGTGTCAATTAATGCATATTTTTTCTCCAACGTACAAAGAGCTAACCGTCTCAGTCCTCATCGCTTGATTAATGTAGCGCCATGCAAACCAACCTTCTCACTTCCGCATGCATGCAAGGGTATATTAATGTCCTTCATTGCTAGTACGAGGCAAACCCAATCAATTTTGCCTCGATTAGTGTTAGTGGCCTTCTGCAAATTGTAATTTTGATATACTGGCCTTGTGTACAAAAAAATGAAGGACGATATCTCGAACGTTGTGGTTTGGTGAAGTGCATTTGACGGAGAACTCCAGTGAGGGAGACCACGGTAAGTCGTTCGCAAGTGCCGCCTGCAAGCCAAGACAACCGACTTATATGCATCCAGGAAGTCCTTTGAACCAAAGGACACGTAAATGTACTAGTAATACACAATAGCGTCGTCCGTCCAACTTAGTGCGGTAAGGTGGTTTCTCGAAGAAGACGATGGAGAAGCGGAGTCAACAAAGAGTGAAATGATGGTTCCTTCGTCCGTGCTTTGCGATTTGACGCCTCACTGCTTTGTGATTTGTGATAGAAGGGACAGGGGAGTAGACTCTTTGCTCTATACTGTACATGCGTCCAAGAACGGGATAAAGAGGAGAGAGGTTGCATTTTTCTATTCCTTCAATCAATCAATTAGGGAGCTTCGGTTCCATCTTTTTGGCTTTGGCAGCACCATCCACAATGGTTCCCATCGATGCCAAAAGCTATTTTCACATTTGGCTACACATTGTGGATGCTCTTAACCGTACCACTTGGTTTTGCTCCTGTGTGCTATCTATACAAATCTCAATTATATTGATCTAAAATATTATAGTATCAAGATTAGTAAAAAGGAGGTGATTTTGCCGCGCGGATGGCGGGGGAGGTTTCTTATTTTTAGAGGACGTTGGCCTGGCGGTTTGCCAACATGCGGTCCCACATGTCAGTGTTTTACCAAGCTGATCTGCATCCCACATGAGGCAGAACAACGGCAGAAGCAACACGAGGTTAACTTGAAGAAGATGAGGGAGAAGCGGATTCAGCAGCGAGTGAAATGATGGTTGCTTCGCCCTCCAACTTCTTTTTTTAGCATTATTACTTTGTCCCTCCAACTTAAGTGCGTGAAAGGTGCAACTTTGTGATTTGACGCCTCATTGCTCATTACTACACCGGCGCCATGACTGGGGTGCTTCACCCCTGCCGCTCTGCACTTTTATTTCGGTATGTCACGTGGACCCGGTTGCTTGATGTCCCACATGTCGGTGAAAGGGACTAGAAAATTTATGAAAGCGAGCGCTCCACTCAGACGACGGAGGAGTACACGACATGGCGGCCCAGTGAACTATTACTTGTACTGTAGTACTACTATAGTTTTGTTGTTTCGCACGATCCATCGATACAAACCCGATTAAACAGGAAAGGGTGGGATTTTCCACGCGTGGTAGATGATACTAGCCATACATTTCAAAGGCAATTTTAATGTATGCAAACTGAATAATTAAGTAACAATATGAGATCTAGTAAAACTAAAAACACATAAGATTTATTGTGTTAGAGTGTAGTAGTAGTGTTGTATTGCATAGTTGTTAGATGTAACATGCGAGAACGTGTAGAGATGTACTTTTGGAGGGCCTACAGAGAGAAATTGGGCATAAAGTGGATTCAAATATTTGTATTCGTCTTCATAGCATTTGTAACCCATATCTGCAGTTTTGTACAGTAGACGTGAATGTTTGTTCTCTCTTACGAAACCAGTACATCAATAATGAGATGGCATGCACCAATTTAGGCACTGACACGTTGGCCTACTCGGCTCCACAGAGAGAGCGAGAGAAGAGATAAATACACAGGCTGTCAGTGTATTTCAAGCAAAAAGCATAGTACGGTCACCGGACTTCAGAATACGTGCATTACGGTCATTATATACATTTTGCGGTGATTATATGGTCACTTGCTCATCGTTCAGCATTGGATTGCACTCTGTTGACCGGCCAAATAGTCTGCGTGGCACTATGTTGACTAGTTAAATTTACCACGTTCCTTGTGGGTCCCACCAGTCAGTTCGCATAGGAAAAAGGTCAGATAAACACAAATTTATGTAGGCGCGAGAAGACTCCAACCCGTGCGCGGGAACCGCCTGGTTGTGTATGTGTCTGTTAGGGCCTGATGTGTGTGCATGCACGTGTAGGTTGAGCACTTGAGCGTGAGAGTGTGTGTTGGTCGTGTGGTGTGTGCATGCATGCATGCATGTGTGCGTGTGAGTGTTGCGTGTGTGCGTGGTTGTGTGTGAACATGTGTGTTGCATGGCTGCGTGTGTTCGTGTGAGTGTTGCGTGCATGCAGTTCTTGTGCATGCATGCGTGTGTGTATAATCAGCGCACCAGCTCATGTATGTTAAAACAGACGGCTCAACATACCAATACAAGGCCACCTTTGTCCGATGTGCCTGCGGTCATGACTTCGAACCACCGTCCAATATGTTTTTATCATCTGTTTACATTCTTACTAGCGAGATGCCCGTGCGTTCCACGTAACATCAAGATGCATTTGTATGAGTAGTTTATCTTCTGAGAGAAAAGCATGAACGAGGGAAGGCCTTATTTGCAAATCTGGAGAGGGGTGTGGGTACCTTTTTGCAAAAATGCTATAGTTTCCTTTTTTTTGTCCGTGAACAGTAGGAAAGGCTCCTACTGTGTTAATGTATTAAAAAATATGGGTGCACTGTACAATGGATATTTACATATGGGGGGGGGGGGCAGAGTGTGACTTGTCAACTTTGTGACAAGTGAGAAAATAAAACATGGGACTACAACTATAGGGAGTGTACAAAGTTCAACTCAAAGGGCCTAAGCTCCTCTTTGACTCTATGTTGATGTAGCCCAAAGTCTCTTTTGAATCTTTCTAACCAGGAGCTGAAAGATGGTTGTATGGCTCTAAAGTGTTTGTTATTTCTCTCCTTCCAAATGCTCCAGGCTGCCACAATGAACTTCCCCAAGAACATAGGTGAGGGATGACCGTATTTTTGAGCTTCAATAGCTTGCAAGCGACCTTGGAAAGGTTCCCAATGAATCTCAAGTTTATCCTAGCAAAGCTTGCTGAAAGAGCAGGTAAAAATCATGTGTTCAACCCTTTCCTCTATATTCATTCCACATAGGAGGCAATTGTGGTAATACCCTATGTTATAGTGCCTTCTTTTTAGCATGTTCCTCGTGTTGAGCCTGTCATGGAAGAGCAGCCAAGCAAAGACCTTCAACTTCATTGTGCACTTTGATTTCCATACCAGCAAAACACTTGGTGAGATTGAACGTCCTTGAAGAAAAAGTGAGAATAATCCGTTGATTTGTAGATCGTCTTGCCCCACATGTAGTGTCAAATATCCGAAGCCGCCATGGAGGGCTGCAATTCAGCCGCAATTGTTTGCATGTCCTTGACCTCAGCAAGCGTGTGGGGGGGCGGTGGGGGGGTCAAGGGTTGGTGAAACGTTTCGCCCAGCGACGTAATCCCCAAGAAATCTTTGACAGAGATATCTTCGTCCAAAGAGTGGGAGAAAGCACGAGGATGAGAATCTTAGAGAAGTTGATCCACCCAAAAATCTTTCCAAAACAGAGCCATGGTGCCACACCCAATATTGACTTGAGAAACCCCCCTAAACTTAGGAGTGAGCTTGAGTATATCCTTCCACCAGAACGATCCCATCGGATCACAAGCATGCGGTATTCTTTGGGCGTAGTATGAATCCCACATGAGTTGCACCCATGGAATATCCATCTTGTTGTAGAATTTATGCAGGAATTTCAAAAGCAAAGCTTCATTCTGGATTCGGAGATTGAGAACTCCAAGTCCTCCCTTATTTTTAGGTATACACACCATGTCTCAGGAAGCCAATGAGTTACATTTGTCTCCTTGTTCAGTGTTCTTGATCCATAAACATCTGTGCCTAATCTTGTCCAGAAGTTCAATGAGATTAGGTGGGAAATGCAACATGCACATCACATAGATAAGAAGTGAGGTGACTGTGGAGTTCATAAGAGTCAGCTTCCCAGCATGAGACATAAGAGACAGTGTTGAGGACAAGCTTCTTTCAACAGTGCTAACTAGAGGCATAAAGTCATGCATGGTATGTCGAGACGTGTCCAGGGGCAGGCCAAGGTAGGTAAACGGCATGACACCAATAGTACATTCGAAGATAGAGGCAATTTGTGCAGCCAGATCAGTGTCCAAGTTTATGGGAATTAGTGTTGACTTGTGGAAATTGATCTTAAGGCCGATGGATTGGGCGTACTTTGTGAGGATGCCTTTGATAGTCAAGGCTTGTAGAGGGCAAGCAGACATGAGTAGGATTGTATCATCAGCATATTGGACAATAAGGTAGTCCATTTGTCCATTAGACAGAAAGGGAAGCTGGATCCTACCCTCCCTATAGGCCTCATTGATGGCAGATTGGAGGAGGTCGGCTGCGAGCATGAATATGAGTGGAGACAGGGGATCGCCCTGTCTGACACCATGCCTGAAGTGGAATTATCTGCCTGATACACCATTTAGGTGAATGGAGGATCTACCCGAGGAAAAGATTGAATTGATCCAGGACAACCATTTTTCATTAAAACCCATATGTCTCATGATGTTGATCATGGGGTCATGTTCAATGGTGTCGAAGGCTTTGGCGAAATCCACCTTGAGCAGAACGATCGGGCGTTTGGAAGTTTGGCATTGGTGGATGTACTAGAATGTCCATGCAAGGCAATCCTAATTTGACCTGCCATGTATGAATCCATATTGGTTACGATGAATAATTTTCAGAATGACCTTCTGCAGACGGTTGGCCAGGATCTTAGTAATGAGCTTAAGTCAACAATTAAGTAGTGTGATTGGCCTGTAGTCATTAACTCTGGATGGAGACACATTCTTCGGGATCAGAGTAATCAATCCATCATTAATGCTCTGGATGTTAAGTGTTCCTGCATGGAATTGATCACACAACGAGTAGAAATCTTCCTTGATGATTGGCCAACATGCTTTGAGGAAAAGACCACTAAATCCATCCGGGCCAGGGGCCCTATCACCTGGCATTTCTTTAATAACCAAGGCAATTTGTTCATGCATGAAAGGTAGAGTGAGATGATCAAGGTTTGTATTAGGTCTGATTAATGAAGGAAGGTCAAATTGCATTTGCGTGGGGCTAGAGGTGCCTAATCTATCCGAATAAGCATGGAATAGGAGGGCCTCTTTGCCAGTGTGATCTTCTACCACTAGACCATCAGGAGTTTGCAGATTTGCAATATTGTTTTTGCAATATCTTTCTGTGGCCACAGCTTGAAAAAACTTTGTATTTTCATCACCAAACTTAACCCATCGAATGGTGCAATGTTTCTTCCAATACTGTCTCTGATAGTCCAATAGTCGAAGGAGATGATTTTTGATAATCTTGCGGAAGTTGTTCTCAGGGAGTGTGAGATCCTGTTGATTTTCCAACGCAGCCAAGTCCGCTAGGGCGTTATACATGTTCTCAATGGCCACAAAGAGATGTGGAATGCTTTTACTCCAAGATTTGAGCTCCTTTCGGAGATCCTTCAACTTGCGACAGAGTACGGTGGTTGCATTGGACACAGCTATAGGTTTGTCCCAAACTCTTTTAACCACCTCCATGAAACCTGGGTGCAGTAGACAATATGATTCAAACCTGAAAAGCTTGGCACGAGAAATTTTTGTTTCAACGTTAACAACACAAGGCGTGTGATCCGAGGTGGGCTTGCAAAGAGGTTTAACCATCGTATTGGGGTATACATTTGTCCAATGAGTAGTGGTGAAGAACCAATCTAGTTGTTCAAGAAGTGGATCTTGTTGCATGTTACTCCATGTATATAATCTGCCTTTAATAGGTAATTACACTAGATTGTGTTTGCGGATAATGTCATATATAAATCGGACGGCCTATATTGCAGGATGGCAGGCACACCATCATCACCAACTCTGTTTTTATAAGAGTATAGAGTAGATACATGCCGACAGGTGGGCCCAATGGTAGTGGGATAATGTGATGCAACACTAGAGGTGCCAGGTGGAGCGTTTAACTTGTCAACTAGTCGTGTCTTGAGCAAATGCAGAGCTGTACGGTGAGCCCGTTACTGTATAATAACCACAAAATGTAAATGGTGAACGTAATGATTCTGAAGTCCAATGTACGTATTATGCTTTCGCTTCAAATACAATGATCGTGATTGTATATCGTGAGATAAAGATGAAACATGTGAGAATGTGTTGGGCCGTACTTTTAGAGGACCTGGGGATAGTTTGTGTGCGTACGTGAACGGAGCGTAGAGGGGGTGTATGCGATGGAGAGAGATGCTCTTCGTTTCTATTTATTATGACTAACTTTATATATAGTATATAAAATATAAAAATTCACAGTGCGGAATAAATATCATTGTGGGCACCATGCAATGCAAATTAACGTTCATACTCCTCCATATAACTTTGTAATGTTGTATATATATGTAGAAATTCTAAAATAATTTTTTGGCCACACTTTGTGTGGTTTTATTTAAAAGGAATGTTGTATGTGAAATAAACGTGAAGAGAGGGCTTTTTAGATCAATGGGGTATGTGATGTAACATGTGTGAATGTGTAGTTGATGTATTTGGCAAGGCCTAGAGAGGTATGTGTGTGTATTACGTATTCAAGAGAGGCATGGATCGAGGGGCCGATGGGGGGGGGGGCGTGGGAGAGATAGCACGATAAATGAGAGAGGTCTAGAGAGAGAGACGAATATGATGTCACGCGAGAGATGCCCTTGAGTGTGTATATGCAAGGGGGAGGGGATAGAGGCACGAGGAGAATTTTTTTTGTGTGGTGTCTGTGTTGGTATGTGCGGGTGTGAGAACATAACGAGACCTGGGGGCAGAGGGTGTGTCACCACGTGAGGTCCGTGGGCCAAGGTGAGGCCTTTGGTTCGGTTCTGTCCTGCGCCACATTGGTCGGACCGTGACACATTTATGGAGACCCATGGAGGACTAGTCATACAAGACAAAGATAGCAGAGTCGTGAAGGACTCTGTGTCCACTGACAAAACCGACTAGGATTTGTAACCCTAGGTCCACGGACTAAGGTAACCCCTTATCTCTGATATTACTATTGTCAGATTTTGGGTTCCGGCAAACCCTTATGAGGTTTGAACTCTGGGGTGCGCACGAAGTACTCTCTCTCCCTAGTTTGCTCACTCACGATCCACGGCCTAGCTCGACGAACTCAAAGAACAATGGGCATGCGGGTTTATACTGGTCCGGCCCACCGTTGTGGTGTAATACCCTACTCCAATGTGGTGTGGTGGATTTCCTCGTAGGCTGAGGATGAACAAGTACACGATATGAACAACCTCCTGAGGAGAGGTGTTCTTGAGCACTGTGAGCTCGTGGGTGTGTGGGTGGTCTGAATGATCCGTCCCTTGCTACGGTGGTGGCTAGCCCTATTTTTAGAGGCCCTGGTCCTCTTCCCAAATATTAGGCGTGAAGGGATCCTACAACAGCCAGATTTGAAGGGGGACAACTAGTACAAGCTATCCTAACAAAAGTAGTCTTCGCCAGCCAAAGGCTATGGTGGTGATGCCGCCCTGGGCTCCACGATGACCTCTGTCCTGCCGTCGTGCTGGTCCTTGGTCTTGTTGCATCCATATGGAAACCTTTGCTTGATTCGTCGTGACTCCGCGCCTGCGCTTGCCGCCTTGGCACCAAAGGGGAAACTGGTACTCTGCACCTGCTTGTGCCCGCCTGGCCTTGGTCATCATGGCTCACGTCACGCAAACCTCATGAGGTGCACTCTGCATAGATATCTCTGCTCCTCCAGAGCTGGCCTAGTGAGGCCGCCCCCAGGGAGGTCTTGGTGTCGTCCGCCTCGTGAGGCTTGGCCCCTCGTGAGGGTCTTAGTTGTTGATCGTACCAGGCCGTTGGTGGAGCCACGCTGTGGGCCGCAGGCAGGCAAGTCTGGGTAACCCCGTTCCCAGGACGCTGACAGTAGCCCCCGGGCCCAAGGCACGCTCGGACTTGGCTTCGAGGCGAAGCCAAGGGGCAAGTGCGGAGCGCCGCTAGCCCCAACCACCTGCAGCCTTGGTCGACGCGTGGCGACTGATTGGACGTGGGCATCTCCGCTTCCCCACGCTGGCTCGGCAACTGTCCTAGACTGACAAAAGGCTGGCTCGTGCCTCCGAGCCTTCATTGCCTCCCTTCGCCTTGCTCCAGATCCCCTTTCTCCTTCTTGCCCCAAGAGATTCTAGATCCCAACGAACTTCTCTCCGAGCCTGCAGCCAATGGCGTCCGGCAAAGCGAAGGTTGCGCTCTCGCCCTCCTGGTACGAGCCCGCCTTGAGCGCGCCCAATGTCTCGGAGAATAACCTCGCCGCCACGCTTCTCATGACGGTGGAAGGCAGCAATGATGGGGGGGCTAGAGACCATGCTCCGGGCTGGCTCCGCCGAGCCGGAAGCCTCAGGCAGTACATTCTATCCCTTCTTCATGAATAGCGTCATCACAGGACTGGTCCCCCTTTCTTCGACTTCTTCTACACCGTCCTCAGCCACTACAAGCTGCACGCCCTTCATCTTCATCCCAACTCCGTCCTCCTCCTGTCGCTCTTTGCCTTTTATTACGAGGCATTTGTGGGGGTGATGCCGTCCGTGGCGCTGCTTTGCCACTTCTTCTACCTCCGGATCAAGGAGGGCCATTTCTAGGGATGCGCCAACTTCGTCGCGGCTAACAGGACCAACGCGATCTCGAAGGCTGGGAAGAAGGTCGAGGGCTTCAGGAGCAAGTTGGTCCTCATGGACGCCAAGTGCACCCACCCTCGGCTGGTGCTGCCGACGGAGATGCCCTCATCCCATGAGAAATGGCTCCGCGCGAAGCTTACCGATCCCCGGGTGAGGCCGGTGTTGGAGAAGATGACTTCCGACCTAAAGCCCAATGACCCGAAGGCGGAGAAGCTGATGGGGGCTATGATCGTCAAGGAATTCTTGCAGCGCATAGCCCCGCTCCAGGCATGCTCGCGCCCCTTGTGGAAGCTTGGGGATGAGGGGGACAAGCTCCGTCTTCGCTGGGACGTCTTGTCGGACGAGGATCTGGGCAAGGCCCTCCATCTTCTGGTCGGGGATGATCAGGGGTATCCGCAGGACACCCACCTCCCCTTGTACCATCGCCCAGATCGGGTGGCTGCCGTCATCCCTGTCTTCGACAGGCGCGGGCTCATGCGGCCAGTGCCTTTCGAGGCCCCAGAGGTGACGGCCCTGGTGCTGGTGTCCTCAGACGACTCCGGCGAGGAGGAGAGGCCTGACACAGAGGCCACACGTGAGGGGGAGGGAGAGACTTCTCCTCTCGTGGCAGATCTCCTTCGCGCCCTTCCCGACGACGACGAGGCCAGCGAGGTCACCACGAGGTCCAGAGCTACTCCTACGAAGAAGTCATTGTCGGTTTAAAAACTGGCGGATCTCAGGTAGGGGGTACCGAACTGCGCGTCTAAGGTCGATGGTAACAGGAGACGGGGGACACGATGTTTACCCAGGTTCGGTCCCTCTTGATGGAGGTAATACCCTACTTCCTACTTTATTGATCTTGATGAATATGAGGATTAAAAGAGTTGATCTACCTCGAGATTGTAATGGCTAAACCCTAGATGTCTAGCATGTATGATTATGATTATGACTGCCTTTACGGACTAAACCCTCCGGTTTAATAGACACCGGAGGGGCCTAGGGTTGTACAGATTCGGTTTACGAAGGAAGGAATCTTCATATCCGAGCTCCAAGCTTGCCCTCCATGCAAAGGAGAGTCCCATCCGGACACGGGAGGAAGTCTTCTGTCTTGTATCTTCATGGCCCATCAGTCTGGCCCACGTCACAAAGGCCGGATGCCCGAGGACCCCTTAATCCAGGACTCCCTCAGTAGCCCCCGAACCAGGCTTCAATGACGACGTGTCCGGTGTGCTGGTAGTCTTCGGCATTGCAAGGCGGGTTCTTCCTCCGAATACTTCAAAGCGTCTGATCTGAAGAGTCATAGTCGGCTTTCCTTTTAACGTCATACCCATTGGCTTCTGCACCTTCATTGCTTCGGCTTCCACGTGTCGAGCGAACACGAAAGTTCAGAATATTTTTTGCACATAACACCTTGGCCATGCAAGAAAGGTGTATATTTAAGTAGATTAGATCTCAGATGCCATCTCACACCAGGCAGAAAATCCTTAGAGCTTGCTAGGAGAAACCATTCCAGCATTGCTAGCATTCCTAGTTCATCCTCCCGCCCCCATCGCTAAGAAAAAGGTGATTGGGAGAAATATCCAGTATCCCATGACCAGCTGAATAAGTTTCAAGTGAAGGGATTCCTTCCCCCGCGGATCTAGTCCCCGTCCGGGTAGGATTAACCTCTTTTACAAGCGAAGCCCTGGCGGAAAATTTCCCTAATCCAGCCAGGGGGAGCGAGTGTTCTTCGTATCCTTCTTAACAAGAGGCGTCGGGTTTCCAATCCACCCTTTCCTCCGAGGTCTCCTGGAGTACTATGGGCTCCAATTGCACAACTTCACTCCGGCCTCCATCCTGCATATCGCAGGTTTTGTCGCTCTTTGCGAGCTTTTCTTGGGCTGCGAACCCCACTTTGATTTATGGAGAAAACATTTCTGCCTCGTCCCTCGTACCCAAAAGGGATCTGTATGCAAGGTGGGAAGCACCGAGATATGGTGCACAGCCGGGACCGGATACTTATCCGACACGCCGAAGAAGGCATCCGAAAAGTGGCCCTTGGCGTGGTTTTATATTGAAGGTGTCGCTCTCCCCGTCCCAGTCCAAATGGGCCTTCCCGAATTTTCTAGCGCTCCGTTGAGGAAACGCCACAGCTGGCATCCTCGGAGCCTCGAGGAGGAAGACAGTGCAGAAGTCCGGAAATTGATGGGCAAGATAAGGACACTTGCCCAGTCCGGATTATCAATAATTGAGGTAATGGCGACTTCCATAGCACGAGGTGTTCAGCCGCTCCAATTCAGGGGGCTCCCTATGTGGCACTTCAATAGGGAAGATGACTCCTCATGCTGTGGATGAAAGGGTCCAGATTCCCACACGGCCCTGGCCACAATATTGGCTGATCTGTATAAAGGGGAGAAAGAGGAATTCACTCGCCTTACGTGTCGAGAGGGATTTTCCATGTACAATCGTCCTAGCTGGGTGAGTTTTAATCCCATGACGTTATTCAATCCTCTCCCCGAGTCATGTTTAACCGACATTAAGCCTTCCGTCAATAGGAATGGTGGAGGGTTACCGCGGGAATGCATAGCCCCGCTCCATAGCCGGAGGACCATAACCGGGACCTCGATCCTGGATTCAAAGAAGATCCGGACATATCTGTAGAACTCAAAGAGGGAGTCTTCTACTAGGTGAGCTATGATGGCACAGAAGTGGCCATCATGGCCGATTATCCCAGCCTCCTTCCTGCCTCATATGTAAGTGAACAGGAGACATTTCCTCCGAAGGAGCTTTCTCATTATGCCTCACCCACCTCACTGTCTTGTGAACCAAAGGGAAGGCGCACGACATGTCATATTGCACCAGAGGCATCTTAGAAGAGAGCGGCGCCTGCGTCTGACGGGTCTTCGAAGAGAAAGGCAACTGACAATATAGCCGATCCTTCATCAAAGAGGTATGGCTTTAAATATGCCCTATGGCAGTCACATCGAACCATGACATAGTCGGTTGTGTTTTATTAGGAAGAGCATTCGCCGGTACATGTCCGAGGGGCCTGCCGGTCGCGCCCCCACCGATCAGGTTCCAGATCCTGCTTCTAGGGCAGGGGCAGACACGGGAATAACACCGGATTGCCCTCCTTTAGAGGATTCGGATAATTTATTCGTCATGAACTCTGATGTAGAGGGTGCCATGCATCATCGGCGTCGGAGGGCCGCTCTTCGCGACCCCGGCTTTACTAAAGATGTGTTCGATGCCTTCAGCTCGGGTGATGCGTACAGCCGAGCTGCTTGGGATGGGCTTACCAGAGCCATTGACAAGTATTTGAAAGATATGCAGGTAAGTACTCATTGTACAGATCTAGTAATCATGAACCAGTAGCCCCCGAGACTTCAAACAATTGAAACAACTGATTTAAGGATCATTGTATAATCAGGTACTCATAGAGAAGAACAACATGCTATCTCATGAGCTGGAAAAGTGCCAGACTCAGCTAGCTGTTGTTACCGCCGAACTTGATAAGTCCAAGGAAGCGCCGCCTGGTGATGTTCTCCTCCATCCATAAAAAGTATAATCATGTACCAGTAATGTTAATACTATTACGGTTCTGATGACATGATCATTCGATCAACTGAAAGAGGACTTGAAGGTCGCGCAGGCGGGTAAATTACAGGCCGAAAGGCAACTGGCCGCAGGCGAACGTGTGTTGACGCGGGTCAGGGAAGATAAGAACAAGCTATAGGATTCCAACACCCTGCTGGGCGAAGAGCTAAAAGATGTACGAGCCCAGCTAGCGGACACCATAAAAGAAAATATGAGGCTACAAGGCGGCATATTTAGTATGCTTTTGAACTTACCTCTGTGTAATTTGGCAAAGAAATGAGCTGACAGATTTATGTCTACAGGTATGCTGACTGGCCGTCCTAAAGAGGAAGTGTTCAGATCTCAAGGCGATCTGCTACAAGAGCTGTCCCAAGTGCACAAGCGAGCTCGGCAAGCAATGCGGAGTGTTGCCAAGGCCTTGTGGCCATCCGCCTCCCCTCCAGGAAGTATGGGTTAGGTTGTGAAGCTATTCCAGGGAGCTCGATGCCGCTTTCGATTATGGAAGATATCGGCTTGCCGAGAAGGTGCGCGGGAGGCCCGGGCCATGGTGAAAACGCAGTACACCAAGCTTGACCCAAATCATATGGACCGGGTTGGCCTCGGGGGTCAGATGGACAAGAAATTCCAGTGAGTTTGGTATATGACCAAGTAAAGATAGCCACCAAGTTTTCCCAACAGGATTGTAAGCTAGACAGCCTGTTAGACGGCATAGAGGAAGAAGTATTTGAGTCCAAGTGACTATGTACTTCAATTGACAAATCTGTCCCTAGCCGGATTGTAAAACTATTGTCATGGTAGACTTTTTTGCTTTGACCTCTGGACCCGAAGGTGCGGAGTGTTTTCGAATACTGGAGCGGCAATATAGACCGGGGTATGCGTGGAAACCAGGTGTAGGGGTCATAGTTGCTTGAACAGACAAGTTGTATCCGGCTAGCTATGTTATATTACTTGTTAATTGCAAGAAACATCTTCGAGGGAGAATAGTTCCGTTAAGGGTTCCTTTCCCTGGGTGAACATGCGTTAGTATGCATGCCTGGACTGTGATTGAAAAATCGAAGTATACGTAACATCTGGGGGTTACTAGTGTAATGAGGGTAAAACATCTTTAGTCCGCCAAATGAATATTCCCTTAAGAACGCTAGCTTTCGGCTTCACCCAGTCTGAGGTAAAACTCCTGATGACCCGACTGTAACAATCACAGAGGTGCTCCCTTTATGCTCTAGCCGAATAAACGGGAACGTAGGGCATAAGCATAGGAGCCAGGAAACCCAGCTTGGCAAAAACAAAAGTCATAACGGTGCATATAATGGCGAAGAAAAGGTACATATGCAGAAATGACACATATGTGGTGAGCTTGATGCTCGGAAAATAATAATAAGCTTCTGTAAAAGAAGCCCCCAGGTATTATGGGCGTATACATTTAAGGATGTGTACGTCATAGGTGTGTGGTCTGGCCGCACAAAAGCTATAGAGCTAAAAAAAGATAAAGAGAGAAAAAATGGAAAAACAAAAGGGAGAAGAAGACGAACAAAGAGTCCGACTCTAGGCATAGAATCTTCGGAGTCCGGCGGCGTTCCACGGGTTCGGCTCTAAGCGATTGTCCGATGCATCACACAGGCGGTATGCTCCTCCAGTGAGAACTTCATCTATAATGAAGGGACCGTTCCACTTGGGCTTGAGTTTGTCCTTTTTCTTTTCTGGCAAGCGTAGAACGAGTTCACCAACATTATAAGTCTTGGCCCGCACTTCTCTGCTTTGTTATCTGCAAGCCTGTTGTTGATAGAATGCAGAACGGCCTTTTGCAACGCCGCGCTCCTCCTCCAGGGCATCTAAACTGTCCTGCCGATCAAGCTTGGCCTCTCTCTCTTCATACATGCACACTCGAGGTGAGTCATGAATGATGCCGCGGGGCAAAACAGCCTTTGCGCCGTATACCATGAAGAATGGTGTGTATCCAGTAGTGCGATTGGGCGTGATCTGCAGCCCCCAGAGTACGGAGTCGAGCTCCTCAACCCAGTGCTTGTCTGATTCTTTCAAAGACCGCACTAGTCTAGGCTTAATGCCGCTCATGATAGGACCATTAGCTCGTTCGACTTGACCGTTTGTTTGTGGGTGATAGACAGAGGTGTAATCAGGCTTAATGCCCAAGTTAGCACACCAGGTTTTTACTTCATCGGCTGTAAAATTGGAGCCGTTATCGGTGATTATGTTGTGTGGGACACCATAACGGTGCACGACACCGGACGTAAAGTCTATCACTGGTCTGGCTTCGGCCGTTTTGACTGGTTTCGCCTCTATCCACTTGGTGAATTTATCCACCATGACCAGCATATATTTCTTCTTATGGCTTCCTTCTTTAAGGGGACCCACCATATCAAGCCCCCATACCGCGAAAGACCAGGTAATGGGGATTGTTTGTAGAGTGGTAGGAGGCACATGGCTTTGATTGGCGAAAAGCTGGCATCCGACACAACGTTGGACAAGGTCCTATGAATCTGCTCGGGCTATCGGTCAAAAGAAACCTATACGGAAGACTTTACTTACAAGGGCCCGAACCGCAGCATGGTGACCGCCGAGACCAGCATGGATTTCGACCAGAAGCTACCGTCCCTCTTCTTCGGAGATACATCTTTGAAGGACTCCGGTAGCACTTTTCTTGTAGAGCTCTCCGTCATGGACCTTGTAGGCTTTCGAGAGCCGAACAATGCGGCGAGCCTCATTCTGATCCTCAGGGAGCTCTCGCCTATTAAGGTAGGCCAAGAAGGTTTCGGTCCATGGGGCAATTAATGCCATTATTAGAAATCTGAGTGTATAATCGGATCCAGACTGGTGTTGCTGCTCTCATCCTGCCACACCACGGATGGCTTGAAGAGCCGTTCCAGAAAGGTGTTAGGCGGGACGGGGTCACGCTTGGCGCCCATGAGAGCAAGGACATCTGCTGCTTGATTACTTTCTAGAGCCACATGATGAAACTCGATTCCCTCGAACCGAGATGATATTTTGAGTATGTCGTTATGATAGGCCACCATGTTTGGATCTTTGGCGTCGAAGTCTCCATTTATTTGGGATATTGCGAGATGTGAATCCCCGCGCACCTCCAGGCATTGTATGCCCATGGAGGTAGCCATCCAAAGACCATGCAATAAGGCCTCGTATTCGGCTGCATTGTTGGAGTCTATGTATAATATCTGGAGTACGTACTAGACTGTGTCTCCAGTGGGGGATGTTAAGACGACGCCCGCTCCTAAGCCGGCCAGCATTTTAGATCCATCGAAGTTCATGACCCAGTTGGAATATGTACCATACTCTTTAGGGAGTTCGGCCTCTGTCCATTCGGCGACGAAGTCGGCTAGTACTTGGGATTTAATGGCTGCGTGGTTTGTATGTTATGTCGAATGGCAGGAGCTCAGTGGATCACTTGGCAATCCGGCCTGTAGCATCACAGTTGTTGATTATGTCATTGAGTGGGACTTCGGAAGCCACCGTGATCGAGCATTCTTGGAAGTAGTGTCGTAGCTTCTGGGATGCCATGAAGACCGCATATGCTATCTTTTGGTAATGAGGGTACTGGGATTTGCATGGTGTGAGGACAGTGGATACGTAGTATACCGGTTTCTAAAGTGGGAATTTGTGTCCGTCCTCCTCTCACTCAGCGACGAGCACCGCGCTCACCACCTGGTGTGTTGCAGAGATGTATAATAACATCGGTTCGCCGATGTTCAGCGCGGCCACGATTGGGTTGCTCGCTAAAAGAGCCTTTATTTCTTCTAGCCCGGCCGTTGCCGCATCCCTCCACTCGAAGTGGTTGGTGTGTCGGAGAAGGCGATAAAGTGGCAACGCTTTTTCTGCCAGTCTTGAGATAAAGCGGCTTAAAGCTGCCACGCATCCGGCTAGTTTTTCGATCTGTTTGAGGTCTGTTGGTGTAGCCAATTGTAACAAAGCTCGGATTTTGGCTGGATTTGCCTCAATTCCTCTACTGGAAACGATGAAGCCCAGCAGTTTTCCAGCGGGAACGCGGAAAACACACTTTTCCGGATTGAGCTTGATGTCATATGTACAGAGGTTGTCGAATGTGAGATGTAGGTCCTTTATTAATGACTAAATGTGCCTAGTCTTGATGACCCCTGATACGTCTCCAACGTATCTATAATTTTTGATTGCTCCATGCTACTTTATCTACTGTTTTGGACTATATTGGGCTTTATTTTCCACTTTTATATTATTTTTGGGACTAACCTATTAACCGGAGGCCCAGCCTGTAATTGCGCTTTTTGCCTATTTCAGTGTTTCGAAGAAACGGAATATCAAACGGAGTCCAAATGGAATGAAACCTTCGGGAACGTGATTTTCTCACCGAACGTGATCCAAGAGACTTGGACCCTGCTCCAAGGAACAAAAGAGGCGGTCACGAGGGTGGGGGGCACGCCCCCCCCTAGGGCGCGCCCCCTGCCTCGTGGCCCCCTTGTTGCTGCATCGACGTACTCCTTCCTCCTATATATACCTACGTATCCCCGAACGATTAGAACAGGAGCCAAAAACCTAATTCCACCGCCGCAACCTTCTTGTATCCACGAGATCCCATCTTGGGGCCTGTTCCGGAGCTCTGTCGGAGGGGGCATCCACCATGGAGGGCTTCTACATCAACACCATAGCCCCTCCGATGAAGTGTGAGTAGTTTACTTCAGACCATCGGGTCCATAGCTAGTAGCTAGATGGCTTATTCTCTCTTTTTGGATCTCAATACAATGTTCTCCCCCTCTCTCGTGGAGATCTATTCGATGTAATCTTCTTTTGGTGGTGTGTTTGTTGAGACCGATTGAGGGAGTCCTGGATTAGGGGGTGTCCAGATGGCCGTACTATGACCTTTGGCCGGACTCCCGGACTATGAAGATACAAGATTGAAGACCCCGTCCCATGTCCGGATGGGACTTTCCTTGGCATGGAAGGCAAGCTTGGCGATACGATATGAAGATCTCCTCCCATTGTGACTGACTCTGTGTAACCCTAGCCCTCTCCGGTGTCTATATAAACCGGAGAGTTTTAGTCCGTGGATCTAACAACAATCATACCATAGGCTAGCTTCTAGGGTTTAGCCTCTGTGATCTCGTGGTAGATCCACTCTTGTACTACCCATATCATCAATATTAATCAAGCAGGAGTATGGTTTTACCTCCATCGAGAGGGCCCGAACCTGGGTAAAACATCGTGTCCCTTGTCTCCTGTTACCATCCTCCTAGACGCACAGTTCGGGACCCCCTACCCGAGATCCGCCGGTTTTGACACCGACATTGGTGCTTTCATTGAGAGTTCCTCTGTGTCGTCACCGTCAGGAAGGATGCCGCACCCCGTCTTTAAAGACGGCGCTGTTGCTAAAGGAGCTTTGGCTGTCGGCCAAACTCTCCGGCTAGGCAGTTTTTCGATGACCGCCTGTTCGGCCGCCGCGGTGACGATGACCTCTCGGGCCATCGAAAGCAATCTCCACATCAGCTCGGAGCTCGCCGAGCAGTTAGATCAGACGGAGCTCTCTTCCCTGAACGAGCTCTTGAATCGCATTGCTGCCCTGGGAGTCGCTACAGATTACGGCCAGATTGGGCTTAAACCCAATCAGTGAGAGATCGACTCTCCCCAGGTCACCCACCACGTTGAAGTGGTGGAAGAACAATGCGGCGAATCTTCGCCCACCCTAAGGACCAGATGCGTTCGGATTCCCGAACCCTCCAAGCCGGACACCCGCGGAGGGGAGGATGTCGCCCAAGCCCTGAACCTAAAGTCAGGCAGCAGGCCTGATTCATTGAATAATGTCCAAGAAAGCAAGCTTCCGAATTCAGAAACTTCTTGGCCCCTGAATCTTATATCGGGCAAGGTTTCGGATTTAAATCCACCCGCCCACCCAACTATTAGGGATTTATCCCAAAGATGGCAAGAGCCCGGGGAAATAGTACACCACTATTGGGCCAGATTCCTGCTGGTTATGAACAGGATAAAGGACTGCCGTGAGAAAGAAGCAATTTCATTCTTCTGTAACAACTGCACGGACATCGGAATCCTCAACGCCATAAGTCGCCACAAATTACACGCTTCGCCGACTTGACATCCATAGTACGAAAGTACTGTGCGACAGAAAGCGTTCGGAAAACCAAAGATAAATTCTGGGACAATCCGACCCTGAATACAACACGAGTCCGAAACAAAAGGGCGCATTATCGCCAGGCATCTGAGCCAAACATCAAAAAACAAAAACCCTCTATAGGGTATGGGACCGTACTGGAGGGATGGCTCAATGGACCCTGTAAAATTCATAGTTCAGGGGAAGTCACACCAACTCACAGCCTTAGAGCATGTTGGATACTCCGGCAGGTGGCCAGAAGTGGCGAGGAGCTTCTAACTCCAGAACCCGAAGAACACCTCCCCAGAAACGCCAGTATGGTGTCGACAGTCTTCGAGACCTTCACATCAAACAAGGCGAGGAAACGAACACTCCACAACCTTACCGAAGTCTACCAAGTAGCAACAATAAACCCATGGAGTGACACGGCTATTACCTTTAATGCCAGTGACGAACCTAAATTCCGGACAGCCCGAGCACCATCCGCATTGGTCCTCAGTCCGATAGTGGACGGCTTCTGACTTACAAAGGTACTCATGGACGGCGGCAGCGGACTTAACCTCATCTATGACGAAACCCTGCGAAAAATGGAAATAGACTGGAGCCGCATTGAGCGAAGCAACACAGCCTTTAGAGGAATAATACCAAGCCGGGAAGCGTGTTGTTCAGGAAAAATCACACTGGATGTGGTGTTCGGCACGCCGGATAATTACAGATCCGAGGAGGTCACGTTCCAAGTGGTTCAGCAGCGGATACCATGCTTTGCTAGGGGGAGAAGCATTTACAATTTTTCAAGCCATACCCCATTATGGGTACATGAAGCTCAAAATGCCTGGACCCAATGGAATCATCACTCTTGCAAGTGATCCGTACACAGCGCTCCGCGCCGAAAACAAGACAGCCGCACTGGCCCTAGAGGCATTATCCGAAGCCCTAGCGGCCGAGGAACTAACTGCGTTGCGCTCCACGGTGGACAGGGAGATGTGATACTAGATAAGAGATCCAAGTCCACCACTTTCAAACCAACGGTCAAGTCGAGTGAGCCAACGGTCTCATTATGAGCGGCATCAAACCCAGACTAGTGCGATCCCTCAAGGAATCTAACACGCACTGGGTAGAGGAGCTTGACTCCGTAGTCTGGGGGCTGCGGACCACGCCGAATCGCACTACCGGATTCACACCGTTTTTTGTGGTACTGCCATGCGACATAATTCATGATTCACCTTGAGTGCGCATGTACGAAGAAAGAGAAGCCGAGCTCGATCGGCAGGACAGCTTGGACGCATTGGAGGAGGAGCGCGACGTGGCAAAAGCTCGTTCCGCATTCTATCAACAGCAGGCTCGAAGATATCAAAGCAGAGAAGTACGGGCCAAAACTTATAACGTTGGTGAACTAGTTCTACGTCTGCCGGACAAGAAAAAGGACAAACTAAAGCACAAATGGGAGGGTCCCTTCATAATCGACCAAGTACTGACTGGTGGAGCGTACCGTCTGCGAAACGCATCGGACAACCGACTCAAGCCGAACCCATGGAACGCAGCACGCCTACGAAGATTCTACGCCTAGCGCCGGACTCCATGTTCGTCTCCTTCCTCTGTCACCTTTTTATTTTTATTTTTATTTTTTCACATTAGCTGTCCGGGATTTCGCTCCTTCTCCCTACCTTTTTTCTCCCAAGCCCTTAGGGGCTTGCATGTGCATTGTTAGCACATACCTGACGCGCCACCCGCGCTCATCATACCTGGGGGCTTCTTTATCACAAGTTTATATAAAACGGGCCTCATGCCCAAAACATGTGTGACACTTCCGCATGAACCTTTTATACACCATTATATGCATCTATATGACTTAAGTTTTGGCCAAGCTGGGTTGCATGGCTCCTGTGCTTACCCCTACGTTCCCGTTCATTCGGCTAGGTGGTAAAGGGAGCACCTCTGCGATTGTTACTGCCGGGTCAGCCGGATCTGTACCTCAGACTGGGTGAAGCCGAAAGCTAGCGTTCTTAAGAGAATATTCGGTCGATGAACTAAAATATGATCTTTCGTGTTTATTTATCTGCCCCCAGATGCTTTTCTGCTCTTTTTAGCAGTTCGGACATGCACTTTAGGGCATGCCTCCCAGGGAAAGGAACTCCTAACGGAACTATTCTCCCTGGAAGATGTTTCTTACTAACCATGTAATATAACATAACTAGTTGGGCACTTGTCTGCTAAAGCAATTATGACCCCTACGCCTTGTCTCGATGCATGCCTCGGTTTTTACATAACCGAGAGGGTATTCGGACACACTCCGGACTATAGGGTCCAGAGGTCGAAGCGAAAAGGTCCGCAATGACAAACGATCTACAATCCGGCTAGAAGGCATTTTTCATGTCATTTTAAATTACAGAGTCAATCCGACTCGGTATATTCTTCTTCAATACCATCCAACGGGCGGTCTAATTTACAGTCCTGTTGGGAATACTTTGCAGCCAGCTCTACCTGGCCATATACTAAGCTGACAGGGATCTCCTTTCCGTCAGGACCAATAGGGCCGACCTCGGCCATGTGGTTTGGGCCAGCCTTCGTGTACCGAGTCTTCACCATGGCCCAGGCCTCCCTGGCACCTTGACGGCAGGCCGATATCTTCCACAAACGGAAGCGCTGCCGCACTCCCTCCAGCTTCTTTGTAAGCTCCCCAAGGCCTTCGGGCATGGAGAGGGATGGCCACATAGCCTGAATGACGCTCTGCATTGCCTGCCGAACTCGTTCGTGCAGTTGCAACAGCTCGGGAAGAAGGTCTCCCGTTGAACCGGGCATTTCCTCCACAGGACGACCTGTCAGCAGACCTACAGACATAGCTCTGTCAATCGACTTCCGCGCCGAATTCTTTTTTTGAAATTCGTTCAAGCACTTACTAAAAATGCCGCGTCGAAGTCGCCGATTCTCCTTGACGGAAGTAGACAGCTGAATACGAACATCCATTAGTTCCTCGCCCAGCTGGGTATTGGCGTCTTAAAGTTTGTTCTTCTCTTGCCTCACCCTCGTCGGCACGCTCTCGCTAGCCTTTAGTTGGCGTAGGAGTCGTTGCTTGTCCGGATTTACTCCGGCCCCACCTGCACTATTATCGTCAGGGTTGCACACCTGTCGCACTTCACAATGGAATTATCTTTCGAAGCCTATATTACCTGAGGGCGTCCCCTTGGCATTTTCTGAAGTGGCCAGGGCGGGCTCGAGTTGGGCCTTGCAATCTTCAAGCTCCTAGGACAGTTGCGTATTATTCTTTGTAAGACACTGCATAGCACATGATCCTTAAAACAGTTATCTTCACCGTTTCAAGTCTCGGGGGCTACTGACATATATAACCTTCAATTTTACCCACCTGTATGTCTTTTACATACTGCTCTGTGGCTCTGGCTAGACCATTTTGAGCGGCACGGAGATACGCATCTCCTGTATTAAAGGCGTCCAACGCCTCTGGGGAAAAACATGCATCACGAAGAACAGTCCGGCGACGCCTGTGGTTCAGGGCACTCTCCACCTCTGAATTGGTGGCAGATAGCCCGTCGGCGTCCTCTGTCGGACAAACGCCCGAGGCGCGCCCCTTGTTCGTCTCCGCTTCCGGACCCGGCCTTGAACCTTGGCCGGCGGATATAGTCCGGCGGGCTCTCTTCTTTGTAAGAAAATCATGAGCGTTAGTAAGACTCAAGGGCAGAAACCCTAGGCGTTAAATTTGCATGGCGTACCATTGCAACGGAATCTCGATCTAGTCCGCACTTCTTTTTGGCCCGCCTGGCTTCAGCGGCCCTTGTTGGCTGCCCGCCGCGGGCTCGGCCTTCCGCCTCAAGGATTTACCCTGCGAAACGAAACACTATTAGTTCACGGCATGCAAGATAAAGCATGGATAGATCTCCCTGAGAATACTGGGACTTCGGTCTCGGTTACCTTTGAGGCTGGAAGTAGTCCGGGATATCGGCCGTAATGGCCACTAGGGCGTTGTCCTTGCTCAATTGATGAAACACCCCATCGATTAACTCCACATATAAGTCCGGGTCCTCTTGGGAGTCCGGATCGAGGGACCGTTCCGGATCCTCGGGTTGTGGAGGAGGGCTGTTTATCTCCTTCACAGTCTGGCGCAGCTCCTGCGTTTAACATTGCTAGACTAAGTACTCAACTACGGGAATTTCGAAAGCGGGTAGGCAAGTGAAAGTGTTCGCTCACCCAACTTGGTGGATTGTACATGGAGAATTCGCCCTCCGGGTTGGCACGGAGGAATTCTTCTTCTTCTCCCTTGTATAAAGCGGATAAGATTCTCGTTAAAGTGGCGCCGAATCTGGCCCCTTACGACCGCACCGGGTGGCGTCGTCCTCCCCGTTGAAATCCCACATGGGGTGGCCTCTGTATTGAAGCGGCTGCACCCCTCGCGTAATGCATATGGCCATGACCTTGATCATGGTCAGTCCGGAATGAGCCAACAACCTTATCCGGCTCATCAGGTAAAGGACGTCCCTGTCAGTTTCCCTCTGAGGGTTCCGCGGGCGCCAACTCAGGCGCTTCTTCAACGGAGCATTATTGAACTAAGGGAGGCCGATCCGTACAGGGTCCGGTAGGGGGACGTCATCTATATAGAACCACTCCGAGGACCAGTCCTCGGACGTCCTCTTTGGGGTATCGGATAGATATCCGGTCCCGGCGATGCGCCATAGTTCGGCTCCGCCCACTTGATAAATATACCCCTCCTTAGAACGAGGCACGAGGCAAAACAACCTCTTCCATAGCGCGAAATGGGCCTCAACACCCAAGAACAGCTCGCAGAGAGCTACGAAGCCCGCAATGTGCAGAATGGAGGCGGGCGTGAGGTTGTGTAGCTGGAGGCCGTAGAACTCCAGCAACCCTCAGAGAAACGGATGAATTGGAAATCCGAGTCCTCTCATCAAATAAGGGACTAGGTATACCCGCTCTCCTTGAGAGGGATTGGGGACGCTCTCCGCCTGCTCTCCGCCGCTATAGGTAGCGATCCCGGCTCAAACTGGGATCATATATGCTGGGGGGAGAAGCCCCTTGGACTGAAGCACTACTAACTCGCTATGCGGGACAGAACACCGCCCCCAATCTCCGGGCCGAGGGCTGGAGAGGCGAGAGGAGGAGCTGCACCGACTGGCCATGGTGGAATGGATCCCTGTCGAAGGCACTCTGATGAAGGCTCGCGGAGGGAAGATGGTGTGAATTGGATCTAAATCCCCATCTCTTTTATGGACGGTTCATTAACGCAACCGGGGGGGTAAATGAAAAAATCCCCTGGCTTTTCGCATTCGTTTGACACGTGGAAGATGGTCATTATGGGGCACAGAAGCCGAGGAGGGCAGCACGCAGTAGAAGCCGGACACTATTCAACGGCTACAGGGAATTTGAAGAAGAACCCGCCTTGCAATGCCGAAGACAACTTGCGCACCGGACTCGTTGTCATGGAAGCCTGGTTCAGGGGCTACTGAGGGAGTCCTGGATTAGGGAGTGTCCGGATGGCCGGACTATGACCTTTGGCCAGACTCCCGGACTATGAAGATACAAGATTGAAGACCCGTCCGTGTCCGGATGGGACTTTCCTTGGCGTGGAAGGCAAGCTTGGCGATACGATATGAAGATCTCCTCCCATTGTAACCGACTACGTGTAACCCTAGCCCTCTCCGGTGTCTATATAAACCGGAAAGTTTTAGTCCAGAGGACTAACAACAATCATACCATAGGCTAGCTTCTAGGGTTTAGCCTCTCCGATCTCGTGGTAGATCCACTCTTGTACTACCCATATCATCAATATTAATCAAGCAGGAGTAGGGTTTTACCTCCATCGAGAGGGCCCGAACCTGGGTAAAAACATCGTGTCCCTTGTCTCCTGTTACCATCCGCCTAGACGCACAGTTCGGGACCCCCTACCCAAGATCCGCCGGTTTTGACACCGATACCGATGAATTGTGGGTTTATGATCCAGCTTATCTATGAATAATATTTGAATCTTCTCTGAATTCTTTTATGTATGATTGAGTTATCTTTGCAAGTCTCTTCAAATTATCCGTTTGGTTTGGCTAACTAGATTGGTAGTTCTTGCAATGGGAGAAGTGCTTAGCTTTGTGTTCAATTTTGCGGTGTCCTTTCCCAGTGACAGAAGGGGCAGCAAGGCACGTATTATATTGTTGCTATCGAGGATAACAAGATGGGGTTTTATCATATTGCATGAATTTATTCCTCTACATCATGTCATCTTGCTTAAGGCGTTACTCTGTTTTTAACTTAATACTCTAGATGCATGCTGGATAGCGGTCGATGAGTGGAGTAATAGTAGTAGATGCAGAATCGTTTAGATCTACTTGTCTTGGACGTGATGCCTATATACATGATCATACCTAGATATACTCATAATTATGCTCAATTCTGTCAATTGCTCAACAGTAATTTGTTCACCCACCGTAGAAAATCTATGCTCTTGAGATAAGCCACTAGTGAAACCTATGGCCCCCGGGTCTATTCTCATCATATCAATCTACATTACTTTATTACTTGCTTTGTTAGTACTTTGCCTTTTACTTTTCACTTTGCATCTATATACCAAAAATACCAAAAATATTATTTATCATCTCTATCAGATCTCACTCTCGTAAGTGACCGTGAAGGGATTGACAACCCCTAATCGCGTTGGTTGCGAGGAGCTATCGTTTTGTGTAGGTATGAGGGACTTGTGCGTGGTCTCCTACTGGATTGATACCTTGGTTCTAAAAAATTGAGGGAAATACTTATGCTAATTTGCTGCATCATCCTCTCCTCTCCGGGGAAATCCAACGTAGTGCTCAAGAGGTAGCAACGCCGTCAGTCACATATGCTTCAACTGTCTTGCCGATTTGTTTCTCAAGGCATGTTTGAATCATGCGTTGGTAGTTGGCACCGACGTTTTTAAGCCCGAATTGCATAGTGTTGAAGCAGAAAGGCTCGTATGGGGTAATGAATGCTTTTGCGGCTTGATCAGACTCCTTCATTTTGATTTGATGGTATCCGGAGTATGCATCGAGGAAACACAGTGAGTCGTGTCCTGCAGTAGCATCAATAATCTGATCGATGCGGGGAGGGGGAAGGGATCCTTAGGGAGGCCTTTTTGAGGTCTTTGAAATCGACACACAAGCACCAGGATTTATCCTTATTTGGCACCATCACCAAGTTTGCTAGCTAGTCCGGGTGTTTTATTTCTCTGATGAATCCGGCCTCAATTAACTTGCCTAGATCCTCCCCCATAGCTTGTCGTTTGAGTTTGGAAAAACGCCATAGTGTTTGCTTCACCGGCTTATATCCCTTCAATATATTGAGGTTGTGTTCGGCCAACCTGCGTGGGATTCCTGGCATATCACAAGGGTGCTAGGCGAATATGTCCCAGTTCTCGCGCAGGAATGCTCGTAGTGCGGCGTCAACCGTTGGGTCCAGCTGTGCCCCGATGGAAGCTGTCTTCTTGGGGTCCATCGGGTGGACTTGAAATTTGACTATTTCGTCTGCTGGTTTGAAGGAGGTGGATTTGGGTCGCTTATCAAGGATTATGTCGTCCCTATCCACGGTGGAGCATAGTGCGGTTAACTCTTCAGCCGCGAGGGCCTCGGACAGTGCCTCGAGGGCCAGGAATGCGATTTTGTTTTCGGCGCGGAGTGCTATGTCCGGATCACTGGCAAGAGTATTAATATCATTGGCCCTGGGCATCTTGAGCTTCATGTATCCGTAATGAGGTATAGCTTGGAAGTGTGTGAATGCATCTCACCCTAATAGGGCATGATATCCACTGTTGAAAGGGGCCACTTGGAAGGTTATCTCTTCAGACCGATAGTTCTCCGGCGTGCCAAATACCACGTCGAGTGTAATTTTCCCTGCGCATTGCGCTTCCCGGCTGGGAATGATTCCTAGGAAGGTCATATTACTTTGCTTGATGTGGCTCCTATCTATTTCCATTTTATTGAGTGTGTCCTCGTAGATGAGGTTTAGTCCGCTGCCACCGTCCATGAGCACTTTAGTGAGCTGAAAGCCATCCACAATTCGATTGAGGACCAAGGCGGCTGATGCCCGGACTGAACAAGATTTTTGTTCGTCATTGGCATTGAAAGTCATGGCCGTGTTGTTCCAAGGGTTTATTGTTGCGACTTGGCAGACTTCGGCGAGGTCGCGGAGTGCCCTCTTGCATCGATTGTTTGAAGCGAAAGTCTCGAAGACCGTCAATACTCCGAGGTCGTCGTCTTCCGGGGGGCTTTGCTCTGGGGTGTTCTTGGCAAGGATATCCTCGCCGCTCTTGGCCACTTGACGGAGTATCCAACATGCTCTAAGGCTGTGGGTTGGTACGGTGTCCGGTGTCATGTGTATTTTGCATGGCCTATCGAGCCATCCCTCTAGAATGGTTGCGCGTCCTGTAATGGGCTTAGTTTTCTTCACTAAAGGGTCGGGTGCCCAGCGAGGGTGCATCCTTTTTGCCCGCCAGAGGGGTTGAGTGGAGACCGGTGGTTCCCAGCGAGTTGTCTGAGTTTTCCAGGCGCTTTCCACTGCGCAGTACTTCTGTACTATGGTTGCCAAGTCAGCGAAGTGTAATACGCGACGGCGGTTTATGGAGTTGAGGATTCCTTCGTCCGTGCAATTGCTGCAGGATACTGAAATCGCGTCCTCGTCACGGCAATCTTTAATCTTGTCCTTGACAAGGAAGAATCTGGCCCAAAGGTGATGGACTATTTCCTAAGACTGTTGTCATACGTACATAAGGTCGCATATATCTGGAGGTCCGGAATTGCTTGGCAAATATTGCTTGTGGTGGGTGGGTGGCTTTAAATTCGATCTCTGACCCAATTTGGAGTCCGGAGTTTGAAAAACATCCGAGCTTATTAGTTCGAGCTGCGGGATATTAAATGATTTCCCAGGCTCGATGCCCGATTCTAGGTTCGGAGGACTGGGAGTGTTGTTCCGCGGACAGGTATCCGGCTCTTCGGGCTCGGAAATCCGAACATAGCTTGTCTTCAACATAGGGGAAGAGTTGTAGTTTTGCTCCTTTACGACCGCTATCTGATGGGTGATCGGTGGAAATTTGATTTCTCTCTGATCGGGTTTAAGCCCAACATGATCGTAGTTTGTAGCGGCCCCCATGGCCGCGATGCAATCAAGGAGTTCATTTAAAGACGACAACTCTGCCGGATCCATACAGTTGGAGTATTCGGAGTCAACATGGAGACGATTTTCAATGACCTGAGAAGTCATCATCGGCTTGACAGCCAAACGGGCGGTCATGGTAAAGCCGCCAGCCGGAGTGTTTGACCTGAGGCCAGGGCTCCTCCGGAGGTGATACTGTCCTTGATAACAAGGCGAGCCATCAATCCTGTCTTCGACGTCACTGCGGAACTCTCAACGAAAGCACCATTGTCGGTGTCAAAACCGGTGGATCTCGGGTAGGGTGTCCCAAACTATGCGTCTAAGGTCGATGGTAACAGGAGAGGGGGACACGATGTTTACCCAGGTTCGGTCCCTCTAGATGGAGGTAATACCCTACTTCCTGCTTGATTGATCTTGATGAATATGAGGATTACAATAGTTGATCTACCACGAGATCGTAATGAATAAACCATAGATGTCTAGCCTGTATGATTATGATTATGACTACCTCTACGAACTAAATGCTCCGGTTTATATAGACATCGGAGGGGCCTAGGGTTGTATAGAGTCGGTTTACAAAGGAAGGAATCTTCATATCCAAACGCCAAGCTTGCCCTCCATGCAAATGAGAGTCCCATCTGGATACGGGAGGAAGTCTTCTATCTTGTATCTTCATGGCCCATCAGTCCGGCCCACGTCACACAGGCCGGACGCCCGAGGACCCCTTAATCTAGGACTCCCTCAGTCACCGGCTAGGGTCCCGACAAAGAGCAGGTCGGCGCTGGTCTCCCGGGACAGCGCCCCTATGCTCACATCGTCCGGTGCTGCCGCAGGGCCAGCTGCCGTGGCCTCCTCCGCTCATAGGGCTCGCACGTCGGCGCCCCATGCTGCGAAGTATTCGGCCTTCGTGCCTCAGAAGAGGCCGAGAGATTACACCGCCGTGGACCAGTGAGCACTTTAACCTGATTTTGATCTTGCTTCTGCCCCTGCTTCTTGACGTTCCTCCCTTGCACCGTCGGGCCGACGCTGGCGGCGAAGAAGAAAAGGGAGGTAGCGGCCGCGCCCCCTCTTGCACAGAAGGGCAACGATGGCGCCCATGCCTCTCCGGCCCGGTCATCCTCGCGAGGGCCGGAGGACCACCCCTAGGAGAAAACAACCTCCGCAGCCAAGCTAGTTCCTGAGGCCTCCGGCCCCAGTTCACCTGCTGAGGTTGCGAAGGCTCAGGAGCCCCCAGCCCCTCTTGCTGCCGCAGGTCTGCAGAACTTAGTGCAGGTGCCGCCTTTTCCCTCTACCGTTGCGCTGCTGGGCCATGATCCTTCTGCTTCGCCTGACGCTCTAGAGGAGGCTCTTCTTGCACTGACCCAGCTTCGTAGTGACCTTCAAGGCGCCGATCGTCGCTGGTGGCGGGGCGCCTGCAGCTGATCTCTGGGTGGCTATGCTCTGACGCGTTTGTCAGGGCGGCACTAGGATAGGCCGTGGCGGCTTCTAAAGAGGGTAAGTTGGTCGCCGACCTGGTCGCAGCCACCCATGAGGTGGCATTGTGGGATGCTGGAGCTGCCAATGAGAGCTACCAGGTGGTGGAGGCTGAGTTGAAGAAGCTGCGCGATGAGCGCGCCCCCGAGATACGGCAGCGGGAGGCGTGGGAGGAGAAGGTGAAGGATCGAGAACACGCGGTTGCCAGCCGCGACGCCGAGCTGGAGCAGTCGGCGCGGGCGCAGGCCATGGAGCACCGGCCGCCTGGAGGAGCTGGCGAAGAAGGTGGAAGCGGAGAAGGCCCAGCTGGAAGTCAAGGCGAAGGTTCTTGCTGAGGATCGTGTGGCCTTCAAGTCTCTTGAGGAGAGGTCGCGCGAGGCGCTGCGGGAACTCTACGAGAAGGGCTTGGAGAAGTCGTTGGTGACTGATGATGAGGGCCCACCCAGCTACTCCCTTTGCTCGTCACGGCGATCGAGGACGTCATCAACGGGATCGGCCCCATGGTGGAGGGGGAAGCACAGGCGCTCTCCTCATCAGCCCTGACGCGCATCCTCAGCCACCTTCATCTTCGCGATCCCAATGTCGACCTTGGTGTCTTGCTAGACCGTATGGATGAAGAGCGCTGCGCAGCTGCTGCTGAAGCCCTGCAGGGCCAGGTGGAGTCCTTGTTGAAGAAGTTCTGTGCCATCGACCCTGCGCCTCCAGCCGATGGGGCCGTCGATCCCGCGACCAAGGCCAATGACACGGGCGACGACGACGCTGCCGGCGGGTGCTTCTTGACGACAGCGCCCAAGGCTGAAGAGGAGGCTTGCTGGTGAACGATGGTGCTCCCTCCCGTCTTTACTTTCCTGCGAACTTACCTGCGACATGAAACGTGCTTGTGGATGCGTTAAAACTTACGTTTGGCATTAGGAGAACAATATGTTTTTTGATAATTGCTAGGATTCCGTGGTTTCCTTCCCGTTTGCTTTAATGTTCTACGTCGGCAGAGCCCGGCCCCACGCATACCTCAGCCGCCGCTGACTCATCCGGATCACCAGGATGAGGCCAGGGGGTGAGGGGCTACGTGACCAGTTAGGCTCCTGAGTCGCGAAGCTCAAGAGTTCCCCTTGACGTGCAAACAAGGCCTTTGGGAAGGAAACACAAAACTAGGCCTTAGCGTTCTACATCGGCAGGGCCCGACCCCATGCATACCTCAGCCGCTGCTGACTCGTCCGGATCGCCAGGACGAGGCTAGGGGGTGAGGGGCTACGTGACCAGGTAGGCTCCTGAGTCACGATGCTCAGGAGTCCCCCTTGATGTACGAACAAACCTCCATACCTGTCCTCGCCGAGGTTCCGCTCAGGAGGGTTGCGCAAAGACCAGGTCTGAGGGACCTTGCGAGGCGGCGTACGCCAGGCGTGACATGAGCGTAGCCCCCGTGCCCAGCCCCCTCGCGCTTCTCTCCTGAGGGGAAAGCAACGGTGAGGCCAGGCACTCAGCCCGGTGGCTCCCAGAGATTGTTGCAGCCGTGAGGCCATCCATAGTTGTTTATCACCAGGGCGGAGCATGGCGCTACCGTTCTTGCACGGGCATAGCCGCTCCTCAACTGTGTCGACTGTTAGCACAGCGTATGGTGCTTCCATTGGTATGTGGGGGGGGGGGGGCTCCCTCTGCGGAGAACCACCAGGGCGTGTACAGCCCCGCCCTGACACGTGGCTTGCACGGCAGGGCCGGACGAGGTGTGTCTGGGCACTCGTGAGCCAGCGCCGGACTCACAAGGCCCTACCTCAAGGCGGGTTGCGCCTGGTCTTGACTGAGAGCACTTGAAATGATCCTTCGAGATGGTTAGGCAAACTACGCCGAGTGAATCCCTCGAGGTTACCACATGAGAAGGCCAGACACCAACAACCCCAGGAGGTGACGTGAACGGGACCGGCCCGCCAGACGGAGCTCAATCGTTGGGTTTATCAACGCTGCAGGGACGAACCCGAGCACAAACGTCGTGCCTAGTCTTCTCATGCGGATATCCTGAAGAAAGACAGCCGGCGCGCGGCTCCCGTAGCGACGAGGCCCGTGTCACGTGCACTCACTTATCTATCCGCGATTAGCTCATGCAAGGACGAGGCACCAAGGACCATGGGAGGTGACGTACACGGGAGCTGTCCCGCGAGCTAGAGCTTGGCCACTTGGATTTGGCGACATTGCAGGGACGGACCCGAGCACAGACGCCGTGCCTGTCCTTAATCATAAGGCGGTCGTGGGATGATTTGTGAGTGCGTATGACATTCATGGAAACGAAGTACCAGACAGGCAGATGATAATCATAAAGCGACTGATGGAAAGGGGCAATGCTAGTCCAAATAGATGCAAGAACAATACATCTCACAGGGACGGACCCATGCGACCTGGGGATGATGCAGCCCGAGGGGCGCCCCCAACAGAGTAAGCTAAAGACGCAAAAGGATACACGTCCAGGGACAGGCCCATGCGACTTGGGGATAATGCAGCCCGAGGGGCGCCCCCAACTAAACAAACTGGAAAATATCACATGGCACCCTTGCTCGAGAGATATTGGAGTAGCTGAAGATGCGTGCTGAAGAGGTTGCTCCTCATGAGTCGCCTGGGTCCTGAGCCTCGAGAGGCCCCGGCAGCCCGGGAGGCTCATGAAGAACCGTCGCCATCGCTGCCAGGACTGCATGATGCTTGGCCTCCTGAGCCACCAAGACATTCCGCAGGTGATGCTGAAAGGTCGCAGCCGCGTTCGGCAGGCCGACTGGCATGTGAACATAGCTGTGAGGTGGACCCTTGCACCGACCAATGCATGAAGGCTAGAAACGCTCCTGGGATGCGGCCCTGATGACCGCTGGAATGTCGATGCAGACGCGCAGCTCACCGTCCTCGCCAGGATGGGGAGCTGTGTCGGGTGGTGGGCGGCGGTCGCCGCGCATGCCTCTTGCCTCCTGAAGCTTCTCGGTTGTCTTGGTCATGAACTTCTGAGCACCAGGCGCTCCATGCCTGTGCCGATCATGAGGTAAACGCCCAGGGAAGCAAGCCTCCACGTGGTGCCCGAGCGCCTCCCTCGTGACGTTGGCTAGGTCTTAGGCCCTCTAGAAGAGAGCCCTCGAGCCCAGCCTGAGGAGGGCACCGGGCGCGCCTTCCTATGCGAGGGAGGGAGGCACCCCATCTGTGGGCGCATGTCATGAAGTTGTGCCTCTTGAGATATCGCTCTCCTGAGGCCCTTGGCAGAGCAGCCGCTTCTTATTCTTGGGGACGGCCTCAGGAGGATAGGTGGCGCCCTCGTTTTTTGGGTCCTCGATCGCAGCAGCTTGGTAGGCGCGCTCAAGAGAGCACACCACGTCCTTTTCCTTGCAGGCGACCATGATGACGCCGCAGCTTCCTAGCATCTTGAGGACGTTGTAGCCATGATGAGTCACCACCATAAACTTGGCCAAGGTTGGATACCCAAGGATGTCATTGTATGGTAGGCGAATATGGGCGACGTCGAAGTTGATGAGCTCGATGTGTTAGTTGTCGCGCTTGCCGAAGGTGACGGGCAGGCGGATCTGCACGATCAGGGTGGTGGAGCCGTCGGTCACTCTTGAGAAGGGCTTGGTCGGCTGTAGCTGGTCATATGGAACTCGGAGATAGTCGAACGTGTCGACGGAGAGGGCGTTGAGCCCTGCACCGCCGTCGATGAGGGTCTTGGTGACTTGGACGTTGCTGATGATGGGCGAGCAGAGCATCGGGAGGGCGCCTGCGGTTGCCGCACACTTGAGCTGGTCCGCCGAACTGAAGGTAATGTCGCCTTTGGACCACCTGAGCGGGCCCATGGCCTCGAGCCTCGGGAAAGCTGCGTTCACCTCGCGAGCAAACTGCTTGAAGATGCACTGAGAGGTTGGGGCCTGCGCACCGCCTAAGATGCAGGCGATGGCTCGTGGCTCCTGGAAGCCCCTTGCCCCCTCCTCCTGGTCGTCGTTCCTCCTGGGTGGTGGTGGCAGCAGAGGGAGGCCGGCCATGCCCTGAGGGCGTTCCCCACGAGGCTGGTCCCTACAGGCACCCTTGCAAGGGTGGTCATGCCAGTGGTCCTCACGAGGCTGGTCGTGCCACTCTTGGCGGGGGCCGCGGTCGTCCTAGCGCCCTCTAGTTCGGCCTCCTCCACGGCTGTAGCCACGGTCGTTGCGCTCTTGGCTCGGGTGAAACGCCCATTGGGATGGCCCTGAGTTCCTGACAGTCGCTGGTGTTGAAGCTGCGTACATTGTGGAAGGCACAGAATGGACGGTTGCCCTTGGATGAGTCTGGGTGGTCGCGGCCGCGTTTCATCTCCGGCTTGGCCGCGAGCACAGCCGCCCCCTTGCACTTCACGTCCTTGGCCTTGGCCTTCTTGTCTTCTGGGTCAGTAGCTGGGAGCTCAACGAGGGAAAGGCGCCCTTCCTCAGCTCTTGCGCACTTGGTTGCTAAGTTGAATAGCTCCAAGGTAGTGCACAGGTCCTCGTGGATAGCGAGCTCGTCCTTCATCTTGACATCACGGACGCCATCGAAGAATGCTGAGATGATAGCCTCGTTCGTCACCTTGGGGACTTTGAGGCGAACACTGTTGAAGCACTGGATGTACTTCTGCAGGATTTCTCCTGGTTGTTGCTTGATGCGTCGCAGGTCACCCGCGGCCGGCGGGCGGTCGCGCCTGCCCTGGAAGTTGGCGACAAAATGCTTGTGCATCTCGCCCCAGGTGGAGATCGATCCTGCAGGCAGGTTCAGGAGCCACAAGTGCGCGCCATCCTTGAGTGCCATTGGAAACCAGTTCGCCATAACCTTCTCATCGCCGTTGGCCGCCTCGATGCTTAGCTCGTAAAGCTGCAAGAACTCAGCTGGGTTGGTGTCGGATTTCGGGTTCCGGCAGACCCTTAAGGTTCGAACTCTGGGGTGCGCGCGGAGATCCAACCCTCCACCGTCTCGTACCTCGCCGAATCGCAGGGACCTAAACTACTAGCAAGAACAACACGAGAGACGCAAGATTTATACTAGTTCAGGCCACCGTTGTGGTGTAATACCCTACTCTAGTTTGTGGTGTGGTGGATTGCCTCTAGGGCTGATGAAGAACACTACAGGGAAGAACAGCCTCGCGAGGGTCTGTTCTTGGTGGGTGTGATGAACTGCTAAGTGGTGTCCCGTCGCTCTAGATTGAGGATCGGGTCTCTCTTTCTCTCTCCCTGGATTCCAGAGTGCCTGCCCGGGGGGAGAGCTGTCTACTATGGTGGCTAGCTCTACTTATATAGACGAAGGCCCTGGGCCTCTTCCCAAATATTGAGCGGGAAGGGCGCCAAAATTGGCCATTTCGAAGGGGAACAGCGGGTACACTTAACCTGACTAAAGTTGGTCCTCGCCTGCCAAAGGCTCTGGTGATAACACCTGCTTGGGCTCCACGATGACTGCATTCCAGCCGTTGGGGCTGGTCTTGGTCTTGTTGCACCGAAACGGATGCCTTTGCTTGATTCTCTCGCCTGCGCTTGCTCCCTTTGCACCAAAGAGGAAAGGAGGACATCATGGCGGGCCTGGCGCCTGATCGGGCGCCCTTGGTCGTCATGGCTTGCATCATGGGCACCTCGCGAGGTACCCTGCCTTGAACTCTCCGCCTCCTCATGAGCCAGCCTGACAAGGCCGCGCTTGAGGAAGCTCTTGGTCGTCCGCCCCGCGAGGCTTGGCCCCTCGCGAGGGTCTTGAGCTTGTGTTGATGAAGATGGGCTGTCCTGGGCCTCCTTTGAGCCACGCCGCAGGCCGCAGTGTGCAAGTCTGGGGACCCCTGCTCCTGAACGCCGACAGTAGCCCTCGGGCCCACGGGCGCCACCAACTTGGCCGAGCAGAGGCGAAAGGGCAAGTGCGGCGTCATGGGCCCTAACAGCCTGCGGTCTTGGGCGACGCAGCGTGGCGGTTGATTGGACGTGGCGACACTGTTCCCCCACGCCTCCTTATTTCGCGCCTTGCTAGGGCGGACACGCCGCCGCACACATCCGTCCCCTCTTTGCTGCCAGCGCCCAAATTCTTCCCTCTCTCGAACTCCAGCTTCCATTTCCAATCCAATCTCAAATCTTCCCTTCCCTTTCGATCCCCATGGCTCCGGCGAAGAAGGGAAAGGGAAGAAACCCTCTTTCGCCTCGCCGCCGCCGACGGCCTCCGCTGTCGACCCGTCGATCATACTCAATCTGGAGGGCTTGGGCAAGATCAGTTCGGCTCTGGCCACCTCCTTCAACGAATGCGGGAGGACGACGGCCTGACCCGCATCCCACTTCGCCATCGACAGGATAGTCACCGAGGTCCGGTATTTCGCTGACGCCCTGTGGGCGGGGCTGGTTCTCCCCTTCTCTGATTTCTTCAACGCCGTGCTTTCCCACTATCAGATCCACATGATGCATCTGGGTCCTGAGTCCATCACTCTCCTCTCGGTCTTCGCCTTTGTTTGTGAGGCGATGATGGGCATCCTTCCCTCGGTTGCCTTGCTGCGCCACTTCTTCTCTCTGCGCCTCGTCGACCCCACTCAATGCTCGGCGCGCGTGAGCTTCGTCGCCGCGCCCGAGACAGCGGCCTCAGGTATTGACTTCAGCTTGCCTCCGCCCGCGGCTGAGTTCCGCGAGAGGTGGCTGTACGTGGATGTGGGGGTGCCCAGCCCCCTGCTATCTGAGCCGACCTCGCCTGCTGTCCCCAATTCAGGCTGGGGCCAGGAGACGCTTTCGAGCCCTCTGCTCATCTTTGTCTGGCGCCGCTTCGCGTTCCTGAGGTCGCTTGGTGTGATTGCGCCCAAGGTGGTGAAGGAGTTCCTGATGCGCCGCATTGCTCCTCTCCAACGCCATTCCCACCGGATGTGGGCCTTCAGCGGGCCTGGCGATCATGTGAAGCTCCAGGAAGAAGACCTGACGCCTGAAGCGCTAAGGAAAGTGCTCCTGGTCCTGACTGGCGATCCTAACCCCGGTGGCATCCGGCATGAAGGGGCCTTGCTGTACCTTTGCCGGAACAGGGGTGATTTGGTGAACCAGATGCCTATCTTCGATGAATGGGGGCTGCGCCCGCTGGCCTGTGGGACTCGCGAGAATCCAGCAGGTGGTGACAGCCCTTCCATCGGCAAGGCGGCTCCTCCTCGAGTGGCGGAGCAGGAGGCACGAGCCGCCAGAGGTCCGAAGGGACCCCCGCCGGGTGACAGCACCGGCGACGCCATGAGGGCAGCTCCTGGCTCATGCCGCCGTGGCCGAGGGCGGCAGGCAGCCACCCGCAGCGCTGCGGATGAAGCCCCGAGGTCCTGCTGCTTCTCTTGGTGAGGCGATCAGCGTAGCCAAGGCCGGGACGCCCACGCTGGTCGCCTTGATGTTTCCTCCTCGCCGCAGGCTGACCCTAGCGCTCAAATCTTGGGTCGCTTCGCGTGAACTTCGAGGCCCTCCGGAAGAGAAGGGAGGCCTGGGCGATGATTACCCTTGTCGCTTTCATGAAGCGCAGGAAGTACTTCTCGCCATCGATGAGTAAGCCTTCTCCTCCTCCAGCTCCTGATTCTTCTGCTGCTTGTACTGATCCTTGCCCTGCAGGCCCCTTCCTGCCGAGCTCACGGAGACGGGCGAGGGGTCGTCCTTCCCGGCCTCACCGGGGAGGTGAGCCGTCCCGAGGTGCGTCGTGGCCCTGCGCGCCTCGCGATCCTTCCTCGCGAGCCTTCCCGAGGCATAGCTAGCCTGCCGTGGGCTTCTCGCCTGGTCGTGGACAGCGATTGGCTGAGGCGCCTCGCGCCTCGTCTGAGATGGGCTGGCTCGGGCCGAGCTCTGGCGCGCGCGCTGGCCGTCGCTAGGGTGCCAACCCCCAGCCCCCTGCCCGGAGGGGGAGTGTTGACTCGTAGCTCCCGGCGCCCGCCTGGGGCGGTTGATGGTGTGTGGAGGGCGTCTTGTGGCCCAGGAGCGCCACGCCCATCGCCATGATTTCTTTGAAGGGCGGCCGACGCGGTGAGCCTTCTTGGTGAAGAGCTTGTCGACGAGGACGCGCGCCTTGAGGCCGAGGGCCTGCGCCTGGCCGCAGAGAGGCGCGAGCTGGAGGGCGCTGCCGCCTTTGCATGCCGCCAGCGCGATCTTGATGATGAAGAGGCCAAGGCGTCGCTGGCAGCCTCTCGGGTGGCCTGTTCTCGGGCCGTCGAGGAGGCCCGGGCTACTAACAGGCGGTGAGAGGTGGCGGGCTACTTGTGTTCTTTGTATTAGGTGGTGTTACATCGCCCATACGCCCGTGCCAAGTGGTTGGCTAAGCGGCGCGCTAGTTGGATGGTTTACCTTTGTTTCGTACGAGCCTCGAGATAGCCTGTGGGAGGCTGCGGCGATCTGAGTGTCTATCGATTGAATCCGTAGGACCTGCAGCAAAAACCCTCCGGAGAGGACGCGGCGGCGACAGGCTGGGCTGTGCACGAGCTTGGCCTGGCCCGGCTCGCGAGGGGCTCGCGAGGGAAGGCAGCTGAGGCGGAGTTGTAACCGAAACGCGAGAGATTTGCTCGAACGAGACTAAGCACCCCTACCCCGAATACGCGCAAATCTTCAAGCTCAAATTCAATTTAAATCCAACAGGGGAAAACGACAGCCAGAGGGAAAACCAAATGAAAGCAGAAAAAGGCCGCGTCCGGCACCTAGTCTAGTCTTGGAGGTCTTCTCACCAGCGCGGAGCTAAGCGCTGCTACTGGGCGTAGGATGGAGCCCCAGGGCCTGAGGCCGGCAACCCTGAGACTCCGGGGCATTTACAGCCCCACTCATTATTACGTGAGAGTGTCACGGGGCGGCGAGCTTCACAGGCACTGGGCCTTCTTCACAGGTACCAGCCTTGCTTCATATCGCCAGACGAGGGCCCCGCCTTGCGCCACACTCTAGTGCCACCAACGACGACCGGAAACCAGGACGCCACCGGTGGGGTAGAGCGGTCGCCAGCGGTACCCCCGACGACCACGTATCCTCTGCCAGGGGGCAGGCCCTGAGGCACCTACCCAGCAGAGGGCCTACCTCCTGAGAACGCCTTGCTCCGAACGCCGCGGTGGTGATGTCGGATCTCTGACCCTCTCCGGCAGCCCCCTGCGCGCCCCTCCCGAGGGGTAGGAGACTGCGGGAGCGGGGCAACCGCTCGTCGTGGCGACCTGTACCTCCTGCGACCTATGGTTAGCGTATATTTGCTCTTGAGGAAGTAGTGGGACTGTCTCGAGACTCCTGAAAGAGCGCGGCTTCTGGTGCCTCATCCCCCCAGATTGGGCTGAGGAGCGAGTCTTGTTCTCCCTCATGCGGGTGCCCTTGGTCCATCATGTGGGGCACGTATTCTTCCGGCGCCGTCATCCCGAAGGCCACGCCAGAGTGCTGAGCGATGCTGGCTGCTCTGCTTGATGCGCCCGCCGTGGGGTGGTGGCGCGCGTCCACCAGGGCCGTGAGTTGCGTCGGGTCCTTCTTCTCCGCGGGCGGGGCGGGCAACCCGCCGCCCGGCGCCGACAGCTGTGGCTCGGTCCCGAGTAGCTTGAGCCAGCTGGCGCCGCGGAGCCCGTGTGGGCCGCCCTCGGCCTGAGGTGAGAGTTGGGTGCGAAGGGTGAGCCCCGAGGCGGCGGCCCAGAGCTCCGCCACTCGCTTCCAGAAGACGTCATCGCGGCCACTCCAAAGAGCCTGCACTGCAGCAGCTCTCGGCCACCGTGGAGCGCGGCCCTCGAGTTCCCCTGCTCCCGGCGGGTGTACGGTGATGTGGCCGCAGCGTGGTTGGAGGCTCTTGCTGCCGACCGCGCCTGCCGTGATGTGAGAGCCGTCGAGGCTCGTCCACGTCGCCCATGACGCAGCGCCCTGCGGACCGCGAGCTGCCTGGGGCACGGGGTCGCCCGAGGCGAGCGGCTCTGCGTGGGTGGGCCACGCCACCCAAGGATCTGGGTTGCCCGCTTGGTTGCCGGACATGGTGGTGGCGATGCGGCGGGACACGAGGTGGCAGAAGGTGGATTCCGGCGAACCCCTACCTGGCGCGCCAAATGTCGGATTTCGGGTTTCGGCAGATCCTTAAGGTTCGAACTCTGGGGTGCGCGCGGAGATCTAAACTACTAGCAAGAACAACACGAGAGACGCAAGATTTATACTAGTTCGGGCCACCGTTGTGGTGTAATACCCTACTCTAGTTTGTGGTGTGGTGGATTGCCTCTGGGGCTGATGAAGAATAGTACAGGGAAGAACAGCCTCGCGAGGGTCTGTTCTTGGTGGGTGTGATGAACTGCTAAGTGGTGTCCCGTCGCTCTAGATTGAGGATCGGGTCTCTTTTTCTCTCTCCCTAGATTCCAGAGTGCCTGCCCGGGGGGAGATCTGCCTACTATGGTGGCTAGCTCTACTTATATAGACGAAGGCCCTGGGCGGGAAGGGCGCCAACAATTGGCCATTTCGAAGGGGAACAGCGGGTACACTTATCCTGACTAAAGTTGGTCCTCGCCTGCCAACGGCTCTGGTGATGACGCCTGCTTGGGCTCCACGATGACTGCATTCCAGCCGTTGGGGCTGGTCTTGGTCTTGTTGCACGAAACGGATGCCTTTGCTTGATGCTCTCGCTGCGCTTTCTCCCTTTGCACCAAAGAGGAAAGGAGGACGCTGCGCTGGCCGGGCGCCGATCGCGCCCTTGGTCGTCATGGCTTGCGTCATGGCACCTCACGAGGTACCCTGCCTTGAACTCTCCACCTCCTCATGAGCCATCCTGACGAGGCCGCGCCTGAGGAAGCTCTTGGTCGTCCGCCCCGCGAGGCTTGGCCCCTCGCAAGGGTCTTGAGCTTGTGTTGATGAAGATGGGCTGTGCTGGGCCTCCTTTGAGCCATGCCGCAGGCTGCATGCAGGCAAGTCTGGGGACCCCCGTTTCCAGAACGCTGACAGTCGGGGGTGCCATCGTAGCCGGAGGGAGGTTAGGCTTGAACTTCCCGGGCCAGACAATGCTGCACAGTTCGGGAGTGAAATCTCGGCAGCCCGCTGTGGCCACGGGAGCCCGTCGTGGTGGTGGTGCTTGGACTTGGAGCTCGCGCGCCGCCGCGACGAGCAGAGCGCGGTCTTGGCGTAGCGGCCCTGGGAGCGCGCGTGCCCCCTCTCTCGGCTGCTAGACCTCCTTGCAGCTTCCTTCTTCATGCGCGGGCGCTGAGGGAGTCCTGGATTAGGGGGTCCTCGGAAGGCCGGACTATATGCGTATGCCGGACTGTTGGACTATGAAGATACAAGATAGAAGACTTTGACCCATGTCCGGATGGGACTCTCCTTTGCGTGGAAGGCAAGCTTGGTGGTTAGGATGTGAAGATTCCTTTCTCTGTAACCGACTCTGTGTAACCCTAACCCCCTTCGGTGTCTATATAAACCAGTGGGTTTAGTCCGTAGGAGGACAACAATCATAATCATAGGCTAGCTTCTAGGGTTTAGCCTCTACGATCTCGTGGTAGATCAACTCTTGTAATACTCATATCATCAAGATCAATCAAGCAGGAAGTAGGGTATTACCTCCATCAAGAGGGCCCAAACTTGGGTAAACATTGTGTCCCCCGCCTCCTGTTACCATTAGCCTTAGACGCACAGTTCGGGACACCCTACCCGAGATCCGCCGGTTTTGACACCGACATTGGTGCTTTCATTGAGAGTTCCACTGTGATGTTGTCACATCCCTAGTTCTGGTATGACCTAGACTAGCTGGTCATTGTGCATCATGTTTAAATTTCATTTAAATTTGAAATGGGGATTTGTGAAACCCTCAGAATCATTTTTGGAAATGACCTAAATAAAAATTGCTCCAAAAGGGTCCAGGAAAATGCTCATGTTTCTCTCTGAAAATATTGGACAGAAATAAAAGTCAAACCAATATTTTTAGAATCTCATAAGTATTTATTTTGGGCATTTGGAATTAATGCAGTAATTATTTGTTTTGGATATATATTATTATATATATAAAATATTGCCCAAAAATTATGCCATTTATAAAGGAGCTCCGGAATAATACCACTAGCTCATATAAAAATTGGCATAAGTAAATAAAATGATTTAGTATTTTAAATAAGTCAAACAAATGTCAGAATATTAGAAAAGAAAACAAAAGGGGATAAAACCCTTACCTGAACTTACCTCCCCTGTGGCCCAGCTCCTGTGCGGCCTGGCCGGCCCAGCTGGCCAGCCCGCCCACCGCCTCCCCTCTGTCGTCTTCTCCCCTCGCCAAGCAGGTGCGTGCCGCGCCACGGCCACCGCATGCCACGTGCCGGCCACCTCTCGCTTCCTCCTCATCGCCTCGACGCCTCGAACGACGCCACGCGCCGCCCCGGGTCCTCCCCCACTCTCTCTCTCTCCCCCTCCCCCGGTCTCTCTCCCAGGCGCACGGCCGAACGCCACCGCCGCCGCTGCTCGCCGTAGCCGTATCCAACGCACCCCTCGAGAGCATCTGAGACGTCCCCGAGCTCCGCGTCGTCGAGCCCGGAGGCACCGCTGCGACGCCATCGCCGTCTTCTCCACCTCCAGCCACCGGAGATCGCCACCGTCGTTCGCCGCCGTCCGCGCTTCCCCAAGGCCGCCAACCAGCTCTCCGGATCCGTCGTGAGCTCCTCTACCTAGCCCCCTACCTCCCGTGCTCGACACGCCGCATAGCCACCGCCTCTTCGATCCCGGCGCTTCTCGCCGCGGCCATGTCGCGTCGTGGTTACGGCCGTGCAAGCACGCGTCCGGCGCACCACCACATTCAGGCGTCCTCGGGAGCCTAACGCACGCCTACGCTTCTGCCGTGCACCGTAGCCCTCTTTTCCTCTCCGCCCGAACTCCGGCGCTGCCATGAGCTCTGCTCCGCGAACTCCGGCCACCCTGCGCCCTGCTGCTGCCTCGCTCGTCATGCGGCCGGCGAGGGCTTCCTCCGGTGCCCCGGGGACGCCAAACAAGGACTGCGACGAAACCCGAGCAACTCCGGCGAAACCTCGCGTTCTCGTCGCCGCCGACCAAGCTCCGGAAATGACGTGGCGCTGGCTTAAGTAGTGCTAATGACCCTGCTAAAACCCCTAGAGCCACTGCCATGTGGGCCCAAAGGCTCGTTTAGTTTAACTTAATGTTATGTTTAGATTAGTTATTAACCCAATTTGGTCCCACACGCCGGTTTGACTTGTCGACGTGGCCTTTGACCGCCCCACACGCCGCTGACTCATGCCGGTGTGTCACTGACCAGTGGACCCCCCTGGTAAGGTTTGACCCGCGGCTGCCCTGTTGACTCTGCTGAGGTCAGCATGACGCCATGATGACGCAATATTCCTTTTTCTGGAATTTAGTTTATTTTATAATAATCAGGAATTTCCAGAATATATTCAAAACTTCAATAAATCATATAAATTCAACCGTAGCTCAGATTGAAATAAGTTATATATGAAAAATTATCAGAAAAATTCAATCTATCCATCTGTACTAGTTTCATGCATGACAAACCAACTTATATATGCTGTATAAGTGAAACACTAAAATAGCATTTATAAGAGCTTATTTTGGACTTGCATTTGAACCTTTGGTTCAAATGGACTTCATTCAAATTGAATACCAGTTTCATTAGCTCAAACAGCATCACATCTACATGCCATGTTCATGCATCATATTGTTGCATATGATTGTGTATTGATTGCCGGCACTGCCTTCTCGATAGGTCCCGCTCCTGAGACGCTCCAGTACTGCCTGTGAAGCAAGGCTGCCTCCCTTGTTTATTTACCAGTGCAAGCAAACCCCTTGTTCATTCCGATACAATCCTACTCTCTCGCCTCCTGCTCTCATTTATTGCATTAGGACAACAACGATTCATCTGCTACTTTGTGCTGCGGTAGTTGAACCCATTCCTCTGCATGACCTGTCATTGCCACAAAGAATAGTTGAAACCCACTAGCATGTGTAGGAGTTGATTGAGCCATGTTGTGTTCCTACCATGCTATGCCTGCTATTGCTTAGAGTTGTGTCAGGTCTGATTCATTGGGGATGAATTGGAGTACAATTCTATGTTCTGATGCTGAGAGTGAAATGTGTGAACACGATTTGGTAAAGGTAGCGGTGAGAGGCCATGTAGGAGTACATGGTGGGTTGTCTCACTGGAACCGTCCTTAAGCACTGAGTTCTATGTATGTTGTCCAATGACTCGATACTACCACACATTGGGTTCCGGTAACTCGGCCCTCTCGACTTATTAGCCAACTTGATCTCTGTCCAGGAGTCGCAACTAGTTTCTGGTGTTTGTAGGTAGTGCTATTTTTCTACCAAGTGGCACCCGGTAGGGTGGGCTTGGGACAGACTAGGCACACGTGGCCTGGTGTACCGAGTGGCACCCGGTTGGTGGGCTCGGGAACCCTGCACACATCGTTTGGGGCCGTGAGCGACACCCCGGCCGGATCTCCTTGCGGATGGTACCCGAATAGGCGATAAACCTGGGCTAGGGTCTTGTGTGGTTAGTCAGGTCGTGGCCGATACCCTCGCCAGGCTTCCGCTTGAAGGTTGCCGAGGTACATGACGTGTACATGGTGATAAGTGGTGAGAGCGTGTGTGAAGAAGTACACCCTGCAGGGTTATCATGATCTATTCGAATAGCCGTGTCCTCGGTTATGGACTTCTTGGATGCTTACGTGGTACATAGACAACTTGAAGTGGATACTCTAAAATGCTCAAGACAAGTGTGAGTGCTATGGATGGCCTTCTCGTATGGAGACGAGGATGAATCCATAGTAGTGTATTGTGTGGTGACTAGTGGACCTGCAGCGCCTATATCACCTCGTGAGAAGTTCTGGTAGTCGTAGAACAGGGATAGCCACAGAGTCAAAGTCGGCTTGTCGCAACTAAACTCCACATTACCTTTTGATACTAATGCATGTATAATAGGTTACGATGTAAGTCTTGCCGAGTACCTTTGTACTCACGTTGCTTTATTTATGTTTTTGCAGCGGAGACTTCGGTCTTTCTAGTAGTTCCGCTTGGACTTCGACGAGTAGCTTGTTACCTCAGCTACGATCTTGTACCCTTAGGAGGGTCTTGTAGATAGTCAGGCTTCTCAGCCTTTTTCTTTGTAGTTGTCTGTACTCAGACATGTAATGCTTCCGTTTGTTGCTTGTATGCTCTGAATGATGGGTCATGTGACCCCTGTGTGTATTTGTAGCTATGTGGCTCTTCTGAGCCTTTATCTATACGAGTTTGCGTTATGTTGTGATGCCATGTTGTACAACACATACTTGCATGTTATGCGTACGTGTAACTTGTATTGCTATGTGTGGGATCCGACAACCTAGTTGTTTATCCTTGGTAGCCTCTCTTATGGGGAAATGTAGTCTCGTGCTTCCGAGCGATAGTAGTCCGCTTCTGACCCGGTTCACCGGAGTCCTGCTAGCCCAAAGACTACTGCTTGGACACTTGACTGCCGGCATGTGTTTCACTTCGTTCCTATATGTCTCCCCTTAGGGAAATGTCGCGCGGGATATTCGGAGTCCTGCCTAGCCTGCTACAGCCCGGGATACCGGAGTCTTGTTAGCCCAGTGCTACAGCCCGAATTCATACGTTGATGACCGACATGCTCGATGTGATTCATGTATGCCTGTCCCCATAGGTTAGTGCCACTTTGGGTTCACGACTAGACATGTCGGCCCGGTTCTTCATCATATGGATGCTAGCGACACTATCATATACGTGAGCCAAAAGGCGCAAACGGTCCCGGGCCATGGTAAGGCGACACCTGTGGAAATACCGTGCGTGAGGCCGCAAAGTGATATGATATGTTACATGCTAGATCGGTATGACTTAGGATCAGGGTCCCGACAGCTTTGGTATCAGAGCCTGACTGCATGTAGGATTCCAAGCCAACCCGGTCGAAGTTGAGTCTAGAAATTCTTTAGTTATGTAAGGGAATTGATTGTGGAAGGGAACGTAAGGCTCTTTTTACTCCTTTACCTCATGGCCCTCTGATCTGAGTTGTCCTATCATTCCTACGGGGTTAAGGAACTAGGCCTTCTCTTCTGTCTATCAGGATCACATGTTACTACTCCGTAGCTCCATAGGGTTGGTTGATCAGAGTCATATCCCAGTTCGAGTACCTCCGGTGTAGCCTGTTTAGTAATATCTCAGAACCTTGAGTGGTGATGTTGAGTTGTTGTACTACCCCATTTTAGCAGGATGTCTCATTTTGAGCATTTTACTGCCGTTATGCTGCCGGAATTGCCCCAGGAGTTCGAGAGTTACTAATTTATGTGTCCTACATTTTTCAGTATGTAGTGATGTTGATTCCGTCCTTGGTTTCGCTTCTCAGGATGTCACCAGTTAAGCGAAGTTTTGTTGCTTGTAGCCAGAACCACGGAGATGGTAGGGATGAGGATCCTCCCGACCAGCCTTCATTGGCAGAGTTTATGTTAGAGATGGAGAGGAACAAGCGTGAGTCTAACCGCTTGTTGGCACGTATCAAGGAGAACACCGCACAGCAGTTCAAAGGGTCTGCAACCATTCATGACTTCATTCGCTTGCACCCACCTACCTTTCATCATTCCATCGAGCCACTCGATGCAGATGATCGGGCTCAGTAGCATCACACGCAAGCTCCATTCTCATGAAGCGTAGCTGAAAGTGACAAGGTCACCTATGCTGCATACCACCTGGAAGGTCATGCTAGTCTTTGGTGGCAGAACTATGAGGCTATGCTTCCAGCTGGTCAGATTCCTACCTCGAGAGATTTCACTGAGGCTTTTCGTGAGCATCACATTCCTGAAGCCCTCATCGATCGCAAGAGAGAAGAGTTCTGTAGTTTCATCCAGGGTAAGATGGCTGTTGATGCTTACAGCAGAGAGTTTGAGAACCTTGCCCGCTATGCTACAGAAGAGGTGTCCACGGACGCCAAGAAGCAGGCTAGGTTCCGGAAGGGTCTCAACCCCAAGTTGCGTCGTGATCTCCACCTACATCATTGTGATACATTCCGGGCTCGTGAACAAGGCCATTAATGCAGAGACAGCTCAGCTCACTTACGAGGAGTCTCGTATGCACAACCGTGATTTGGGATCTTCTTCCGGTTCTAGTTCTCAGAAGCGCCGGATTTGGATTCCGAACTCTGCTCTTCCACCCGGATATTCACCGAGGCCATCCCATGTGGCGCCTCACCCAGCTCAGTCGTATGCTCCACCCAGGCCTACTGGTAGACCACTTGTCAATGCGGGTCCACGTCCAACTTCGTGGACTTGCTTCACATGCGGAGAGCCAGGACACTATGCACGGATCGCTCTCGCACCAGCTTATGCTCCACCCCAGCTGAGAAGACTGTTGGCTGCGTTAAGCCATCAAGCAAGACGATCGGTGTCAAGTCAGCTCCCCTTTGAACGTGGACGTGTGCATCACGTCTCAGCTAAAGACGCTCATGATGATCCAGATGTCGTTCTTGGTACACTCGTTGTCAACTGTCATCCAGCTTCGGTTCTATTCGATACCGGAGCATCTCACTCCTTCATCTCTGAAGGCTATGCTCGTTTGCACGACATGTCATTCTGTGATATGCCAACTCCGCTTGATATCCAAACCCCAGGGTCTAGATGGCAAACCACTAGAATCAGCCATGGTAATGAAATCCTTGTTGATAGACTTGTATTTCTTGCATCACTTGTAGCCCTCAAGTCCTCAGATATTAACATCATCTTGGGTATGGATCGGATGACAGCTCATCATGCCAAGATTGATTGTTACACAAGATCTGTTCAGCTTACACACCCATCTGGCAAGATAGTCACTGTCTCCACTAGAGTTGCAATGCGACAACTCTATTCTCTTAATGCCAGCCCTCTTCCTGACCTTGAATATATCCCGGTAGTCCGTGACTTCCCGGATGTCTTTCCAGAGGAACTGCCAGGTATTCCACCTGACAGAGATGTAGAGTTTGTCATAGATCTTATCCCAGGAACCGCTCCAATTTCTAGGAGACCTTACAAGATGGCACCCTTAGAACTAGCCGAGCTTAAGAAACAACTTGATGAGTCCTTGCAAAGGGGTTTCATCCGTCCTAGTTCTTCTCCTTGGTCTTGCCCCGTCCTCTTCGTCAAGAAGAAGGATGGTACGGACCGGATGGTTGTAGATTATCGTCCCGTTAATTTGGTCACGATAAAGAACAAGTATCCGCTCCCGGGATCAACGATCTGTATGATCAGCTCGCTGGATCCTCGATCTTTTCAAGATGGATTTAAGGTTAGGATACCACCAAATCAAGATCGTAAACGGGACATCCCCAAGACAGCCTTTGTTACTCGCTATGGTCGATGCGAGTACACCGTTATGTCCTTTGGTCTAACCAACGCCCAGCCACATTCTCCTCCCGCTTGATGAACTCGATCTTCATGGAGTACCTAGATAAGTTCGTCGTGGTTTACCTCGATGATATTCTTATTTACTCGAAGAACGAGGAAGAGCATGCCGAACATCTTAGACTTGTGCTAGAAAAACTCAGAGAGCACCGCCTTTATGCCAAGTTCTCCAAGTGTGAATTTTGGTTGCCAGAAGTGACCTACCTCGGCCACGTAATCTCTGGTAAGGGCATTGTTGTCAATCCCGAGAGAGTTCAGGCCGTTCACGATTGGACTCCACCTGAAACCGTTAAACAAGTTAGCAGTTTCCTTGGTCTAGCCAGCTATTGTCTCCGTTTTGTCGAAAACTTCTCCAAAGTAGCCAAACCCCTCACGGAACTTCTCAAGAAAGATAAAAAGTTTGAGCGGTCCCCACAGTGTGAGTACAGTTTTCAGGAACTGAAAAGACGCCTGACTTCTGCCCCCATACTTGTGCCACCGGATTTCACTAAAGACTTTGTTATCTACTGCGACGCCTCACGACAGGGACTAGGTTGCATCCTTATGCAGGATCGTCATGTGATTGCCTATGCATCTCGTCAGTTGCATCCACATGAGGAGAATTATCCCACACATGATCTAGAGCTTGCAGCCGTAGTCTATGCACTCAAGACCTGCGACATTACCTTCTTTGTTATCGCTGCGAGATCTACACCGAGCACCAGAGTCTCAAGTATATCTTCACCCAACCAGATTTGAACCTTAGGCAAAGACGATGGTTGGAGTTAATCACATATTATGATCTAGGGATTACCTACACCCCAGGCAAAGCCAATGTCATGGCTGATGCACTAAGCCGCAAATTCTATTGCAACAATCTCATGTTGCAGCAGGGTCAACCACCTCTCCATAAGGAATTCTGTAAGCTTAACCTTCACATTGCTCCTCACGGATTCCTTTCTACCTTGGTAGCAAAACCTACTCTTGTGGATCATATCATAGAAGGCCGTAAGCATGATACGGGATTACGGGATCAAGAGAAACATTGCCAAGGGTATTGCTGGTAGTTTCTCTATAGATAATCGAGGTGTCGTTTTCTTTGGGAACCGCCTGGTGGTCCCCAAGAAGCAGCATCTTCGACAGTTGATTCTTAAGGAGGCGCATGAATCTCCTCTTACAATTCATCCCGGTAGTACTAAGATGTATCAGGACCTACGCCAGAGGTTCTGGTGGACTAGGATGAAGAGAGAAATCGCTCAGTTTATTGCTAACTGCGACGTTTGTCGTCGCGTTAAGGCAGAGCATCAAAGGCCTGCTGGCACCCTTCAGCCTTTAGCTATTCCTGAGTGGAAATGGGATAAAGTTGGTATGGACTTCATCACCGGCTTTCCCAGGACCAAGAAAGGGAATAATGCTATCTTCGTAGTCATTGATCGTCTCTCCAAAGTGGCTCACTTCCTTCCTGTTCGAGAGAGTATCACTGCTAGTCAGCTCGCTGACTTATACATTTCTCGAATAGTGTCACTCCATGGTGTTCCACTAGAGATCAATTCAGACTGTGGTAGTCTTTTCACTTCTCATTTCTGGGAGAGTTTCCAAACTGCCATGGGAACCCATCTTTTCTTCAGACCGCTTTCCACCCTCGGTCAAGTGGTCAGTGGAAAGGGTCAACCAAATTCTCGAAGACATGCTTAGAGCTTGCGTTATCTCATTCGGTATGGATTGGGAGAAATGTCTTCCTTTCGCTGAGTTTGCTTATAACAATAGCTATCAATCCAGTCTCAAGAAAGCTCCTTTTGAGATCCTCTATGGACGAAGATGTCGAACACCTTTGAATTGGTCAGAAACCGGTGAAAGACAATTCTTTGGACCGGACATGATCCAGAGGCGTAAGAGCAAGTTCGCATCATTCGTGAGAATTTGAAAACAGCCAGTCTCGTCAAAGAGCCAAGATGACCGTCGTCATAAGGAAGTGGCTTATGAAATTGGCGACAAGGCTTACCTTCGGGTTACTCCTCTAAAGGGTACCCATCGTTTCGGTATCAAGGGCAAGTTGGCTCCTCGTTACATTGGCCCCTTTCGCATTCTCGCTAAACGAGGAGAGGTTGCCTACCGCTTGGAACTACCCCCACATCTTTCTCGAGTTCATGATGTCTTCCACGCCTCTCAACTCAGCGTTGCTTCTCGGATCCCATCCGCGGAGTGGACCACGAAACGCTGGATCTCCAAGATAACCTCACATACCGAGAGTACCGGTTCGCATTCTTGATCAAGCGAGGCGTGCTACCCGACGCCGTAATATCAAGTTTCTCAAAGTTCAATGGTCTCATCATTCCGAGAGAGAAGCTACTTGGGAGCGAGAAGATCGCCTTCGACCGAGTACCCCGCTTTCTTTCCGTCGACCCCTGAATCTCGGACGAGATTTTTTCAAGTGGGGGCGAGTTGTCACATCCCTAGTTCTGGTATGACCTAGACTAGCTGGTCATTGTGCATCATGTTTAAATTTCATTTAAATTTGAAATGGGGATTTGTGAAACCCTCAGAATCATTTTTGGAAATGACCTAAATAAAAATTGCTCCAAAAGGGTCCAGAAAATGCTCATGTTTCTCTCTGAAAATATTGGATGTAAATAAAAGTCAAACCAATATTTTTAGAATCTCATAAGTATTTATTTTGGGCATTTGGAATTAATGCAAGAATTATTTGTTTTGGATATATATTATTATATATATAAAATATTGCCCAAAAATTATGCCATTTATAAAGGAGCTCTAATAATACCACTAGCTCATATAAAAATTGGCATAAGTAAATAAAATGATTTAGTATTTTAAATAAGTCAAACAAATGTCGTAATATTAGAAAAGAAAACAAAAGGGATAAAACCCTTACCTGAACTTACCTCCCCTGCGCGCTCTTCTGTGGCGGCCTGGCCGGCCCAGCAGGCCAGCCCGGCCCAGCCCGCCTCCCCCTCGCTCGTCTTCTCCCCCTCGCCAAGCAGGTGCGTCCCCGCGCCACGTACCACATGCCACGCGTGCCGGCCACCTCCTGCTTCCTCCCTCGTCATACTGGACGCCTCGAACGACGCCACGCCGCCCAGGTCCTCCCACTCTCTCTCGCTCTCCCCTCCCCGGTCTCTCTCCCAGCGCACGGCGAATGCCACCGCCCGCCGCTGCTCGCCAGTGCTTGTAGCCACCGCACCCTCGAGAGCATCTCGAGATGTCCCCGAAGCTCCGCGTCGTCGACCACGCCCTCCCACTGTCAAGCCACGCGAGCCCGGAGAGCACCGCTGCGACGCTTATCGCCGTCTTCTCCACCTCCAGCCACCGGAGATCGCCACCGCTGTTCGCCGCCGTCCGCGCTTCCCCAAGGCCGCCAACCAGCTCTCCGGATCCATCGTGAGCTCCTCTACCTAGCCCCTACCTCCCGTGCTCGATTACGCCGCGTAGCCACCGCCCCCTTCGATCCCGAGCGCTTCTCGCCGCCGGCCATGTCGCCGTCGTGGCTACGGCCGTGCAAGCACGCGTCCGAGCGCACCACCACATTCAGTGCGTCCTCAGGAGCCTAACGACGACGCACTACGCTTCGTGCACCGTAGCCCTCTTTTTCCTCTCATGCGAACTCCGGCGCCGCCGCGAGCTCTGCTCCGGCGAGCTCCGGCCACCCTGCGCCCTGCTGCTGCCTCGGCTCGATGCGGCCGAGCGAGGGCTTCCTCCTGGTGCCCCCAGGACGCCAAACGATGACCCGCACGAGAAACCCGAGCAACTCCGGCGAAACCTCGCCGCGTTTCCGGTCGCCCGCCACGACCAAGCTCCGGCGAGCTGACGTGGCGCTGGCTTAAGTAGTGCTAATGACCCTGCTAAAACCCCCTAGAGCCACTGCCATGTGGGCCCAGTGCCTGTTTAGTTTAACTTAATGTTATGTTTAGATTAGTTATTAACCCAGCTGGTCCCACACGTCAGTTTGACTTGCTGACGTGGCCTTTGACCGGCCCCACACGTCAGTGACTCATGCCACGGGTGTGTCAGCGACCAGTGGACCCCCTAGTAAGGTTTGACCCGAGGCTGCCCTGTTGACTCTGCTGAGGTCAGCATGACGCCATCTTGACGCAATATTCCTTTTTACGGAATTTAGTTTATTTTATAATAATCAGGAATTTCGAGAATATATTCAAAACTTCAATAAATCATATAAATTCAACCGTAGCTCAGATTGAAATAAGTTATATATGAAAAATTATCAGAAAAATTCAATCTATCCATCTGTACTAGTTTCATGCATGACAAACCAACTTATACATGCTGTATAAGTGAAACACTAAAATGGCATTTATAAGAGCTTATTTTGGAGTTGCATTTGAACCTTTGGTTCAAATGGACTTCATTCAAATTGAATACCAGTTGCATTAGCTCAAACAGCATCACATCTACATGCCATGTTCATGCATCATATTGTTGCATATGATTGTGTATTGATTGCGGCACCGTTCCTTCTCGATAGGTCCCGCTCCGGAGACGTTCCAGAGTACACATGCGTGAAGCGGTGCCTCCCTTGTTTATTTACCGAGCAAGCAAACCCCTTGTTCATTCCGATACAATCCTACTCTCTCGCTCCTGATCTCATTTATTGCATTAGGACAACAACGATTCATCCGCTACTTTGTGTTGCGGTAGTTGAACCCATTCCTCTGCATGACCTGTCATTGCCACGAAGAATAGTTGAAACCCACTAGCATGTGTAGGAGTTGATTGAGCCATGTTGTGTTCCTACCATGCTATGCCTGCTATTGCTTAGAGTTGTGTCAGTCTGATTCGTTGGGGATGAATTGGAGTACAATTCTATGTTACGATCTTTGAGTGAAATGTGTGAACACGATTTGGTAAAGGTAGCGGTGAGAGGCCATGTAGGAGTACATGGTGGGTTGTCTCACTGGAACCGTCCTTAAGCACTGAGTTCTATGTATGTCGTCCAATGACTCGATACTACCACACATTGGGTTCCGGTAACTCGACCCCTCTCGACTTATTAACCAACTTGATCTCTGTCCGGGGAGTTGCAACTAGTTTCCGGTGTTTGTAGGTAGTGCTATTTTTCTACCAAGTGGCACCCGTGGTGGGCTTGGGACAGACTAGGCACACGTGGCCTGGTGTACCGAGTGGCACCCGGTTGGTGGGCTCGTGAACCCTGCACACATCGTTTGGGGCCGTGAGCGACACCCCGGTCGGATCTCCTTGCGGATGGTACCCGAATAGGCGATAAACCTGGGCTAGGGTCTTGTGTGGTTAGTCAGGTCGTGGCCGACACCCTCGCCAGGCTTCCGCTTGAAGGTTGCCGAGGTACATGACGTGTACATGGTGATAAGTGGTGAGAGCGTGTGTGAAGAAGTACACCCCTGCGGGGTTATCATGATCTATTCAATAGCCGTGTCCTCGGTTATGGACTTCTTGGATGCTTACGTGGTACATAGACAACTTGAAGTGGATACTCTAAAATGCTCAAGACAAGTGTGAGTGCTATGGATGGCCTTCTCGTATGGAGACGAGGATGAATCCATAGTAGTGTATTGTGTGGTGACTAGTGGACTCGTGTGCCTATATCACCCCGGAGAAGTTACGGTAGTCGTAGAACGGGATAGCCACGAGTCAAAGCTGGCTTGTCGCAACTAAACTCCACATTACCTTTTGATACTAATGCATGTATAATAGGTTACGATGTAAGTCTTGTTGAGTACCTTTGTACTCACGTTGCTTTATTTATGTTTTTGCAGCGGAGACTTGGTCTTTCTAGTAGTTCCGCTTGGACTTGACGAGTAGCTTGTTACCTCATTTCGATCTTGTACCCTTAGGAGGGTCTTGTAGATAGTCAGGCTTCTCAGCCTTTTTCTTTGTAGTTGTTTGTACTCAGACATGTAATGCTTCCGTTTGTTGCTTGTATGCTCTGAATGATGGGTCATGTGACCCCTGTGTGTATTTGTAGCTATGTGGCTCTTCTGAGCCTTTATCTATACGAGTTTGCGTTATGTTGTGATGCCATGTTGTACAACACATACTTGCATGTTATGCGTACGTGTAACTTGTATTGCTATGTGTGGGATCCAACAACCTAGTTGTTTATCCTTGGTAGCCTCTCTTATGGGGAAATGTAGTCTCGTGCTTCCGGCGATAGTAGTCCGCTTCTGACCCGGTTCACCGAGTCCTGCTAGCCCAAAGACTACTGCTTGGACACTTGATTTGGCGGCATGTGTTTCACTTCGTTCCTATGTCTATCCTTCGGGAAATGTCGCGGGATATTCGAGTCCTGCCTAGCCTGCTACAGCCGGGATACCGGAGTCCTGTTAGCCCAGTGCTACAGCCCGAATTCATACGTTGATGACCGACATGCTCGATGTGATTCATGTATGCCTGTCCCCATAGGTTAGTGCCACTTTGGGTTCACGACTAGACATGTCGGCCCGGGTTCTCTGTCATATGGATGCTAGCGACACTATCATATACGTGAGCCAAAAGGCGCAAACGGTCCCGGGCCATGGTAAGGCGACACCCGTGGGAATACCGTGAGTGAGGCCGCAAAGTGATATGATGTGTTACATGCTAGATCGGTATGACTTAGGATCGGGGTCCCGACAGATGTCGAAGATAGGTTTGATGGCTCGCCTTGTTGTCAACAACAACAACACCTCCGGGGGAGCCCTGGCCTCGAACCAAACCCTCCGGCTGGGCGGCTTCGTCGTGATCGCCCCTTCGGCCGTCAGGCCGACAATGACCTGTCAGGTCATCGAAAATCGTCTCTAGGTCAGATCGGGATACGCCGAACAGATGGATCTATTGGAGTTATCGTCTTTAAACGGGCTCCTGGATCGCATCGCCACTTTGGGAGTCGCTTCGGACTATGATCAGATTGGGCTAAAACCCGATCAGAGAGAGATTGAATCTCTGCCGATCACCCATCAGATAGCGGTGGTGGAGGAGCGATGCAACAACTCTTCCCCCACATTGAGGACGAGATATGTCTGGATTTCCGAGCTCGCCAAGCTCGATACATGCCCGCGGGAAGACATGCCCTGAACTCCAAACTTAGAATCGGATTGTGGGCCAGAAAAATTGGTTTACATCCCGGAGTCCGAACTATTAAGCTCAGAAACTCCTCAAGCTCTAGGTCATGAATCGGATCTAGGTCCGGATCTAAATCCACCCATCTGCCCAGACTCAAGCAATCTTTCCCGCATCAGACAATAGTCCCAAGAGACAGTTCATCACTTTTGGGCCAGATTCCTCATTATCAAGGACAAGGTTAAAGACTGTTGCGATGAAGACACAATCTCATTATTTTGCAAAAATTGCACGGACAAGGGACTCCTTAACGCCATAAAACGCCGTCACATATCACACTTTGACGACTTGGTGATCATAGTACAGAAGTACTGCGCGATGGAAAGCGCCTGGAAAACTCAGGCAGCCTTTTGGGATCCACTGGCCCTCACTAAACCCCTCGTCCGAGCAAAAAGGGTGTACCCTCGCAGGTCGCCCGGTCCAATCACAAAGAAATCAAAGCCCACTACAAGGCGCACAACCATTTTGGAAGGATGACTCGATAGGCCATTGAAAATACACACCACACCGGATACCATACCAACACACAGCCTTAGAGCATGTTGGATACTCCGGCAGGTGGCCAAGAGCGGAGAGGATCTCCTCATAAAAAAGACCACAGAACACAACGCTACAGTATTGACAGTCTTCGAGACTTTCGCCTCAGGTAATAGGCGCAAGAGAGCACTCCGCGGCCTCGCCGAAATCTGCCAAGTCTTAGCAATAAACCCCTGGAACTACAAGGCCATAACTTTCAGTGTCAGTGACGAACCGCAATTTAAGACAGTCCGAGCACCAGCCGCTTTGGTCCTCAGTCCAATCATGGATGGCTTCCGTCTTACCAATGTGCTCATGGACGGCGGCAGCAGACTAAACCTCATTTATGAGGAAACTCTCAACAAAATGGAAATAGACAGGAGCCGCATTGAACAAAGCGGCACAACCTTCAGAGGAATTATTCCCAGCCGGGAGGCACGATGTGTGGGAAAAATCACACTCGATGTGGTATTCGGCACGCCGGAGAATTATCAGTCCGAAGAGATAACCTTCCAGGTGGCCCCTTTCACTAGTGGATATCATGCCTTGTTAGGGCGGGATGCGTTTGCGAGCTTCCAAGCTATACCCCAATACGGGTACATGAATCTCAAGATGCCTGGGCCCAATGGAATTATCACCCTTGCCAGTGACCCGGACACAGCATTCCGTGTCAAAAATAAAACAACCGCCTTGGCCCTCGAAGCATTGTCTGAAGCCGCATGGTCGAAGAGCTAACTGCATTACGCTCCATAGTGGATAGGGACGACGTGATACTCGACAAACGATCCAAGTCCACCTCCTTGAAACCAATGGACGAAATAGTCAAATTCCAAGACCACCCAACGGACTCCTCGAAGACAGCATCCATCGGGGCACAGCTGGACCCCACAATTGATGATGCACCGCGGGCGTTTCTACGCGAGAATTGGGATATTTTCGCCTCGCACCCTTCTGATGTGCCAGGGATCCCACACAGGCTGGACGAACATAGCCTTAACATACTGAAGGGATACAAGCCGGTCAAGCAAACACTATGGCGCTTTTCAGAACCCAAACAACAAGCTATGGGAGAGGAACTAGCCAAGCTACTCGAGGCCGGATTCATCAGAGAAATAAAACACCCCGATTGGCTAGCAAACTTGGTGATGGTACCAAAGAAGGATAAATCCTGGCGCCTATGTGTCGATTTCAAAGACCTTAACAAGGCCTGCCCTAAGGATCCCTTCCCTCTCCCATGCATCGATCAGATTATTGATGCTACCGCAGGACACGACTCATTGTGTTTACTCGACACATACTCCGGATACCATCAAATCAAGATGGCAGAGTCCGATCAAGCCCCAACGGCATTTATAACCCCATACGGGCCTTTCTGCTTCAACAATATGTCTTTCGGGCTCAAAAACGCCGGTGCCACCTACCAACGCATGATTCAAACATGCCTAGAGAAATAAATCGGCAAAACAGTTGAAGCTTACGTCGACGACGTAGTCATCAAGACCAGACATGTTGAGTCTTTAATAGACGATCTAAGGCTCACGTTCGATACCCTCCGAACATATGACATTAGCTCAATCCGGAAACATGTGTTTTCGGCGTTCCCGCCGGAAAGCTGCTGGGATTCATCGTCTCCAATAGAGGAATTGAAGCAAACCCGGCTAAAATACGAGCTTTGTCACAGTTGGCTACCCCAACAGATCTCAAACAGATCCAGAAATTAACTGGATGCATGGCAACTTTAAGCCGCTTTATCTCGAGATTGGGAGAAAAGGCGTTGCCACTTTATCGCCTACTTCGACGAACCGAACACTTCGAGTGGACGGACGCGGCAACGGCAGGACTGGATGAAATAAAGGCTCTCTTAGCAAGCAACCCAATCCTGGCCGCGGCAACGTTGGTGAACCCATGTTATTATACATAGCCACAACACACCAAGTTGTGAGCGCGGTGCTCGTCATCGAACAAGACGAGGACGGACACAAATTTCTGGTTCAGAAGCCGGCATACTACGTATCCATTGTCCTCACACCATGCAAATCCTGGTACCCACATTATCAAAAAAATAGCAAAGACGGTCTTCATGGCATCTTGGAAACCACGACACTACTTTCAAGAGTGTTCAATCACGTTGGCCTCCAAAGTACTACTTAATGACATAATCAACAACCGCGATGCCACGGGCCGGATTGCCAAGTGGGCCATAGAGCTCCTCCCATTCGACATCACATATAAACCACGGCGAGCCATTAAATCTCAAGTACTGGCGGATTTCATCACCGAATGGACAGAGGCCGAACTCCGTAAAGAGTACGACGCATAATCCAATTGGATCATGCACTTCGACGGCTCTAAAATGCTGGCAGGTCTCGGGGCAGGTGTTGACTTAACATCCCCCATGGGAGATACAGTCCAATACGTACTCCAAATATTATACACAAACTCTAACAATGCAGCCGAATACGAGGCTCTGTTGCATGGTCTTCGGATGGCCATCTCCATGGGCATTCAGTGCCTAGAAGTGCGTGGGGATTCAAACCTCGCAATATCTCAAATAAATGGAGACTTCGATGCGGAGGATCCGAAAATGGCGGCCTATCATAATGCCGTCCGTAAGATATCAGCTCGGTTCGAGGGGCTCGAATTTCATCATGTGGTTCGAGAAAACAATCAAGCGGCGGTGTCCTCACCCGAATCGGTGCTAAGCGCGACCCTGTCCCACCTAACATCTTTTTGGAAAGGCTTTTTAAGCCATACGTGGTGTGGGAAGGGGAGACCGGCAACATTAGTCCGGATCCAACCACAACCCCAAAGTCCAAACACACTGACATAATCGGGGGCTCTGCCACCAAAATAACACCCTCGACCCATCTCATCGTGGCTGTTATCGGCTCATGGACCGAACCCTTCTTGGCCTACCTTAATAGGAACGAACTCCCCGAAGACCAAAATGAGGCACGCTGCATTGTGTGGCGCTCTAAAGCCTACAAGGTCCATGAGAGAGAGCGTTATAAAAAAAGCGCTACAGGGGTACTTCAAAGATGTATCTCCGAAGAGGAAGGGCGGTAGCTCTTGGCTGAAATTCATGCCGGCCTCGGCGGTCACCATGCCGCCGCTCGGGCCCTTGTAAGCAAGGCCTTCCGTACGGGTTTTTACTGGCCGGCGACCCGAGCAGACGCACAAGACCTTGTCCAACATTGCGTCGGATGCCAGCTCTTCGCCAACCAAAGCCATATGCCACCCACCGCCCCACAAACAATCCCCATAACTTGGCCTTTCCCGGTCTGGAGGCTTGATATGGTTGGACCCCTTAAAGGAGGAAGCCATAAGAAAAGATACTTGTTGGACATGGTGGACAAAATCACCAAATGGATAGAAGCCAAACCAGTTAAAATGGCCAAATCCGGACCCGTGATAGACTTCATATTGGGTGTAGTACAATGTTATGGTGTCCCCCACAGCATCATCATCGACAACGGATCCAATTTCTTGGCTGATGAGGTGAAAACATAGTGCGGCAAGATGGGCATTAAGCTCGATTACGCTTCCGTCTATCACCCTCAAATAAACGGTCAAGTCGAATGAGCCAATGGTCTTATTATGAGAGCCATTAAACCTAGACTAGTGCGATCCTTAAAAGAATCAGACACGCACTGGGTTGAGGAGCTTGACTCCGTACTCTGGGGGCTGCGGACCACGCCAAATCGCACTACCGGATACACACCCTTCTTCATGGTGTACGGCGCAGAGGCTGTGCTGCCCTGCGATATTATTCATGACTCACACCGAGTGCACATGTACGAAGAGAAAGAGGCTGAGCTCGATTGGCAGGACAATTTAGATGCCCTGGAAGAGGAGTGCGAGGTCGCCAAAGCCCGTTCTGCATTCTATCAACAACAGGCTCGCAGGTATCAAAGCAGAGAAGTACGGGCCAAGACTTATAATATTGGCAAACTCGTTCTACGTCTACCGAGAAGAAAAAGGACAAACTCAAGCCCAAGTGGCAGGGTCCCTTTATTATTGACCAAGTTCTCACCGGAGGAGCGTACCAACTGCGCGATGCATCTGATAATCGCCTCGAGCTGAACACATGGAATGCAGGCAGACTCCGAAGATTCTACGCCTAGCACCGAACTCCCTGTTCGTCTCCTTCCCTCTGTTGCTTTTCATTTACTTTTTAGATCTCTTGACGCCTTTCCTTTTGAAAAGCTCTCAAGCTTTATTGTGGCTAGATTACACACTTGTAACGCACTAATCTTCAAGTATGTGCGCTCATTATACTTGGGAGCTTCTCATACAGAAGCTTAATATAATTATCTTCCGGGCATCAAGCCCACTGCATATGTGTCCTTTTTCGATATGCGCTTTTTCTTCGCCATTATATGCATCGATATGACTTATGTTTTGGCCAAGCTGGGTTGCCCGGCTCCTGTGCTTATGCCCTACATTCCCGTTAGTTCGGCTAGGGCATAAAGGGAGCACCACTGCGATTGTTACTGCCGGGTACTCCGGACGTGTACCTCAGACTGGGTGAAGCCGAAAGCTAGCATTCTTAATGGAATATTCGGTCGGTGGACTAAAGATGTTTTTACCTATCACAACACAAACCCCCAGATGTTACATATTCTGCGCTTTTTGATCGCAGTTCGGACATGCACGTTAATGCATGCGTACCCAGGGAAAGGAACCCTTAACGGAACTATTCTATCTGGAAGATGTTTCTTACTAACCATGTAATATAACATAGCTAGTTGGGTACTTTTTTGTTCAAGCAATTATGACCCCTACGTCTGGTTTCCACACGTACCCCGGTTTATATTACCGAGCGGGTATTCGGAAACACTCCAGATTGTCGGGTCCAGAGGCCAAAGCGAAAAGGTTCGCCATGACAAATGTTTTACAATCCGGCTAGGGACAAATATGTCAATTGAAGTACATAGTCATTTAGACTTAAATGTTTCTTCTTCTATGCCATCCAACATGTTGTTTAGCCTACAATCCTGTTGGGAATATTTTCCGGCTAATCCTACCTGGTCATATACCAGACTAACGGGAATTTCTTTCCCATCTGACCCTAAAGGTTTGACCCGAGCCATATGATTTGGATCAAGCTTGGTGTACCGTGTCTTCACCATGGCCCAAGCCTCTCTCGCCCCTTCTCGACAGGCAGATATCTTCCATAGTCGGAAACACCACCGCGCTCCCTTAAAAAGCTGTAAAAGCTCCCCCATAATTCCTGGTAGGGGGCGGATGGCCACAAGGCCTTGGCAACACTCCGCATGACATGCCGAACTTGTTCGTGCAGTTGCGGAAGCTCTTGTAGAAGATCGCCTGAGGAGCCGGGCATCTCCTCTTCGGGACGACCCGTCAGCATACCTACAGACATAACTCTAGTAGTTCGTATCTTTGCCGAACTATGTAAATGTTCGTTTGAGAACATACTAAAAATACTACGCCGAAGCCTCTTATTTTTCCTTCACGGAGTCAGCCAGCTGGGCCCGAACATCTTTCAATTCTTCACCCAGCTGGGTATTCGCATCTTGGAGCTCGTTTTTCTTCTGTATGACCCGTGTAAGTACACGCTTGCCAGCGGTAGCTTGCCTTTGTGTTTCTTGCTCACCCTCTTGTGGGATTCCCAGACTCTGTCCCGGATTATCTAAAGATTTTGGTCATCAGATATTATGAGCGTTACTGGTTTATATACACAATGTTGTTTTTTCTCTATTCGGGAATACATACCAGTCGATGCCTCTTCGGATCTTGACAGCTTGGCCATAGCGGCCGTTAGCTGGGTTCGACACTCTTCCAGCAATTGAGACAACAGGTTGTTCTTCTCCGAGAGAACCTACATGTCAAATGATCCTTAAATCAGTTGTACCAACCGCTCTAAGTCTCAGGGGCTACTAATATACATAATTATCAGATTTTTATATTTACCCGTATATCATTCAAATACTGGTCCGTGGCTCTAGCAAGCCAATCCTGAGCGGCTCGGATGTACGCATCACCCGAGTTGAAGGCATTAAAAGCCTCATCTGAAAAACCAGGGTCGCAGAGTGCGGCCTGCCGACGCCGATGATTCATGGCGCTCTCCACTTTAGAATTTGTAACGGACATTCTATCTAAATCCTCTATATGAGGGCAGTCCAGTGTCACTCCCGTGTTGGCCTCCGTCCTCGGGACCGGGTCTAGAATCCGACTAGTGGAGGCACGGTTGGCAGGATCCCCGAACATAGTTTGGCGGATGTTCTTTGTGCTAATACACAACAGGTAGTGTCATACTTTAAGATGACGAACCACAGAGCGTATTTAAAACCATACCTCCTTGAGGACGGCTCCTCCATATTTTTGTTCGCCTTTCTTTTTAAAGGCCTACCTGGCATGGGCGCCCCTTGTTGGCGAGCCGTCTTGGGTTCGGCATGGCGCGCTGATCGTCTTCCCTTTAGAACATAAGAATTGCGCGGTGGGTAAGACGGAAGGAATAAATCTTTTCCGGACGATATGTCTCTTGTTTACTTACATGCGATACAAGGAGGAGGCCGGGATAGTCAGCAATGATGGCAACCTCTGTGTCGTCACAGCTTGCCTGATGAAACACCCCTTCCACGAGCTCCATGAATATATCCGGATCCTCTTCGAATCCGGGGTCAAGGGCCCGGTTACGGAGCTCTGGCTGTGGTGCCGGGCTATGGAACTCCCTAGTTATTTTTCACCATTCCTGATTATAAGTAGAAAGAGTAAGTATTTATCAAAACAAAGGCTCAGGGAATGAATAGAGTAGAGGGATGGATGGCAGCTCACCCAGCTGGGAGGGTTATACATGGAAAATCCATCCTGTGGCTTAATGCGGACGAACTCCTCTCTTTCCCCCTTGTATAAATCGGATAGTATTTCCACCAGAGCAGTGGTGGAGTCTGGACCCTTTCGACTGCAACGGGTGGCGTCGTCTTCTTCGTTGAAGTGCCACATGGGATGCCCTCGATATTGAAGTGGCTGAACCCCCCGCATTATGGATATCGCCATAACTTCGACTATTGATAATCCAGATTAAGCGAGTATTCTTATCTTGCTCATCAATTGAAGGACCTCCCTGCTATCTTCCTCTCTAGGGCTCCGGGGACGCCAGTCAATGCGTTTTCTCAGCGGAGCGTTTGTAAACTCCGGAAGACCCATTCAGATTGGGTCGGGAAGGGAGACGTCCTCAATGTAAAACCACTCGGAGGGCCACTCTTCGGGTGCCTTCTTCGGTGTGCCGGATAAGTATCCGGTATTGGCGATGCGCCATATCTCGGCTCCGCCCACTTGGAATATTGATCCCCCTTGATTACGGGGGACGAGGCAGAACAACTTCTTCCATAGCTCAAAATGGGCTTCGTAGTCCAAGAATAGCTCGCAAAGAGCGACGTAACCTGAGATGTGCAGGATGGAGGCAGGTGTGAAGTTGTGCAGCTGGAGGCCGTAGAACTCCAGGAGCCCGCGGAAGAATGGATGGATTTGAAATCTGACACCCGTCAGTAAGTAGTAAACGAGGCATACTCACTCCCCCTGGACGGGTTGGGAAAGTTCTCCGCTTGCTCCCTGCCATCGAAGGAAGCCAATCCTGCTCGAACAGGGACTAGATATGCAGGAGGTAGGTACCCTTGGGTCCGCAATTTCACTAATCGGGCATGGGATACGGTACACATCTCCCAATCGCCCGGCTTGGTGTTGCGAGAGCGGGAGGAAGAGCTGCGAGCACCGGCTATGTTGGACTGGTTTTCTCGGGCACGCTCTGATGATTCCTCGCTTGGGGGAGATGGTGTGGATTAGATCTGAAGATCCCCGTCTCTTTAATAGACCATTTATTTACATGGTTAGGGTGGAAAATGTAAAAATGCCCCACCTCTCGCATTCGCTCGACATGTGGAGGCTGAGATCGTTAAGGTGCAGAAGCCGATGAGCATAGAATTAATGGGGAACCAGGCACTACTATTTACAACAGGTACTTTGAAGAGTTTGGAGAAGGAACTCGCCTTGCAATGCCGAAGACAATCTCCACGCCGGACTTAACGTCATCGAAGCCTGGTTCAGGGGCTACTGAGGGAGTCCTAGATTAGGGGGTCCTCGGAAGGCCGGACTATATGCGTATGCCGAACTGTTGGACTATGAAGATACAAGATAGATGACTTCAACCCGCGTCCGGATGGGACCCTCCTTTGCGTGGAAGGCAAGCTTGGTGGTTACGATGTGAAGATTCCTTTCTCTGTAACCGACTCTGTGTAACCCTAAACCCCTCCGGTGTCTATATAAACCGGAGGGTTTAGTCCATAGGAGGACAACAATCATAATCATAGGCTAGCTTCTAGGGTTTAGCCTCTACGATCTCGTGGTAGATCAACTCTTGTAATACTCATATCATTAAGATCAATCAAGTAGGAAGTAGGGTATTACCTCCATCGAGAAGGCCTGAACCTGGGTAAACATTGTGTCCCCCGCCTCCTGTTACCATTAGCCTTAGATGCACAGTTTGGGACCCCCTACCCGAGATCTGCTGACACCGACAGGCGCCCTGCGCGGTGGATTGCGCTGCGGGGACACGCGCCTTGGTGCGAGGCGACATCTTGACGTAGAGGTGGCGGAGTCGCTTCATGGGCTACGTCACCTGCGGCGGGAGATGGGCGAGGTAGCGAGTGGGACGGTGCAGGAGAGCCCCCAGCGGCGCTGACGAGCTCAGTGATGCGGTCCAGCCATTCCTCGTAGAGTCGTTGACAAGGTGGTAACACAAGCACTCGCGTGCCAGGAGCAGCGCAGCCTGCACGTCCGCGGGCCCGCGATGAGCGTGAGATCCCGTCGCACGGAGGGGTGCAGCGAGGAGGCTTGCTGTCATTGCCCCACCGGGCCGGTGGCGGCATTGGCAGCAGGTGATGGAGAACGACGGGGAGGCCCGTCGACGGGGGTTGTTTGGGTGACGCGGCTGGCGAGGGCGGCCCGACGCACAGCTCGGGCCCGACGAGCGCCAGCCATGGAAGCGGAGGGGCAGTGGAGCGTGCATCGCCGGAGGAAAGCTTCGGTCCACCCCTACCTGGTGCGCCAAATGTCAGATTTCGGGTTCCGGCAAACCCTTGTGATGTTCGAACTCTGGGGTGCGCACGAAGTACTCTCTCTCCCTGTTTTCGCTCGCTCATGATCCACGGCCTAGCTCGACAAACTCAAATAACAATGGACAGGGGGGTTTATACTGGTTCGGGCCACCGTTGTGGTGTAATACCATACTCCAGTGTGGTGTGGTGGATTGCCTCGTAGGCTGAGGATGAACAAGTACACGATATGAACAACCTCCTGAGGAGAGGTGTTCTTGAGCTCCGTGAGCTGGTAGGTGTGTGGGTGGTTTGAATGATCTGTCCTTGCTACGGTGGTGGCTAGCCCTATTTATAGAGGCCCTGGTCCTCTTCCCAAATATTAGGTGGGAAGGGATCCCACAATGGCCAGATTTGAAGGGGGACAGCTAGTACAAGCTATCCTGACAAAAGTAGTCTTCGTCTGCCAAAGGCTCTGGTGGTGACGCCGCCCTGGGCTCCACGATGAACTCCGTCCTGCCATCCTGGCGGTCCTTGGTCTTGTAGCACCGATATGGAAACCTTTCCCTGATTCCTCAGGACTCCGTGCCCGTGCTTGCCCCCTTGGCACCAAAGGGGAAACTGGTACACTGCGCCCGCTGGGGCCCTCCTGGCCTTGATCGTCATGCCTCACGTCACGCGAACTTCGCGAGGTGCACTCTACATAGATATCTCCGCTCCTCGGGAGCTGGCCTAGCGAGGCCGCCCCCAGGGATGTCTTGGTGTCGTCCGCCTCGCGAGGCTTGGCCCCTCGCGAGGGTCTTAAGTGGTTGTTGTTGATGTTTGGCTGTACCAAGCCGTTGGTGGAGCGACGCTGTGGGCTGCAGGCAGTCAAGTCTGGGTACCCCCGTTCCCAGGATGCCGACAACTATTCATCCAACCTAACTTTAAGGGGCATCCTACAGAATGCTCTGCTAGAATCATACTCATTAATTAGGAAGAGAAGTGGAGACAATGCGTGAGATACATGCCTAAAGATAATGTGCGTGCGGGAGACACGTAGGCAGGTGTATGTATATAGAAAGGGTCGACGGGGATTGTGCGTGTGTATGCTTGTGAGAGGAAGAGTGCTTGTGATAAAGGTTAGTGAAAACAGTCGTAAATGGTTACGAGAGGGAGGGAGGGTTATATCGAAAGCATGTTTGCGAGAAATACACCTCGGGAGAGAGTGTGTGAGCATGTGTGAGAGACCACCGATGGAGAGTGGAACTACACGTAAAGACTGATGTACACATTGATTAAAAATATAAATTGTATCCAAATATTAGGATGGGATCATGATATTTGCAATTCGCATAAAGAACGGTCATTGATCCATCAGACATCTATATTCTATCGAATTTGAGCATGTATGTTTATTCAACATAATTGATCCACATAGTTAGTATTTTGAACTCCAGACAGTGCATCGCTTTAACAATCGAATATAATGTGAGTATAGTTCATGTTGTGTGTGTAAAGCACATTATACATACAAAAGTTACACAATGAACATTATAAATAGCTAGCTATGAACAAGCATACATTTGAATTCAACTTAAGGTGGTTTAAAAAATTCAAATTCAACATGAAGTCCATTAAATTATTTGAATTCTATATCATGGCATTTGTAAATCATACCTAAATTATGGGGGAACCAATCTTTGCTCTGCTTTTGTACATGATAGCATATATAGTTGTGTACAAAATAGATTCAAATTTACCTCCTCCATTCCAAAATAATCGTAGTTATAGGATTTTCAAGTGTCAAAATTTCAAAAAGAAGCGCATAATTTAATGAGGTTTTCAAACATACAAGGTCAAATTTAATGTTGTCTATTTAGGTCAATCCTCAAAGTTCAAGAGTATGCTAAACGTGAATGCTTCTGTTTCAAATTTCGAACAAAGCGCCAAAAGAGCTTCTACTCGTGCGAATCTGTGTGAGACCAATGTTTGGTAGAAGGAAACTACTTTTCTAACTCCGACCCATGAAACCTACCGGCCCGACGTCCAAAGGTCTAAACTGGGGTAAGTTTGTAGCTTCATCTAGATGCCACACAACTGCTTCCGAAAAACATTCATACACAATGGCCGCCTAAGCACACATGTGCGCGGATGAAATTGCTCCTGCCCAATATTTGGGACACCTGGGATTACCATCCTACCCCCGACCCGCAGTAGGTCCAAAATTTAAGAGGGGGGCAAAGTTTGTACTTTCCCCAAATTTCAAACAAGTGCGTCCCATCTGTTCAAAAACAAGCGCGTCCCAGACTTAAACATGGTTCTCCCTTAGCTCCCCTGCCCCCGCCCCCGTCCGATTCCCCATTCATACTCTGTGGGCTCCAAAACTACCTCTGCACCAGCCGCGAAACCCCGGTGTCCTCCGTCCGCCACCCCATCCCACCCATCAACCGCCGCCCTCCTCCATCACGCCGGAGCCGATACCCCGATGTCGTCATCCACCGCAACCACAACCGCAACACCTCCACGACTAGTAGTTGAAGCCGAAGCTGAGCTATCCGTACCCGAGCCAATTCAACCACGCCATCCCGCGCCTCACCGCTGTCGCTCCAACTTTGCCACCGTCTACCGGACCAGAGCTGTTCCCGTTACGTCGTCCTTCGCCGCCTCGGATCTGCTTCCCCTCCGCCGACAGACGGCAACCGCAACACAATCAACAATTTAGCCATGGGTTCGTCCAAGACTCCACCCTCCTCCAAAACATCGGCTCCCCAAGTAAAAACAAGAAAATCGCCGCGACATCTGGAGGACACAGCACTAGCAACCGGAAATGGTACTCCTCTTCCCTTATTCGTTCAAATCTTACGTGTTTGCTTGCATGGTTCATCCCACAGAAGATACTAGTTGAACGCTTCTTCCTGACACTACATGTTCCTAGTAACGCGCGATGCACAAGGTTTCTCCTCATATACTATTTCACCTTAGCTAGAGGTCCGTCGCCCCCCTGGATTTCAATTCCTGGTCAGTTGATTCCCAATTAAAGGAAGCATTCCCTGGCATAACATGTGCTAGTCCGCCTATTACGCTAGGGAAGCAGCGCCTCGGTGTTATCTTTGGGGTGTATGGGGCCTAGGAGCTGCTGGTGCCCGATCTAGATGTCGGCCAGGATTAAAGGTATAGCCGGCGGCGCTGCCAATCATGTCGGTGGTGTGAGGTCGAGGGGAAGGCGGGGCGGCGGAGGCAGGGGTCTGGGCCGGTGGTCGCTGGCGGTTCGAGAAAGATCTTCAATAGTGACTGGTGGGAGGTAGACGAAGGCCATCTTCCCATTCCTTATAGATCGGACGGTTCATAAAAAAATCGAACGACCTATTTATTTTCAGTCGACTATTATTTTGATTGGACCAGATGTGGTGGTGTGCTGGAGGAGTACCTTCATTTCCCAGCCATCCTTGTGCTCATATATTACAAAATCATACGGAGTAGAATCTAATTTTGTTTGCCATGCAATGTTGTAGAGCTATCATATGTCTCCGTTCATTTTTTCAGACACCTGTTATTTGCTACTTTTACAGTGCACTAGTTCTGCACACACTTCACCCATACTCTCACTATTGTTTTTTTATGCACAAAATAAAAGAGAGAAGCAGCTCCAGATTTCTTCAGGCTTAGGGAAGACACGTTTCAACCTTATAAAGGGTGCAGTCTCAGCAGATGGAGATGGTAAACGTAGCTCTAGAGTTGATGACCTCACTTGCTATGAACCACCATCCCAGGTGCTTGCTTTAACTTCGCGGTGTCATATGTGGTTGCATGTTGCATATGGTGTCTAGCTTGTATTCGACAGGCTGAATTCGGTCTTTATTAAGAGAAGGAAAGATATTTTTTACATGAACCACCATCCCGGGAGCACCAGAAGACATATAGCTAGTCAGGGCACTGGGCGAGCCAGTGACAAGCCCTGCAAAGACATGCATCACCTGGAAGCCAATTAAAAAGCCACGTTAGTGGCGAAGCAGCCCGCCTCCCACCAGGATCTCAGGTCCTTGATGATCATGCTCGCCACTCCACCCATATTTCTAGCTTGTATTGCTTCCAATTTGGTTAAATTGCATCTTCTTAGCTTACACATTATACCTTTGAATATGACATGCCTTCCTGCTTTTGGTACATACTAGTACATCTGTCTATTAACCATGTTCTTACATCAAAATAATGTTCTTGTGTATCCCTCATCAATCAATTATGATGAGACAGTCACCCTAGTGGGTTACTGTGACAAAAGACGGTCTTTTAAAGAATGCAGCGTCAGCCTCCCCACAAGATAGTGAACATAGCTCTGTAGTGGATGACCGCATTTCCCCTACACTAGCATCGCAGGTGCTTGCTATAACTTGGTAGCATGATATGTGGTTGCATGTTGCATATGGTGTCTAGATTTTAATTCTTCCAATCTGGTTAAACGGCATGTGCTATTCGTCTTAGTTTATACATTATACCTGTTAATGTGACATGCCTTCCTGTTTTTAGTAAATAGTACATCTGTTTATTAAGCATGTCCTTACATAAAACTATTGTTTTTTTGTATCGCGCATCAATCAATATGACTAGATACCTTTAGTATATGAAGTGTGATATTAGTTGCATCTTTCATATGATTTATAGCATGTGCTGCTTCTAATTTGTTGAAACACCATTTAAGATGGGACGCTTTTAACTTGGCAGAGTCATATTCGTTGCATCTTTCATGTGATGTCTAGCTTGTATTGCTTCTTATTTGTTGAAATGGCTTCTGCTTAGTTTACACAAACAATTGTGAATATGCCATGCCGTCCTCACTACTAGGAAAAGGCCTACTAATGGCGCACCTAATTTGGCCATTAATGGCGCATTAGTGGTGCGCCATTAGTGCCACGCCATTAGTATATTTTACTAATGGCGCACCACTGGTGCGCCATTAGTATCTGTATACTAATGGCGGACCTCGATGCGCCATTAGTATATACAATAAGGTCGCCATTAGTATGCCTCCTGTGGGGGCATGTATACCCTGTGCTTTGGCATACTAATGGCGCACAACAACACGATGCGCCATTAGTAACTTCTGCATACTAATGGCGCACTGTTTAATGATGCGCCATTAGTATCCTTTGGGATACTAATGGCGCACTATGATGTGATGCGCCATTAGTATGAATATTAGGTTTTTTTTTCTGTTTTTTGCACAGGTTACAAAATGTATAATTGGACAAAATATAGACAACACACATCAACAACAGATTCATCGAATACAATAGAAGATTAGTCTCTGAAAACAATTCATCATATTAGTCTCCGAATTGAAAAGACCGAACAAAGATAGAACATTATATTACAAGTCTCGAGACCGCGAGTAGCGATTTTGTCTTCACATTACAAGTCGATATCGATCATCTAAACTACCATCACATAGAAGAGAGCTTCGCTCATCACCATGACCAACATCACGATGAAACTTCGTCTTCATCCGGTTCCTCCAACGCTCCCTCCCTCTCCCGCTAGATAGTGGGCGTATCTAGATTCGGCCTCGGCCCTAGTGGTGTACCCTTTGTAACTGTTACCGCTGAATCGGTGAACCTGTCTCCGACACTCCTCCCAAATGTCGTAGACTCCGGGAACCTTACCCTTGTACCACGACATACGACGGCATCACTATGCACTAGCCAAATGAAACGTTAGTACCAATTCACGAGACAATACATAAGCAATATATAACTATGCAACAGAACGATCCGAAGAGAAAAGCAAGACATTAATAGCATCGATTACATCTAAGTTGAACGACTCTCGAAACCAAAGAGACGTACTACAAGTTCACTAAAGTTTAATTACAACATGAGCCAATCAATGTTTCAGAATAGACACAGCATCATTGCTTTCGACTCGACTCAAGGGACCGGAGCGTGGATGAAGCCGCCGTCTATCGTGGGAGTCATGAAATAATGGGCGTTGTCAGCCTGCATTTGTAGCATTGTGTCGATGTCACCGTTGGACGGTTGATTTCGAGGTAGAACTGCCCGAGGTGCGAAGGACATCTTGATGGATGATTTCCGCAAACTCCGATCGATGCGAAAGAATTCTTGTCCGATGCCCGCCCCTAGATTGCCGACACGCCGCGGCCCAATCTTTGAGTTTACTCGGTAGTAGAAGTTGATGATGGTCCCGTCACGATCGCCGCATGTGATGGATGGCGTAGTAGGCACCCTTCGACCGCCCGGTAGCTTGACGCAGCAGCGTAACGTCAGATTGTGGGAGAACACGTGCTTGCCGTACTTACGAATAGGCCTGGTGAAGGTGCCTCCAGATTTGGCGTAATCGGGAGAACATCATCAAGAACCTTCTTGACATTTGTGTAGTCTACGTTCGACCGACGGTCCGGGTCAAATACGTGGCCATGGAATATTTGGGGCTTAGGAGGATGAGCGTGCAATGTGTGTCACCGCAGAAAACACGGAATGTTAAAAGAAAACGATCGAAATCTAAGAATTCATATGTTACGGGCGGTTGAGGGAGGACTTACTCGGGAAAGTAAGGCACGAGGAAGTTATCCTTATCTTGGTTTGCCGTAATGACGCCGAGGTAAGAACTTCGCGACTTGCGGTCCCCAGCGCTGCCCAAGATCTTGGCACGCATGTAGAAGGGGTCGACTATCACGATGTCCGGGTCTTGTCGCGAATGATCCGCATCTCCATACTCAGCGAAAATAGCCGAACGAAGGTGTAGTGCAGCGGATGAAGGTTCAACATAGCGTGGATGTCATCAAACCGCAGGACAATCGTACGCCCAATGGAGTTATCCACAAATCCCTTGCCCTCTGGCACCTTGGCTGCGAAAACCGGGTATGCCACATCCTTCTCTCTGAGATGCCGCTTCTCCAAAGAAAGAACACTATCATGCAGACTCCGCATAGCACCGGTTGCAGCATTGAGCATATTTGTCGGTAGCATCGCCCTACCCGCCACATGCACCCTCCTCGAGATATCCTCAGGTGAAGGTGGCCCGTCCTGAGCATGGATCGTACTCGGTGCCGGCTGGCCCGCACCCTTGTTAGTCTTTCTTTTGCGTGCCTTCTTCTTATCCTGTAATGGGACCGAGTTCTGCTCACAGACCGCCTTCTTGAGTGTGTTGGGGCTGATAATATTTCGCACCTCGCCTATCTGAGGCTCGGCGAAGTCGGCAGCTGGGCGTCTCCCGAGAGCTGAGCAGCGACGACGCCTGTTGCAACTTGGCTTCTCCGCGGTACCAGCTAGATCGCGCACGTCTTTTGTTGGGTTGGGTTCTTGAGAAGGAGGCCCCATGAAGTCGCCACCGTACCCATGATCGGCAAAGCACTGATCGACGTTGCCAAATGTATCGTCGTCATCGTTGTTCTGATCCTGTGCCATATGCATGTTTGGATCCAGTGGCATAGGGATGTCCGGCACCGTTGCGGCGGTCTTGCCATGGGGCCGACTTGGCGCCGCACGATCGGGCGGTGTTGTCTTTGGGTGGTGTCCCCCGCCCCCAAATGAATCTGGCTCTTCGGCCAAAGCAGAGGCCAGCTTAGGCAGGCGCTGAGGGTCATCACGTCATCATCGTCGGCCCTGACGGGTCGAATCAGAGGTAACAACTCGTTGCAGCCTGGCAGCACCCGAACCAGTTGAACCATAAACAAGTTGGGTGGCATCTGGGTACCGTGGAACAAGGGGTTGCCGGTTGAACGATTTTGCCCTTGGCTCTGGTCAGGATGCCTCAGGTTCTCGGTGTTGATCGAGACAGTGCTCCAGAGAATGCACCCGAGATGAAGCGAGTACCCCTTGACTATTCGATCGGGTGCCGTTGGATTTCCGTCGGAGTCCACTTCAGTAACTTCCTCCTTGAGGGTGCGGAGCACGGTCGGGCGCCGGTCCTTCCGTTGCCTCTTCGGTTGGCTGCCATCTGTGCATGCGCCGCCATCATCAGTGGTGGCATCCTCGGCGGCACCATCAGTGGTGGCATCAGTGGGGTCATCCTCGGCGGTACCATCAGTGGTCTCGGGATCGGTGGGAAGGCGGCGTCCTCATACAAGTGAGGTTGTTCCTCCATCTCCTGGGACAGCTCCTGAATGCCTTGCCGCCTCAACCCCGGCCTCATCGTTGTTGGCCATGTTTCTCTCTAAATAGGAACAAAGTTTGGTCAAAAAGTTGGTTATTGTCAAGGAGAAAGATCATGGTCTCATCATTTAGGGTTTGTCGACACTGAGGCATCCTAAAAGCTAAGCTTTTATCATTGAGGGTTTTTCGACGCCGAGGCACCCTAAAAGCCTAAGCTTTCATCATTAGTCACAAGTACCCCGACCCATGCATTAGTCACAAGTACCCCATATGTCCTATTTTTAGCAAAGTCATGCTAAAATTCACGGAAAATTTCAGCATGACCTTTGCTGAAAATAGGACATATGGAGTACTCGAATTTGCCGGAACGGAAGTTAATCGACATTCCAGCAAACTCAAGGGCCTCTCGGTGGACAAGGCAAAAAGGCCTCCATCACAACATGGAAAATACATTGGCATGTGAAGAGGTGAAACAATATATGCAACTCCAAGCAGTATCATTCAACATTTTGGACAAACCACTACAAGCAATCTTTGGATCGATACAAGAAGAATGTGAGAAAATGCGGAACAAATACTAACAGATTGAGGTGTTTAACTTGTGGTGCTCTACGTGCTATTAACATTTCAAGTCAAAACCTTTTACGGTTAGTAAGTGTTTCTTGAGCATATGTATGTAGTAAGTGTTTCGCTCTCGGTGTTTCGTAACACATATTTTAGCTACCTAGTACGGTGCTATTACCCGGTAGTTAATTAGCTTACGCTTTTGCTTTTCAAAGGCCAAATTCTAGCTAGTACCAGCAAATTAACATCTAGCAGCAATCATTTTCAAATATATATACACTGGACATTTTAATATTAACCTAAGGAAAAATGAATAGTTAACTGTACTAGCAGTTTTTTTTTCTTCTTCATTAACTGTACTAGCAGTTTTTTTCTTCATTAACTGTATTAGCTATTTACTAGCAGTACTAGCACTTGGATCATATGCTAACGCTACATTGATATATCATCATGCTGGGTAATATTAAACCCAAGCAACTTTATAATCAACCCAAGATACATCAACTCGCACCGTCTCACGCCTAATAAAAACAGTCATGCCGGCATATAGTATATAAATCTGAATTTGTGTTTACAAGAAGAGTGCCCATTGCAATGTAAACCTGAGAACACAACTCACCTCAAGTGCAGGATATAGCAGGCACCTACTTCTTCACCAAGTGCAGTAAAAGACCGCTTGCGTAACCTGTTTAGTCGAGTTGAACATTAGAATCCATACTATGCTCTACTATGCTTGTAAAGGAACACCTGCTAGCTAGCTGCTGTCGAGTTGCCAGCATTTGTCGTCAGTGAAAAAAAATGAAGAAGAAAAAAGGCATGCATGCACTGGTTTGCCAAAACAGAGCAATTTAGTCCTCTGTTTTTGCTAACTACTACACATACCTCCAAGTGAACCACCACAACATCTAAAAGCTAACAATTGTTTTTGCTTATATAATCAGACTTTCTGTGCTATAAAAACCATAGAACAACTGCTCCAAATTTCTAAATAAACTGCCATTTCATTTTATTCAATAATGAACTGTACTCTTTATGGGTTTTTTAGTTAAATGCAGAAAATCCAAAGTTAATTCCGCCGGGCTTTTATATGTTTTTTATACATAACTGCTAAAAACCTAGGAGTTAACCGAGCCACCAACAGAATGTGGACTTAAAAAGAGAGAGTCACGGATAGTGACATGATACATTTTCATAAAATTAGCTAGTTTTACTTATGGTGCACAAAGGAACAAGTACTGCAGTGCACTTAGAAAAAAATGAAGGAACGTCTCTCTACCACACGTAATCTGATTCTTTCACATTGCTTGTCTTTTCCTTTTTTTACTCAATAACGGTAAGCACTAATACTCTTAACTGCACTATAGAAACTGAACCAAATGAACTCCATGGGTGCTACCATCTCACCCGTCATTGACGGCGCAATGAAACAATTTTTATAACTGGTGTTTGTTCTTCTCAAAATATATTCCTTAATCGCAATGGCTAACTGAAGCTATGTCCATCAGGTGCCACAAAAAGCACCCACTAACCTGAAGCTCTTTGCTAGTTGTGCCTCTTTGGAGAACTCGGCCAACCAAAATTGCTTACTTACCTTCTATCTTATTTCCCTAAAACAAAAAAGACAGGAATGCCTATTCTCTAAACTGATTATTGCCTACCTACCCTCTATCTCATAACCTCTGAAACCCACATCATTCCAAACTGCTTATTGGCCTACTCTTCTATCTGATTTGCTGCGAAAAACACACAAGATTGCCTATTCTCTATTTCTGATTTGCTGCAAAAAACACAACGCCAGATTTGCATACTTATCTCGTGTCTAGTTGCTCACAGAAAAAAACATCCTCAAAACTGTTGTGCCTACGTCTTTGAAAAAGGAAAACAGAGGATGCCGCATCCCAAATGGCATGAAAAAAGCTCGAGCACATCCCTCCCCTACCCCGACCCTCTCTCTCCATTTGATTCGCTCGTGCGGTCGTTGATGACGACGAGGGCGTCGGCGATGAAACCCCAGCAACCACGAGATGTGCGGACGAGGGGGGCGTAGGTTAAACTGACCTCGGGGCGTTGAATCAGCAGGATCTCGCATCTCCGGGGCGTCCGTCGCCCACGCAGAGCTTTGTCGCTTCCTTCTTCTCCTTCCCCGTCGGTGCTTCCTTCTCCTCCTTCTCCGGCACGCGCGCGCTGCTCTCCCGTCAGATGCTGGGCGGAATCCTTCGCTGGGTGTCTCCTTTCTCCGTCAATTGACTCTTCGCCGACTAGCTCGCCGCGAAGCCCTAGGGATTTCGTGGGGGATTTGGGGTTTCGGGAGAGGAGAGGGGAAGGGGATCGAGGGCGAGGGCGAGGGAGAGAGAGGGGATAGGTTTGGGCCGGGGAGGAAATTTGGATGGGGCGGCACAATACTAATGGCGCACCACCCTCGGTGCGCCATAAGTACATCCATACTAATGGCGCACCTCACCTGGTGCGCCATTAGTATTTTTTTATTTCTGCTCGAGCCAACAGGTTATCTTCCACCTGACCTGATCCACATCAAGTTCCCTCTACTAGCTCGACCGGGTCAGCAGCCAGTTCTCACACCAGAGGTCCTGCGTTTGATTCCTGTGCTCCACAATTTTTTTATGCATTTAAAATGTTGTTTGATACTTATTTGTGTTTAAATATGTTCAAACTTGTTTAAATCATAACAGTAATACTTTTTTATAAGACAGTAATTTTTTTTAAAAATATCATCAAACAGTAATGCCGGTGGAGCGGGGAGGTGCGGGTGCGGGAGGGCGGCGGCCGGTTGAGTAGGGAGGTGCGGGGGTCGGCGGCGGTTGAGTAGGGGAATCGAGGGTGCGGGGGTCGGCGGCCGGTGGACCGAGGGTGCTCGGCGGCGAGGGGACCGGATCTGGCGAGGTGGGATAGCGATCGAGATGGAGGGATCGAGATCGAGTGTCCATGAAATTTAAAATATTCATGATAGTTCAAAAAGTGCCCATGAAATACAATCGAGAAATGAAGGCTACGATTTAAATACAATCGATCTTAGCTAGCTATCTATTCACAATCTTCTTGCCCTTCTTTTTTGCAAATGGAGTTCTTCTGTGGAACGGACGTCCTTTAGGTAGGGTGGTCCCGCTTCTTCTTGTGGTGTATGCTGCTACTTCATCATCGTCGTCATGTTCGATCCTCGGGTCGCTGTACTTGTCGAAGTCTTGCTCATTGGCTACTCCATCCATTCCGATGATCTTCCTTTTGCCTCTCCTCACGACAACACGACTGGGCTTTGACGGGTCGGTAATAAAGAAGCATTGGTCAACTTGGGAAGCCAGTACCCATGGCTCATTTTTCGCGGTGACCTTTGCGCCCGCGGTCTTGGATTTGGCTTCGGGTATAACAATGGTGGTGAAATACCGGTCTTATTTTAGGACGCTCTTCGCCCATCTGACACGGAACATCAGGACCATCTCTCCAGCGTAGCTCAGCTCCCAGATCTCCTCGATCCTTCCGTAGTATCTGTCCTTGTCATTACCGGTGTAGGATTCCATCGTTACCCCGGAGTTCTAATAACCATCGCTCTTCATGTCCTTGGCCTCGGTGTAGAATGTGTAGCCGTTGATATAAATGCGCCTCATAGGTCATCGAGGTTGTGCTCGGCATACAGTGACAAGGCGAATATGAGTTGTTCTTCCACGGAAGAATCCTCATGTAAAGGGTACGACAGAAACTTCTGCTTGAACCAACGCGTGAAACATGAGTTGTGCTCTTTGATTATATCTCCGTCCGTCCACTGTTGACCTCGATCATTGTATGTCTTCTTAATAAAGGTTTTGTGCTCTACCACCCAAGGATCGACCACGTCTATGTGTTGTAGCACGACTAGGTTTGCTCTTTCGAAGTCAGCGAGTCGACCCTCTAAGTCGACATTCATTTCGCGGCGACCCTCACGGTGACCCCATCCAGTGAGCCTGCCAAGGTGCCTGTTGACGGGCAGACCAACGGGGTTCTCGATGCCTATATAATTCGTGCAGTAGGAGATGCCTCTTCGGTCAGAAAGCCCCTGGCTATACTTCCCTCTGGACGTGACATGTTGCGAACGTATCCTTTGATGACACCATTCATCCTTTCGAACGGCATCATGCTGTGCAGGAACGTCGGCCCGAGTTGGATGATATCCTCCACTATATGGACCAGCAGATGCACCATAATGTCGAAGAATGCGGGCGGGAAGTACATCTCAAGCTCGCATAGTATCACCACGATCTCTTCCTATAGCCTTCTGAGTTGCCTCACGCCAATCGACTTCCGAGAGATGACGTCGAAAAAGTTGCATAGGCCAAATAGCGTTTCACGGACGCGGCGCTGGCCCATGATCCCACAGATTGCAATCGGAAGTATCTGCGTCATCAAGACGCGTGATGTCGTGAGACTTCATCCCACGTAACTTCGCCCGGCTGGGACTAGGTATCTGCTTATCTTCCCCGCGTAACCGTAAGGAAGTTTTACTCCTAGGAGGCAGGTGAAAAACTGCTTGATCTCCTCCTGACTTAGAGTAAAGCACGCAGGAGGGTAGTCATTTCCGGTCTTCTTGGCCTTTTTGCCTTTGCGAAGACTTACTGTGTCCTGCTTCGCCTCATCATCATCATCATCATCATCATCGTCATCATCATTAGCGTGAAGCTCCTGCCTGATGCCCATTGATTTCAAGTCTGCCCTTGCTTTCGGCCCATCTTTGGTCCTCTCTGGCAGGTTGAGCAGGGTACCAAGCAGACTAGCACACGTTCTTCGTTATATGCATGACATCAAGGCTTTGTGGCAATATGTGTTTATTCAAGTACTGCAAGTCCCAGAAAACTGAACTCTTTTTCCATACCTTCATCAGCGGATCTGGCGCCTTTCTCTTCTTTCCGGCTCTGGCGCCTTTTGCTTCTTTCCGGCGGTGGCGGTCTTTCCAATTTTTCAACAGCTTGTCTATTTCCTCGCCGCTCCTCGTACATGGGCGTTTTCGGGTTCGGTTTCACCATCGAACAGATCCTTGCGCGTTTCCTCCACGGGTCATCGTCGCGAAGCCACCTTCGATGTCCCATGAACACGGTTTTTGAAGACCCGGATCTCTATCTAGCTGGCGATCGTTGTGTCATCCATGCACCTTACGCATCCGAAAATCCGTGGACTACCTGCCCCGCGAGATATCCGTAATCGAGATAGTCGTGCACCGTCATGAGCGGTCACGGCTCTCATAGGGAAATATTCTTTCTCTGCGGCGTCCCACGTATTGGCTGGCGTTTTCCACAGCGTGTCAAGCTTCTCTTCAGCAGCCCCGGTCTGATTGATGTCGTTCCTGGTTGTTTCGCCCTTCAATTAGCATACTCATGTGAATGTACTTCCTCTTCATGCACAACCAGGGGAAGGTTGTACATCCACACAAACACAGGCCAGGTGCTATGTGTGCTTCTCGCTGCCAAACGGATTGACTCCATCGGTGCTCGCGCCCGGACGATGTTCCTCGGATCGTTCCCAAAGTCGAGGTCGTCGACGTTCAACGCTTGCCCCGGGCTCGCATCCGGAGGGTGACTCAGCATCGTGTCTTTGGTATCTATCTCCGGAGCATGTGCGTCATCTGCTCGCTTCTTCTCCTCCCTATCCGGCGTGCAACGCAGGAGCTTTGCTAGCTTAGGGTCCGCGAAATACCGCTGCAGACGAGGAGTGATCGGAAAGTACCACACCACTTTTCGAGGAGCTTTCTTCCTCTTCTAGTATCGAGTGATGCCGCACACCGGACATATGGTAGACTCCGCGTGCTCGTCCCGATAAATGATGCAATTGTTCATGCACACATGGTATTTCACGTGCGGTAAATCCAGAGGACACACGATTTTCTTCGCCTCCTCCAAACTGGTCGGGCACTTTTTCCACTTGGGAAGACGTTCGTGCTGTAATGACATGTTCTCGTCGAAGCATGCGTCGGTCATTTTGTGTTTTATCTTCATCTACAGAGCCATGAGCGTTACTTACAGGCGGGTATCCTCGTGCCTGCATCCTACATACAAAGGAGTAACCGCGTCTAACTCAAGTTGATCCAACTTGGCTGTCTCACGGGCGGCAGCTCTTGCGTTATCCGTGCGCTTGAGAAGCGACTCTTGAATATGAGGGTCCTGCACCCAGCCCATCGATGGTCCAGTTGTCGCTCGCTCTGCCGGCATCATCATCTTCATGATCATGCCCGTCGTCTGCTCCGGCATCTTCCTCATCATCATGTCCTGCATCTTCTACATGATGACTGTGCACAGCATCACCGTCATGATCATCTCCTGGGGATTCTTCGTCTTCTCGCCCTCCCAAGCCGCGGTGGTTGTCTTGCTGCCCTTCCTCATTTCTTTCCCGGCCCCCATGGACGACGTCATGGTCATCTTCATCACCTTGCCACCGATAGCCATCCATGAAACCACGCAAGAGCAGGTGGTCCCGCACCTGCCCGGAATCCGGGTCCGCAATAAGGCTCTTCAGCTTGCATCTTCGACATGGACATCTTATCTCCGTCTCGTTCTTTTGAAGCATCTCGGCCTTCGCGGACCTCAAAAACCTATTCACGATGCCTTCGGTCATCGTGCGGACCATGGTCGCCTGCGGGGTAGAGCAAAACGATAGTTTAGAACCAAGAAAAATTTTGGCATGACTTTCCCCAAAAATAGGACCAAAAAGAATGCTTAATGCCAAAATTCTCGCCGAAACGGAAATGAATCAACATTCCGGCAAAATATTGGCAACTATCGCATTTCAAATACCGGTACACCTCCAAACACAAACACATATGCAACACCACAAACATATGCAACACCACGAACATACATAGATCTAGCTAGGCCATAAAAAGTGCATGTGCACATTGTTGTAGGGAGAACAACATAAATATAGCTTCCCCCTTACTTACCTATCAAAACAAGGTAATTTAACCACTTAATTTGAATGAATCTATGGTGGAAATGAGGTGAAAAGAGGAGGCACCCGAGACAAGGAGGAGGTGGAGAGAATGAAGTGGGGAGAAAGTGAGTGTGGGTAGGAGAGGCTGTCCAAAATATCTTGTTGTTGCCCACTTACTAATGGCGCACCAACTCTAAATGCGCCATTAGTAATCCAGGTAACTAATGGCGCACCTTCCGGTGGTGCGCCATTAGTAGTTTTGCAAAAAAACATACTAATGGCGCCTTTGTTCCACGATTGCCCCATTACTAGTTTAAACTAGTAATGGCGCACGGTGGAACAATGCGCCATTAGTAGTTTTGCAAAAAAAGGAATAAAAAATATAATAAAAAAAACAACATTAGTGGTGCACTTTCCGACAGGTGCGCCATTACTAGTTGTAACTAGTAATGGCGCACTGAGTCTGGATGCGCCATTAGTATGTTTGGACAGGCGCCCTAGTTCAAATTTTTTTTGATACTAATGGCGGCCCTTGGGCCAAAAGTCGCCATTAGTAGTTTTAACTCTAATGGCGTACCAGAAGGTGGTGCGCCATGATTATATACTAATGGCGCACCGCTTGTCTGGTGCGCCATTAGTGTCAATCCCATCTATAGCCCTTTTTCTAGTAGTGCCTGTTTTTCGTACATATTCCATCCTGGTATCATGTGTATGCCTTACATCAAAGTAGTGATTGTCAGTATCATGCACCCAATGAGTTCTCAAGAGGGAATTTTATTGCTTTTTCTTGTCGGTTTTACTTGACAATTCAAAATCAAGAAAGCGGAAGGAAATTAGCAAGGCGGTGGATAAAGGTGTCCTTCCAAACGGAGAGCCTCTACAGATTCTATTCCGCCAACCCCCCCCCCCCCCCCCAGAAGATTTGCAAGACAACACATGGATAGACACTCAACGTAGTTGTGTTGATGATGAGCACGTCTCCCCTAATGCACCATCATAGCTTCTCCCTCTAACTTGGCACTGTGATATGTTGTTGCATGTTATGAATGATGTCTAGCTTGTATTGCTTATAATTTTGTTGAATTCCATCTGCTTACTTTACACATTATATTTGTGAATAAGACACGTGTTCCTGTTTCTAGAACATACAATATCTGCCTATCAAAACATGTTCTTATCATAAGACACGTTTGACATGGGAGTGTGATATAGGTTACATCTCGAATTCTTTTCTAGCTTGTACTACTTCTAATTTGTTGAAATGACACTTATGACGAGATAGTTTTGACTTGGTGGAGTAATATTTGTTGCATCTTTCATATGTTGTCTAGCCTTCATTGCTTCTAATTTGTTGAAATGCCTTCTGCTTAGTTTACACATCATAGCTGTGAATATGCAAAGCTGTCCTTTTTTTCTTACACATTCATTTGTCCTATCATGCGGTCGCCATATATTAAAGTAGTGATTGTCAGCATCCTGCATCAATGAGTTATGAAAAGCGAATTTTTATTCATTTATCTTGTGGGTTTGACTTGACAAGGCAATGAAATTAAGAAATAGGAAGGAAAAAAATAAGGCAGGGACTGATGGCGGTCTTCCGGCTAAACCGGCATCCCAGGTGCTTTCTCTAGCTTGGCAGTGTGATATTGTCTTGCACGTTGCATATGGTGTTTAGCTTGCATTAATTCTTATTTGTTGAAATGGATTCTGCTTAGTTTACACAAATAGTTGTGAATATGCCATGCCGTCCTATTTTTCATGCATATTCTATCCTGGTATCATGTGTTTCCTTACATCAAAGTAGTGATTGTCTGTATAATGCACGACTGAGTTCTGAAGAGTGAATTTTACTGCTTTTTCTTGTCGGTTTTACTTGACAATTCAAAATTAATATTGCAGAAGGAAATTAGCAAGGCAGTGGATAAAGGTACTCCTTTCCAAATGGAGGGCCTCTACAAATTCTACTCCGCCACCCCCAAGAAGATTTGCAAGACAACACATGCATAGAGACTCAACGTAGTTGTGTTGATGATGAGCACGTCTCCCCTAGTGCACTATCACAGGTGCTCCCTCTAACTTGGCAATGCTATATGTGGTTGCATGTTATGTATGATGTCCAGCTTGTATTGCTTCTAATTTTGTTGAATTCCATCTGCTTACTTTACACATTATACTTGTAAATAAGACACATGTTCCTATTTCTAGAACATACAATATATGTCTATCACACCATGTTCTTACATCAAAGTACTACTGTTGTGTAACCTGCAACAATCACTTATCATAAGACACGTTTGACTTGCGAGTGCGATATGGGTTACATCTCGCATTCTTTTCTAGCTTGTACTACTTCCAACTTGTTGAAATGGCACTTATGACGAGACAATTTTAACTTGGCAGAGTGATATTCGTTGCATATTTCATACGGTGTCTACCTTTCATTGCTTTTGCTTTGTTCAAATGCCTTCTGCTTAGTTTGCACATCATAGCTGTGAATATGCAATGTTGTCCTTTTTATTACACATTCAATAGTCATGTCATTTGATCGCCTTACATTAAAGTAGTGCTCATCAACATCCTGCATCAATGAGTTCTGAAAAGCGACATTTTATTCAGTTTTCTTGTGGGTTTGACTTGAAAAGCCAATGCAATTAAGAAATAGGAAGGAAAAATTAAGGCAGGGATAGATGGCGGTCTTCCGGCGAAACCGGCATCCCATGTGCTTTATCTAGCTTGGCAATGTGATATTGTCTTGCATGTTGCATATGATGTCTAGCTTGCATTGCTTCTTATTTGTTGAAATGGCTTCTACTTAGTTTACACAAACAGTTGTGAATATGCCATGTCGTCCTGTTTTTCATACATATCCCATCCTAGTATCATGTGTTTGCCTTACATCAAAGTAGTGATTGTCAGTATCATGCACGAATGAGTTATGAAGAGTGAATTTTATTGCTTTTCTTGTCGGTTTTACTTAACAATTCAAAATCAATAAAGCAGAAGGAAATTAGTAAGGACGTGGATAAAGGTGCTCCTTCCAAACGGAGGGCTCTACAGATTCTACTCCGCCACCCCCTAAGAAGATTTGCAAGACAACACATGCATAGACACTCAACGTAGTTGTGTTGATGATGAGCACATCTCCCCTAGTGCACCATCACAGGTGGTCCCTCTAACTTGGCACTGTTATATGTGGTTGCATGTTATGTATGATGTCTAGCTTGTATTGCTTATAATTTTGTTGGATTCCATTTGCTTACTTTACACATTATACACTACAAAAAAATACACTTCCGTGAAGATACGTGTTTGTCACAGTAGGTCATGTTTTTTGTCATGCATGTACATCCATGACAAATTTATGACAGAATCAAGATAGTCATACATGTGCTGTCGTAGAAGTGTTCCATGACATTACCAAACTTATCATCATGGAAGTGTCCACTTCCATGACGATAAATCGCGCGTCACAAAAGTTCTTTCATCAAGGGTGACCGACACGTGGCATCCACCGTAACAGAACGCCGTTAAGCTATCTGGTCGGGTTTTGGCTCTGATAACCGTTAACAGCCCCGACCAATGGGTATTTTCCACGAGTAAAATCATCATTGGCTAGAGGAAACACGTGTTGGCTCACCGTTGGGACAGATGTCATCCGTTCATTGGACCGTAGTCGCCTATGATACAACGACAAGTGGCACGGCCCAAAAGAGGCCCATTCTTGTGAAAAGGCCGTCCCGTTTGACTTGGTCAAAAGGTGGCGGCCCGGCCCACGGAAAGCCTGTTAACGGCCTGTTCGCATATAGCCCATTTACAGCCCGCTAACCCAGGGCCTGTTAGGCCCTATCCGAATTAGGCCCAGTAGCGTCATCTGGGCCGTCGAATATGATTCAGCCCGTTTAACTTCCGGCCCATGTGTGGTCCATGACTTCTTTCGGCCCATATGAGGACCTTTGTAACTCTTGGCCCATTAACGGCCCGTGGTGAAACTGGCCCGTAATGAACAGTGTATCACTTTATACCCATTAACGGCCCGTAATTCCATTGGGTCGTTTCCAGCACAAGTTATCTTTCGGCCTTCTCAGTGCCCATTGATTCTTGGGCTCATTTGTAGCATTCGGATACATACGGCCCGTTACTGTCATTTTTTGCTTGTGGGCCAAATTCAACCCATCGTTACAGTCGGTCCGTTTGCGGACCGTTAATACGTTGGGTCGTTTTCATGTCAAAAAAACCCGTTGGGTTGTTTTCATAGAGTTATCAAATACGGCCTATTAATGGCCCGTTATGGTCCACGAATAGTATGGCCCATGATTGGCAAAATGATGATACGCCCCGTAGAAGGCCCATGGATCCTACGGCCCGTATGAGGCCCATGGATAGTACGGCCCATAGAAGGCCCATGGATCGTACGGCCCATAGAAGACCAATGGACCCTACGGCCCGTAGAAGGCCCATGGACCCTAAGGCCCGTATAAAAGGCCGATGGATCCTACGGCCCGTATAGAAGGCAAATGGATCCTCCGGATGGACGAAGGCCCATGGATCATACGGCCTGCAGGAGGCCCATGGTTAGAACAGTCCATGTGTTGCCGTGATTATTTTGGCCTAGTTACCGAAAATAGGCTATTGTGGCCACTAGAAAAACACAGAAAAAGAACTGCAGTGACTACAAGCAAACAACTAAACAAGACAATAAGGAAATAAATAAGCAAGCAATTAAGGCTAGCCTATTACTGCTATAACAAATATTACATCCACTGGGCATCAAAGTTCGCCACCGGTGCAAATATAGGGAACAAAGTAGCATATTACATACATTGGCCGTCAAAATTGGCCACCAGTGCAAATAAACGCGGCGGCAAAACAAGAGCATAACTGAAACAGCTTCAGAAGAGCTCAAGAAACGTTATCCTGGGTATCCACCATGCTGGCAATAAGCTTAGCAAGCTAACTAGCGTTGTCCTGTTTGGCGCTAAAATCCTCCAACGCTTGCTGTTGCATCAGAAAGTATGCATCTGAATGCTCCAGGGACTTCCAGTCCTTCGCTTCTTATCGCATGACTGATCGAAGTCTTTCACTTGTAGTTGAGACTCAAGAAACCGAACTGATTCGCATAAAGTGAGTTTGAATAGCTTGTGCATGCGGTAGTGGCCAGTAATTCGAACACTAAACCAAGACAGGACTTTGGGGTTGTCTCGCTGTCTTCAAGATAGTCTTCCTTAGCTGTTTTATCAGCTTTGTTGGAGACCAACAAGGATGTGTCACTATCCGAACCTTATCTGCATTACTTCCTTTACCATTGCTTAATAAGGCACTCTTCCCCAATATTCTGTCAGCATTCTAAAAGAAGAAACAAGAAGACACATAACAAGTTTAGCATGTACTAGTATATGAAACTCATTCCGATGAACCAGTTCATTAGTAAGGTGGACAGGAATAAACTACCAATGCCCCGTTAGGCATCCCACCTTTCTTCTTCAACAACTATCGGTTAGTATCGGTTGAGCCTAAGTTTTTGCTTCTTCACGTGAGTTGTGATATCCTTGCAATATCATTTTATCTTGCTTTGCTTTCTGCTTGAATAAAGTACTTAAGATCTGAAATTCTTAAATTAGAGAGAGTCTTCACATAGTTACATAAATATTCAACTACTCATTGATCTTCGCTTATATCTTTTTGGAGTAGTCTGTCATTTACTCGTGTGCTTCACTTATATCCTATGAGTAAATGGTTGAATGAGTTGAATGTCATAAATATGAAATTATATATGTTTCATTTTCTTATCCCATGGGGAGTAATGACTTCACATCTAAGAAGTAGAGGTTGTAAATTTATTGAAGGTTAGCAAGCATTGTATTGGTAATTTGAACAATTCATGAAAGAATATTGAAGGAAGAGAAATTTCACATATAAATATACTATCCTAGACATCTTTTATAGTTGTGAGCACTCATTAAGTATGACATGCTAAAGAGTTGAAGTTGGACAAGGAGGACAACGTAATGGGTTATGTTTTCTCACATCTCAGTTAAAGTATATTGTCATGGATCATTCAAACATGTTGAGCTTGCCTTTCCCCCTCATGCTAGCCAAAATTCCTTGCACCAAGTAGAGATACTACTTGTGCTTCCAAATATCCTTAAACCCAGATTTGCCATGAGTGTCCACCATACCTACCTATATGTGGTATTTACCTACCATTCCAAGTAAATTTGCATGTGCCAAACTCTAAACCTTCAAATAGTAATTTGTTTTGTATGCCCGAATCGCTCATGTAGCGACTAGGGGCTGTCAGTGTAGCGACCAGACCTCAAACAGTCGGATCTCTTGCATTAGTGTCATCGCTGGATCGGTAATGCTGACACGCACAGTACTTGAAGGATTTATAACAGAGTAGCAATCACACACTTATTACATCGAATGTCTCAAAAGAGAACTTATTACAATAAATATGGCTTAAGGCCAACTAATAACGATAACAGCGGAAGGCTTGGAAGATAAGCGAGTCCATCAACTCCAACGGCATCACTCAGTATAAGATCACGACCTAAGGCACCTTACTCGTCGTCTGAAAAGTCTGCAACATGAACGTTGCAGCCCGAAAACGGGTCAGCACATGGAATATGCTGGCAATGTAACACATAGAGAGTAATGAACAAATAATGCTATCACTACATGCATATATGGCTGGTGGAAAGCTCTATGGTTACAGTTTTGCATAAAGCCAATTTTTCCCTACAACAAAGGAATAAATTTCATTTAACTATCATGGTGGTTGTCAAACATTGAGAAGGTTCCTCCAACTCAATCCCAATTAAGCATCAACATTAAACCCAAAAAATTAAATTAAGTAACATGGTGATATTCACATGATAATCCAAGTACTAGATACTCAAAACGTCCATAACCGGGGACACGGCTAACCATGATTAGTTTATACACTCTGCAGACGTTTGCGTACTTTTCCCCGCAAGACTCGATCTCCTCTGCTTGATTTCTCGCACTACATGGTGTTTGAGAAACGAACGACCGAGACACAGCGGCGCACTCCGTGTACTCTATCGCAAACAAACAAGCATACAATAAGCACTCATCTAATGCACAGGTAAAACTCAAAATTAGAGATCTAACCAGAAAGTTCAACTTAAGAACTCCGGTTTGCAAAAAGAATCAAATCAAACGATGCAACGAAAATCAAACGGCGAAAGAAACAAGCTTCGTTTAATAATCTGGACCTAAGTCAATTTTTACAGTAGCAAAAACTTGTTTGAGTTGGTTAAACGGAAAGAGGGTTTCGAGACGAAACTCTAGGCGCTTGAATCGCCTGCTTCCGATAAACGAGCGAAAAGTTATACTAGAACGAAAATCGGATCAGAAATCGCGATTCAAAATAATCGCGGAAAATCCGAGAAAAAAGAAAACGGACGAATTGGCTAACGAACGAATGTTCACTGTCTGTGGCTAAACTACGAAAACCGTTCGTTAAAACAAACATATGGATGAACGTCCGCCAAATAACTAAACCGAAAAAAAACCGATCTATATAAAAAATAAATCGGGTTCCTAAAAAACCGACGATTTTCTCTCGAAAACCACGGCGGCAGCGGCGACTACCTCCGGCGGGTCAACGGGCGGCGGTGGCGGTCGGTTCGGCGGCGGCAGCGGCGGCGGTGGCGGTCATGGCGGCTAGGGTTAGGGCGGCGGGGTGGGCTGGGCTGGGGTGGCTCGGGGGCGCACTATTTAAAGGGGCCGGCCGGGTGGAGTCCTGGCCGAATACGGCCCAAGTTCGGTTTCGTTTCTTTGAAATTCGGACATGCAGAAAAAGAAAGAAAAGAAATACTAAACAGACTCCAAAAATCCCGAAATAAATTTTCCCAGTCCTCTAAAAATAATCCGGACACGATAAATATTTATTTGGGGCCTAAATGCAATTTTGAAAAACGCGCATTTTTCCTAATTCAAATAAAATAGAAACAAAACTCGAGAATAAAATCTTATTTGATTTTAATATTAAATCCTCAATATTTCTTTATTTTGGGAAAGTCATTTTATTCCCTCTCTTATTTTTATAATTGAAATATTTGAAGATAAAATATTTAAAACCAAATGATCCCTTTTCTAAATTTGATAAAAACTCAAATAAGAAAATAACAAAATTCCCAACTCTCCCCGCGGGTCCTTGAGTTGCGTGAAATTTCTAGGATCAAACCAAAATGCAACAAAATATGATATGCAATGATGATCTAATGTATAACATTCGAAATTGAAAATTTGGGATGTTATAGTCAGTATCTTCCATGCTAGGTGGGTTATTCTCAAGATGAGTGGACTCCGCTCATCATTCACGAGAAAAACGGCTGGTAACCGGCATGCCCAGTCCCATGATCAAAAGATCAAAATCAAATCAAAAAATAATTAGAACAAAACTGCCCCAGGACTGTTGTTGGTATGGACGGTACCCCGTTGTTTCGGATGGCCATGGAGTGTGATTGTTGGTGGAGGGGGAGTAAAAACTTTACCATTCTATTTGGGAACCGCCTATAATGTATCTAGTATGTAAGATATTGGGAACTCTTGGTTGTTATGTTGACAACAAAATCATACCTCTCAAAATTATTTTCATCTCTATTTCAAAATTGAGCTCTAGCACCTCTGTAAATCCCTGCTTCCCTCTGCGAAGGGCCTATCTCTTACTTTATGTCTTTTAATTTATGCAAGAGTCAAGGTGATCTTCACATTTCCCTTTTTCATTTTATCCTTTGGCAAGCACCTCGTGTTGGAAAGATCCTGATATGTATATCCAATTGGATGTAAGTTAGCATGAACTATTATTGTTGACATCACCCAAAGGTGAATACGTTGGGAGGCAAAATTATAAGCCCCTATCTTTCTCAAAGGTCCTAGTAAAACTCCATAACCATAAGTATTATGTGAGTGTTAGCAATTGTAGAAGACTATATGATAGTTGAGTATGTGGAGTTTGCTAAATCAAAGCTCTGACATAGACCCTTCCTGAAAATAAGATGAATTGCAATTGTTTGATGACTGAGAACGAAGTTTGCTAGTTTTCAAGAAAGTTTATGGTCTACGCTTTAACATGTGAATAGCTTGTTACTTGATCTTGAGAAGTTTTATGAGATGAACTACTGTTATGACATATATTCATGCTAGAAAAGGTGATTGAAATTATCATTGATCAAACTTGTGCACCTGCTAGCATTCACACTTCATAAATTCTTTCTTTTATCACTTACCTACTCGAGGACGAGCAGTAATTAAGCTTGGGGATGCTGATACGTCTCCAACGTATCTATAATTTATGAAGCATTCATGCTATTTTATTATCTGTTTTGAATGTTTATGGGCCTTACTTTACACTTTTATGTCATTTTTGGAACTAACCTACTAACCGGAGGCCCAACCCATATTGTTGTTTTCTTGCATATTTCAGTGTTTCGAAGAAAAGGAATATCAAACGGAGTCCAAAAGGAATGAAACCTTCGGGAAACTTATTTTTGGAACAGAAGCAATCCAGGGAACTTGGAGTGCAAGCCAGGGAAGCTTCGAGGAGGCCACGAGATAGGGGGCGCGCCCACCCCCGTGGGCGCGCCATCCACCCTCGTGGGCCCCTCATGGATCCCCCAACCGACTTCTTTCGCCTATATATTCCCATATACCCAAAAACCATCAGAGACAATGATAGATCGGGAGTTCTGCCGCCGCAAGCCTCTGTAGCCACCATAAACCTCTCGGGAGCCCATTCCGGCACCCTGCCGGAGGGGGAATCCCTCACCGATGGCCATCTTCATCATCACGGCCCTCTCCATGGCGAGGAAGAAGTAGTTCACCTTTCGGGCTGAGGGTATGTACCAGTAGCTATGTGTTTGATCTCTCTCTCTCTCTCTCTCTCTCTCTCTCTCGTGTTCACTCTATGGCACGATCTTGCTGTATCGCGAGCTTTGCTATTATAGTTGGATCTTATGATGTTTCTCCCCCTCTACTCTCTTGTGACAAATTGAGTTTTCCCTTTGAAGTTATCTTATCTGATTGAGTCTTTAAGGATTTGAGAACACTTGATGTGTGTTTTGCCGTGCTTATCTGTGGTGACAATGGGATATCACGTGATCCACCTGATGTATGTTTTGGTGATCAACTTGTGGGTTCCGCCCATGAACCTATGCATAGGGGTTGGCACACGTTTTCGTCTTGACTCTTCGGTAGAAACTTTGGGGCACTCTTTGAGGTACTTTGTGTTGGTTGAATAGATGAATCTGAGATTGTGTGATGCATATCGTATAATCATGCCCACGGATACTTGAGGTGACAATGGAGTATCGAGGTGACATTAGGTTTTTGGTTGATTTGTGTCTTAAGGTGTTATTCTAGTACGAACTCTATGAAGATTGAACAGAAAGAATATCTTCGTGTTATTTTACTACGGACTCTTGAATAGATCGAGCGGAAAGGATAACTTTGAGGTGGTTTCGTACCCTACCATAATCTCTTCGTTTGTTCTCCGCTATTAGTGACTTTGGAGTGACTCTTTGTTGCATGTTGAGGGATAGTTATATGATCCAAGTATGTTATTATTGTTGAGAGAACTTGCACTAGTGAAAGTATGAACCTTAGGCCTTGTTTCCTAGCATTGCAATACCGTTTGTGCTCACTTTTATCATTAGTTACCTTGCTGTTTTTATATTTTCAGATTATAAAAACCTATATCTACCATCCATATTGCACTTGTATCACCATCTCTTCGCCGAACTAGTGCACCTATAGAATTTACCATTGTATTGGGTGTGTTGGGGACACAAGAGACTCTTTGTTATTAGGTTGCAGGGTTGCTTGAGAGAGACCATCTTCATCCTACGCCTCCCACAGATTGATAAACCTTAGGTCATCCACTTGAGGGAAATTTGCTACTGTCCTACAAACCCGTGCACTTGCAGGCCCAACGACGTCCACAAGAAGAAGGTTGTGTAGTAGACATCAATAGGGGCCACGACCGAAGTGGCGTCCCTGAAGAAGGCGCTGTCCGAGCCGAAGACAAAGCGGCCAAGGAGCGCATCGAGCGCGAAAAGCAAGAGGCCCGAGTCAACGAGGTCCAGCAAGAGCTCCAGGATTTCGTCAAGAAATACGAGTCCTTGGAGCGTGACTCGAAGACGCAAGAGTCCGAGCTTGCGAAGGCCCCCCAGAGCGCACAAGATGCCAAGGCTGAAGCCCAAAAGGCCCTTCAGGAGATTCAGGAGGCCAAGAAGATAGCGGTAGGTAAGGCATTCATTATGCAAAGCAAACATGTGAAGGAGATTTTCCTTGTACTTGCCCGAATTCGGAGCTCTCCAGGAGCGTTCCCAGATCTGCCGCGAAGCATATCGGATGTCGTGGAGTTCTATCGGGCCGAAGAAGGGAGCTCCACGGAGAAGTTGTTCTGGTCCCAGTATATTGGGGCCGAACACCTGATGCCCTTGAGCGACCAGCTGAAGCAACTGGTCGAGCTTCATAAGGCGGCCGAACTGTCCATGAAGGATCTCATAGTCCGAATGTGGCCTGGCGAGCCCCTGCCCAGCAGCTACTTCGGCCTGGTAAAGCGGCTTGTGAATGCCTGTCCGCGGCTTGAAACCATTAAGTGGTCAGTCTGTATTGAAGGTGCGCGTAGGGCCTTCGCCCGTGCAAAAGTGCACTGGGCGAAGATGGATGCCGAGAAGCTGGTGATAGAGGGGCCGCCAGAGGGCAAGGAGCATTGCCACCCCGAAAAGTATTATGACAGTGTCCTGAAGGGTGCCCGCCTTGTGGCGGGGGAGTGTGCTAAGGATGTAATATTTGAATGAATGTACTCATGTCATCCTGTAATATGAAAACGAGTTCATGTGCGCTATATAACGCTTGTTGATTTAAAATATTACCTTCTGTGCGGTCGTTTATAAAATCCGAGAGTTGGCTAGTCGTCGGCTTCTGCCCGCATGTAACTAGTACTGGGGTGTTTGGGATAAATCTAAACACTCTTTATCCAAATTTTTGGTCCTTTAAGGAGGTGTTTAGCATAGCGAACAAGGCAATCGGACTATACAGCTTTATCACTCTCACTTAGCCATAGAAGTCTACAATTTTAAATTTTGGCGAAACCCCTAGTATTCGGAAGGACGAACTTGAGGCGCTATACACACCTAAATCATGCAAGGTCGATTCCTCGCCCGAAGCGGAAAAAATCTTTAAGGATTTGAGACCTCTCAAACAGCAACCAGCTCTCACCGTATCATGACAGTCTGTTTTCGGCTTTCTCTACTGAGGCGCTCGTCCGGAAGAACCGGGACACAATCGCAGTAGTTCTCCATGTGCTACCTTAGCCGATATAGCGGAACGTAAGGCACCAAAACATGGGAGTCGGGCAAACCCAACTATTGACCCAAGACATGATTCGGAGCTGATGCATATAATGCTATAAGTTCGGGGTGCCGCACTCTCGAAAGTGTTCGGACTTTTCTTGCCGTGTTATGGGGTACACTGAAGCCCCTGGCGAGGTGAACGTACCAAAGTGTATGGGTGCAATTTGTAGTAAATGAGTAGTCAAGGAAAAAAGATAAAGAAATGTAATAATAAGCTGACGTTGTATATTTTTCCATTGTTATTTAAATAATACATCAAAGCGTATGTATACAAGTAGTGCGATAAGCAAAATATGACTATTTGACATGTCCTAGCCAAGGGTAATCTGCGTGTGGGTATGTAAAACAGGTATAATGATTGTTATCAGAGACCACCTGGGGATTCCCTTATACGTCAAAGCTTTTTGCCTCCTTGGTGTTTCCTTCCCGTGATGGGTCCTATAATCAGGCTATCTGAAAGAGCTCCCCGAGAATAGGGTCCTGAAAGAAAGAAAATTATGAAGGTATACGGGTCCTGAGGCGGTTGAGCCGCATTGTGGACCGCAGTATGGTTGTGCCTCCGCCTATGCCTAGGGTATTTTAAGTGCGTGATTATGTACGCGCGGCACAAATTTCACCGCTTTACTGGGACTAGGACGGAGGCTGAATTGCTAGGCGAGCTTTGGACGTGCTAGACGATCCTGTTTGTAACGCCCCGAGACCGACGCTCCAGAAGACTTCCATATATTCCGGGTTTCGCCGTGTGTTTCATTTGTGCCGCCCTTTTATTTTGCATTGCATCATGTCATCATGCCATCATATCATTAATTTTTAAAACTCAACTAAATAAACCGTATGGATCTTCGATCCATTTAAATCGAGGAAACTCACATGGTGGGTTCTCTTTAAAACATACCCTCCCGATATTTAGGGAGATATTATAAAAATATTCCATTGTTTTGGAATCACCATAACCCACTTGCAAAATATCACATGCCGTTGTTATCTCAATTCTTGGTCTCCAACCTTGCCCATAAATTATTTCGTCATTTTCCGGAGCCCCACCAAAATCCGAACATTTTTGGACCTTCCCAAACCTCACTTCCTATTCAAATCATTTGAATTTAAATCAAATGAGTTTGAATTTAAACTTTCGGTCATGCCCACTTCTATTTTCCTGGTTCAAGCTCATTTTTGTGAGCTCGGGAAAATTACCCGCATGCCCAAATTCTTCCTCTAAACCTTTTCTTCTCTCTTTTCCTTTCTTCCAGTTCTCTGTTAATTTAAAGTATAGAGAGAGAGCCCAGCCAGGCCTCTTAGGCCCGACCATCCAAACCGGCCTCTAGCCCGCAGCCTAACCAAAGAACTGTGCCGGCCCATTTGCCTTGGAGGTCCAGCCCACCTAACCCCCTCCTAACCCTAGCCCGCATCTCTCTCCCTCGTCTCCTCCCTCAGCGCCGCAACCCTTCGCCCGATCCCCATCTCTCCCCGCATCGCCCGATCCCCTCGCCCTTCCTTCTCCCGCGCGCTGCCATTCCTCTCTCGCTCGGCCCTCTCTGTCCTCGTCTCGTTCGGGGAAGGCTCCCGAGCCGCGGCCGCTGCCCGGATCCATCGTCCCCTGCCATCAGCCGTGCCGCCGGCCAAGTCCCTCTGCCTCCTCCTCGCCAGCGCTCGGCCTCCTCCCCGAGCTCATGCTCCCTTCGTCCATGGCGCCAGCCAGCCCCGCAGGGCCGTCCTCGCCGCCCTTCTCCACCTCTCCTGGAGCCCCGTCCGTCGGCCACCGGAGCCGCTGCTGGCTGCCTGCGGCCTCGTCCCCAGCCGTACCCGCGGCCTTCTCCTCGTCGCACGCTGCGACCACCAGGAGCTCCGCCGCGCCTCGAGCCTCCTCTGCTCGAAGCTCCACCTCCCTCGCACCCGATGGCACCGCTGCCATCTTCGCTGCTTTGTGCCGTTGGCCATGCTTGCCTTGGGCCCCGGTGTAGCCTCCCCGTGTTCATGCAGCCACCGCTGACCTCCTGAAGATCAGGACCCGAGACCCGGGCGCTCCACTGCTAGTTCCGTGGACGTCAAGTACAGCTTCGATGACCCTAGATGTCTACGAGCGTCAAGTACCACTACAACCCATGTTCGACTTCGTGGATTTCGCCAAGATCCTCTCTGACAAACGCACGACTACAGGGTGATGCGCCAAGTACCCCCTCGGATCATCAAGTTCGACTACACGGAGCTGTCAAGTACCACTACGATTGCCGTGTGCATCTACGGATCGCCAAGTACCCCTACGCATGGATATGCCAAGTTCGTCTACGACCCGTGTACCACTACCGTCGACCCCGGAGACATCGGATGCGTCAAGTCCCTCTTCGAAACATCTACGAAAACGTGTACAACTACCGTCGCCACGTGAACAACGACTTCCACTACGCCGTGTACGACTACTTCCCTCGACGATCATCGCGAGAACGTCTACTTCCCTCTACGAAATGCATTCCGCCCCGAACGCACGCTTCAAAGGTATAACCGCCGAGAACGACCGCCGTGGAATGAATGCATATGTCGTATGAGATGACCGTTTGCACCGTGTCCGAAATTGTCGCTCGCTTGTTCCTCCTCGTTGCCATGCCATCGTCGTGGGAACCCGGTAACCGGAACACCCCACCATCTTGCTCAACTCGCCTTCATCACACTTTCTTTTGCACCGATATCTCCATGAGCTACCGGAACCGAAATGTTGCCGTGGCATCATTTTCGTTTCGCCGCCGTGGCACCCTTTCGTTCCGCCATGGTGACCAAATGCTTCATAACGCTCTTGTCAACGTTTTCATAAAAATTGCATAAAAACCTGCACATGTCATCCGCATCATGATAACAACATTTAAATGTTTATAATTGTTGTTTGCATTAATTTGCTTAAATGCCATGCTAAAATGATTTATTTCATAACTAAATAACCGTAGCTCCGATTTAAATAAATTATATATGGAAATGGGGTGGAAAAATGCATAGATTAACTTGGTGCACTTTATTTTGCTGCTTAATAACATTAAAATTGTGTTTAGGGCAGAACAGTAGCAAATTCGAAATATGCATATGGGGATTTCGAATTGTTGTTTGTTATTTCCGGCCTCATTTAAATTTGCCTAAATAGTTAGTTTACTTATGCTTCACCTCTTGCCATGTTTAACAACATTTAATATTGTTTGGTAGCCTAACCGAGAGTGAACTAAATAATTGATGTGGTGCCATTAATATGCAACTCGTTGCATATTGAGCTCCACTTAATTTGTAATGTTGTTTGTTGCACTTTGCCGTGCCATGCTATTTAAACCGGACATGCATCATACTTGTTTGTGCATCATGCCATGATTATGCTTGTGTGTTTACCATGTTGTTTGCTTCTTTCCGGTTTGCTTCTCCGTTAGCTTCGGTTTCGTTCGGAGTTGTGAGGATTCGCTCGACTACATCCGTTTGTCTTCTTCATGGACTCGTTCTTCTTCCTTGCGGGATTTCGTGCAAGATGACCATACCCTCGAAATCACTTCTATCTTTGCTATGCTAGATGCTCGCTCTTTTGCTATGCCTATGCTGCCATGCCTACCACTTGCTATATCATGCCACCCATATTGCCATGTCAGCCCCTAACCATCATTTCCTAGCAAACCGTTGATTGGCTATGTTACTGCTTTGCTCAGCCCTATTATAGCCATGCTATTTGCAGGTGAAGTTGAAGTTTGTTCCTTGTTGGAACATGGATATGTTGTTCCTTATTGGAACATGTTTACTTGTTGGGGATATCACAATATATATCTGCTATAATTAATACATCTATATACTTGGTAAAGGGTGGAAGGCTCGGCCTTATGCCTGGTGTTTTGTTCCACTCTTGCCACCCTAGTTTCCGGCCATACCGGTGTTATGTTCCTTGATTTCGCGTTCCTTACATCGGTTGGGTGATTTATGGGACCCCCTTGACAGTTCGCTTTGAATAAGACTCCTCCAAAGAAGGCCCAACTTTGGTTTTACCATTTGCCACCTAAGCCTTTTTCCCCGGGTTTCGCGAGCCCGAGGGTCATCTTATTTTAAACCCCGCCAATGCTCCTCTGAGTGTTGGTCCAAACTAGAGCACCGTGCTGGACCATTCCTGGGCAACTTGGATTACGTCGGTTCCTGTACGCTTCGCTTATCCGGTGTGCCCTGAGAACGAGATATGTGCAGCTCCTATCGGGATTTGTCGGCACATTCGGGCGGCTTTGCTGGTCTTGTTTTATTGTTGTCGAAATGTCTTGTAGTCCGGGATTCCGAGATTGATCGGGTCTTCCCGGTAGAAGGAATATCCTTCGTTGACCGTGAGAGCTTATAATGGGCTAAGTTGGGACAACCCTGCAGGGTAATATCTTTCGAAAGCCGTGCCCGCGGTTATGAGGCAGATGGGAATTTGTTAATGTCCGGTTGTAGAAAACCCGGTTGACCTCAAATAAAATACACATCAACTGCGTGTAACCGTGATGGTCTCTTCGGCGGAGTCCGGGAAGTGAACACGGTGTTGGAGTTATGTCCGACGTAAGTAGTTCAGATCACTTCTTGATCGCTACTAGCTTCACGTCCGTGCTTTGCTTCTCTTCTCGCTCTTTTGCGAAGTAGCCACCATATATGCTAGTCGCTTGCTGCAGCTCCACTATACTACTCTGTCCTTCCTATAAGCTTAAATAGTCTTGATCTCGCGGGTGTGAGATTGCTGAGTCCCCGTGACTCACAGATACTTCCAAAAACAGTTGCAGGTGCCGACGATGCCAAGGTGTGACTCAACCGAGCTCAAGTGGGAGTTCGACGAGGAACGTGGTCGTTACTATGTGTCTTTTCCAGATGATCAGTAGTGGTGCCCAGTTGGGACGATCGAGGATCTGTGTAGCATTTGGGGTATCTTCTTTTATTTTGGTTCCGTAGTCGGACCTTGAGTGTACTACGATTGATGGATGTTTAATTATGTACTTTGTGTGAAGTGGCGATCGTAAGCCAACTATGTATCTCTTTCCCCTATTTATTACATGGGTTGTGTGAAGATTACCTCACTTGCGACATTGCTTTCAATGCGGTTATGCCTCTAAGTCGTGCCTCGACACGTGGGAGATATAGCCGCATCGGGGGCGTTACAAGTTGGTATGTTGTAACGCCCCGAGACCGACGCTCCAGAAGACTTCCATATATTCCGGGTTTCGCCGTGTGTTTCATTTGTGCCGCCCTTTTATTTTGCATTGCATCATGTCATCATGCCATCATATCATTAATTTTTAAAACTCAACTAAATAAACCGTATGGATCTTCGATCCATTTAAATCGAGGAAACTCACATGGTGGGTTCTCTTTAAAACATACCCTCCCGATATTTAGGGAGATATTATAAAAATATTCCATTGTTTTGGAATCACCATAACCCACTTGCAAAATATCACATGCCGTTGTTATCTCAATTCTTGGTCTCCAACCTTGCCCATAAATTATTTCGTCATTTTCCGGAGCCCCACCAAAATCCGAACATTTTTGGACCTTCCCAAACCTCACTTCCTATTCAAATCATTTGAATTTAAATCAAATGAGTTTGAATTTAAACTTTCGGTCATGCCCACTTCTATTTTCCTGGTTCAAGCTCATTTTTGTGAGCTCGGGAAAATTACCCGCATGCCCAAATTCTTCCTCTAAACCTTTTCTTCTCTCTTTCCTTTCTTCCAGTTCTCTGTTAATTTAAAGTATAGAGAGAGCCCAGCCAGGCCTCTTAGGCCCGACCATCCAAACTGCCTCTAGCCCGCAGCCTAACCAGCAACCAGGCCGGCCCATTTGCCTTGGAGGTCCAGCCCACCTAACCCCCTCCTAACCCTAGCCCGCATCTCTCTCCCTCGTCTCCTCCCTCAGCGCCGCAACCCTTCGCCCGATCCCCATCTCTCCCTCAGACGCCTGATCCCTCGCCCTTCCTTCTCCCGCGCGCTGCCATTCCTCTCTCGCTCGGCCCTCTCTGTCCTCGTCTCGTTCGGGGAAGGCTCCCGAGCCGCGGCCGCTGCCTGGATCCATCGTCCCCTGCCATCAGCCATGCCGCCGGCCAAGTCCCTCTGCCTCCTCCTCGCCAGCGCTCGGCCTCCTCCCCGAGCTCATGCTCCCTTCGTCCATGGCGCCCAGCCCAACCCCAGGCCCTCGCCGCCCTTCTCCACCTCTCCTGGAGCCCCGTCCGTCGGCCACCGGAGCCGCTGCTGGCTGCCTGCGGCCTCGTCCCCAGCCGTACCCGCGGCCTTCTCCTCGTCGCACGCTGCGACCACCAGGAAACTCCGCGCGCCTCGAGCCTCCTCTCGCCGAGCTCCACCTCTCGCACTTCGATGGCACCGCTGCCATCTCTGCTTTGTGCCGTTGGCCATGCTTGCCTTGGGCCCCGTGTAGCCTCCCGTGTTCATGCAGCCACCGCTGACCTCCTCAAGATCGGGACCCGAGACCCGGGCGCTCCGCGCTAGTTCCGTGGACGTCAAGTACAGCTTCGATGACCCTAGATGTCTACGAGCGTCAAGTACCACTACAACCCATGTTCGACTTCGTGGATTTCGCCAAGATCCTCTCTGACAAACGCACGACTACAGGGTGATGCGCCAAGTACCCCCTCGGATCGTCAAGTTCGACTACACGGAGCTGTCAAGTACCACTACGATTGCCGTGTGCATCTACGGATCGCCAAGTACCCCTACGCATGGATATGCCAAGTTCGTCTACGACCCGTGTACCACTACCGTCGACCCCGGAGACATCGGATGCGTCAAGTCCCTCTTCGAAACATCTACGAAAACGTGTACAACTACCGTCGCCACGCGTGAACAACGACTTCCACTACGCCGTGTACGACTACTTCCCTCGACGATCATCGCGAGAACGTCTACTTCCCTCTACGAAACGCATTCCGCCCCGAACGCACGCTTCAAAGGTATAACCGCCGAGAACGACCGCCGTGGAATGAATGCATATGTCGTATGAGATGACCGTTTGCACCGTGTCCGAAATTGTCGCTCGCTTGTTCCTCCTCGTTGCCATGCCATCGTCTCGTGGGAACCCGGTAACCGGGAACACCCCACCATCTTGCTCAACTCGCCTGGTCACACTTTCTTTTGCACCGATATCTCCATGAGCTACCGGAACCGAAATGTTCTTTGTGGCATCATTTTCGTTCGCCACGCCGTGGCACCCTTTCGTTCGCCATGGTGACCAAATGCTTCATAACGCTCTTGTCAACGTTTTCATAAAAATTGCATAAAAACCTGCACATGTCATCCGCATCATGATAACAACATTTAAATGTTTATAATTGTTGTTTGCATTAATTTGCTTAAATGCCATGCTAAAATGATTTATTTCATAACTAAATAACCGTAGCTCGGATTTAAATAAATTATATATGGAAATGGGGTGGAAAAATGCATAGATTAACTTGGTGCACTTTATTTTGCTGCTTAATAACATTAAAATTGTGTTTAGGGCAGAACAGTAGCAAATTCGAAATATGCATATGGGGATTTCCGGAATTGTTGTTTGTTATTTCTGGCCTCATTTAAATTTGCCTAAATAGTTAGTTTACTTATGCTTCACCTCTTGCCATGTTTAACAACATTTAATATTGTTTGGTAGCCTAACCGAGAGTGAACTAAATAATTGATGTGGTGTTTCGTCAATATGCAACTCGTTGCATATTGAGCTCCACTTAATTTGTAATGTTGTTTGTTGCACTTTGCCAGGCCATGCTATTTAAACCGGACATGCATCATACTTGTTTGTGCATCATGCCATGATTATGCTTGTGTGTTTACCATGTTGTTTGCTTCTTTCCGGTTTGCTTCTTCGTTAGCTTCGGTTTCGTTCGAGTTGTGAGGATTCGTTCGACTACATCCGTTTGTCTTCTTCATGGACTCGTTCTTCTTCCTTGCGGGATTTCAGGCAAGATGACCATACCCTCAAAATCACTTCTATCTTTGCTATGCTAGATGCTCGCTCTTTTGCTATGCCTATGCTGCCATGCCTACCACTTGCTATATCATGCCACCCATATTGCCATGTCAGCCCCTAACCATCCTTTCCTAGCAAACCGTTGATTGGCTATGTTACCGCTTTGTTCAGCCCCTCTTATAGCGTTGCTAGTTGCAGGTGAAGTTGAAGTTTGTTCCTTGTTGGAACATGGAGATGTTGTTCCTTATTGGAACATGTTTACTTGTTGGGGATATCACAATATATATCTGCTATAATTAATACATCTATATACTTGGTAAAGGGTGGAAGGCTCGGCCTCATGCCCGGTGTTTTGTTCCACTCTTGCCACCCTAGTTTCCGTCATACCGGTGTTATGTTCCTTGATTTCGCGTTCCTTACACGGTTGGGTGATTTATGGGACCCCTTGACAGTTCGCTTTGAATAAGACTCCTCCAAAGAAGGCCCAACTTTGGTTTTACCATTTGCCACCTAAGCCTTTTCCCCGGGTTTCGCGAGCCCGAGGGTCATCTTATTTTAAACCCCGGGCCAATGCTCCTCCGAAAGTGTTGGTCCAAACTAGAGCACCGTGCTGGACCATTCCTGGGCAACTTGGATTACGTCGGTTCTGTCGCTTCGCTTATCCGGTGTGCCACGAGAACGAGATATGTGCAGCTCCTATCGGGATTTGTCGGCACATTCGGGCGGCTTTGCTGGTCTTGTTTTATTGTCGTCGAAATGTCTTGTAGTCCGGGATTCGAGATTGATCGGGTCTTCGGTAGAAGGAATATCCTTCGTTGACCGTGAGAGCTTATAATGGGCTAAGTTGGGACACCCTGCAGGGTAATATCTTTCAAAGCCGTGCCCATGGTTATGAGGCAGATGGGAATTTGTTAATGTCCGGTTGTAGAAAACCCGAAGTTGACCTCAAATAAAATACACATCAATCGTGTGTAACCGTGATGGTCTCTTCTCGTGAGTCCGGAAGTGAACACGGTGTTGGAGTTATGTCGGCGTAAGTAGTTCAGGATCACTTCTTGATCGCTACTAGCTTCACGTCCGTGCTTTGCTTCTCTTCTCGCTCTCTTTTTGCGTAAGTAGCCACCATATATGCTAGTCGCTTGCTACAGCTCCACTATACTACTCTGTCCTTCCTATAAGCTTAAATAGTCTTGATCTCATGGTGTGAGATTGCCGAGTCCCCGTGACTCACAGATACTTCCAAAAACAGTTGCAGTGCAAGCGATGCCGGTCAGGTGACTCAACCGAGCTCAAGTGGGAGTTCGACGAGGAACGTGGTCGTTACTATGTGTCTTTTCCAGATGATCGATAGTGGTGCCCAGTTGGGACGATCGGGGATCTGTGTAGCATTTGGGGTATCTTCTTTTATTTTGGTTCCGTGGTCGGACCTTGAGTGTACTCGATTGATGGATGTTTAATTATGTAATCGTGTGAAGTGGCGTTGTAAGCCAACTATGTATCTCTTTCCCTATTTATTACATGGGTTGTGTGAAGATTACCTCACTTGCGACATTGCTTTCAATGCGGTTATGCCTCTAAGTCGTGCCTCGACACGTGGGAGATATAGCCGCATCGGGGGCGTTACACTGTTGCAGGGAACTCCGGACTTGCTTGACGGTGTCCGGAGGCTTTATTGCCGAATTAGAGGTCTTCCTAAAAAGGCTGCTTTGTACTTCTGTTGCGAGGGCCGTAGTGTGCTCCTCTATACAGAGTGAGCGCTCTGTGCTTCCATTAACTGTTATAACCCCGCGAGGTCCTGGCATTTTGAGCTTGAGGTATGCATAATGCAGTACCGCATTGAATCTAGCAAATGCAGTTCGTCCGAGCAGTGCGTGGTAGCCACTGCGGAAAGGGATGATATCGAAGATTAATTCCTCGCTTCGGAAGTTGTCCGGAGATCCGAAGACTACTTCCAATGTGATTGAGCCCGTGAAACAGGCCTCTACACCTGGTATGACACCTTTGAAGGTGGTTTTTGTGGGTTTGATCCTTGAGGGGTCGATGCCCGTTTTGCGCAATGTATCCTGATAAAGCAGGTTTAGGCTGCTGCCACCGTCCATAAGGACTCGTGTGAGGTGGAATCCGTCAATGATGGGGTCGAGGACCAATGCGGCCGAACCGCCATGACGGATACTGGTAGGATGGTCCCTGTGATCGAAAGTGATCGTACAAGAAGACCATGGGTTGAATTTTGGGGCGACTGGCTCCATTGCATAGACATCCCTTAGTGCACGCTTCCGTTCCTGCTTGGGGATATGGGTTGCGTATATCATGTTCACCGTTTTCACCTGGGGAGGAAATTTCTTCTGCCCTTCTGTGTTCGGCGGCCGGGGCTCCTCGTCATCATCACTATGCAGCCCCTTTTCCTTGTTTTCGGCATTCACCTTGCCGGCCTATTTGAACACCCAACATTCTCTGTTGGTGTGGTTGGCTGGTTTATCGGGGGTGCCGTGAATTTGACACGAGCGATCGAGTATGCGGTCCAAACTGGACGGGCCCGGATTGTTTCTCTTGAATGGCTATTTCCGCTGACCGGACTTAGGGCCACTGAATCCGGCATTCACTGACGCGTCTTCGGTGTTGTCGCCATTGTTGCGACGCTTGTGTCTGTTGCGTCGTGTCTTGCCGTTGCAATCTCTGGCATCTGAAGTGCCAGGATTTCTTGATGTGCTGTTGCTACGAGCCAGCCAGCTCTCCTCGCCCGCACAAAAGCGGGTCATGAGTGTGGTGAGGGCTGCCATGGACTTCGGCTTCTCTTGGCTGAGATGTCGGGCGAGCCACTCGTCGCGGATGTTATGCTTAAAGGCCGGTAGGGCTTCGGCATCCGGACAGTCGACGATTTGGTTCTTTTTAGTTAGGAACCGAGTCCAGAATTTCCTGACTGACTCTCCGGGCTGTTGGGTTGTGTGACTTAAGTCATCAGCGTCCGGTGGTCGCACATAAGTTGTCGGGGAGGCTGATCGTACCCACGGACACCTATGGGGCCGGCGGACCGGGCCCCTTTGTGGTTCGGAGGGGGGCGGAGATCGCACGAAGAGCGGATCGAGGCGAGGCACACGAGCAGTTTACCCAGCTTCGGAGCTCTCCGGAGAGATAAAACTCCTACTGCTGCTTGTCTGATGTATTGTGTTCTTGCTAGGGAGCGATGAGAGCTACAAAACCTAGCATGAGTGTATCTGGTCTCGAGTGAGTCGAACGAACCGAACCAAACGGGACCCCCTCTACGTTGCACATGGGCCTCCTTTTATATGCTCAAGGGGTCTCCGACAGGTGGCAACATAGACGGGGGTACAAATGTAAAAACAGGAGTTGGTACACCTACTCGAGCGATTATGCTGGCAAAATACCTAACTCGACGGCAAGGGACAAAAGCAATAAATGCCCGTCGATTGTCGCCCAAACAAAGGCAACAGAGACCGTCAGGTGTGCCTCCGCTCGCCACGATGGCAGGCTTGTCAGCGCCGCTTATCGCCGCTCTCCGCTGGCTGCACAGCCTCTCGACACGCACGCATGGAACGGTCCCATGGCGTCACGTCGCTGGATGAGCTGGAGCGGAGATGTAGAGAGGTTGCTTGCCGCGGCAAGCGCCTTGCCGCGGCCGAATCTTTGTCGCGTCCGGAGGCTTGTCGCGCTTCGAACCTTCCCGGCAAGCTCCTCTTGCCGGGGCCTTGTCTTCTGCTTGCCTGGAGTGGCCTTCCCGACAAGCTCCTCTTGTCGGGGCCTTGTCTTCTTAATCAAATACTTTGTTCTTGAATGGCTCCAAAGGAGCCACGGAGGATCTTGGCGGTGACGAGGCAAACCCTGCCGCGGGGTGCTACAACTGTCCGTGCACGAGTACGGGATACTAGGGTACCCCTACTCTAGTACATCGACAGGAGCCCCCGGGCCTGGGCCGTACACGGTGCCGAGCGCTTGTCGGGCCAGGCCCAAAACTGTGCACGGACACACGCGGCCTCTACCACGTCGCCTTCGCCCGGACCCACCACGATCCCTACTAACGGCACGCACCGGACGTGGCGTCGTGCGAAGATCGTGGGCGCGGTCGTGGGGTTTCTTTATTAGGAAAAGCGGGCGTCCGCCCCTCCCCTCTTTATAAGCGGAGGAAACAGGGGCAGGCCGTCCACTCGCCATCGCTCTCTTGTCAAGAAAACCACCGCCGCTCCCTCTTCTTCTCCGGTGCGAAGAGAGCAGCGCCCGCTTTCGCCACAAGCGCGCTCACCGCCGTCGGCCGCCTCCGCCGCCCTCGCCATGGCCCCGAAAGCCGACAAGGAGAAGGGCGTCAAGTCGGCCGAGGCGCAGCGGCTCGCGACGTTGCGCAAGGAGCGGGCCATCATCCCCCCGCAGCTCGGCGCAAGGGAGCTGCGGGACATCTTCTACCTCTTTTGGTCGACGGAGACGCGTGCGCATCCGCACATGAGGGTACTCCCCGCCTCCGCCTCGGATTTGGCACCAACAGGGTACCCCTTTTTCGCCCTTTTCTTCTATTGCGGGCTTTGCCCGCCCTTTTCCGAGTTCTTCTGCGACATCATGAACACGTTTAGCCTCCGCCTCCTTGATTTCACCCCCAACGCCGTCTTGACCATGGCGGTTTTCGCGCATCTTTGCGAAAACTTTGTCGGAGTCCACCCAAATGTGGCACTCTTCCGTCACTTCTTCGTGCCCCGCGTCGAGAGAGGAGAGCCGCTTGCCGGAGGGATAGCTTGGGTCTCTAGGATCGGCAAGAAAGAGGCCTACCTGGAAGGAGAGTTCCGCAACAAGTGGGAGGAGTGGAGAGCCAATTGGTGTTGGGTCGTAGAGGAGAACCCGCAGCCCTTCACTGCCGTGCGCCAAACTCCAATAGTGCGCGGCAGAGATTGGAGCAACTTGGCGCCGGAGGATGCGAAGCTGAGGATAGCTGTGACCCAGATTTTGCGCCTCAGGCTTGCCGGGTTAACCGTAGGCGCAGTTGGCGCAGATTTCCTTCGTCACGCCATCGCTTCCCTTGCAGGAAAGGAGGAGGCCTGCCTGGGAGTTCCAAAATGCGGCAGACATTATGAGGTTGCGCCCGGGCCTGAACTGGAACTTCACCGTCTTGGAGCTGGATGCGATGCTGCTCGAGCTGTTCAAGAACGACCCCGACCATCCAGAGTGGTTCAGGTTGCCGAGGGGGGTCGTCCCATTGTGCAACAACTCGGCGCTCGACCGCATCCGCGCCATGATGCCGTTATGCGATTCCCATGGGATCGTTCCAACCTAGCAGGAGCCCCCCGAGGAGGTCGTGCAGCAGTTCTTCGACGACTTGGAAGAATTGCCGATCCGCTCCGACGAGCAGAAAAAGCTCACCCGCGACACCACCGACGAGGAGATGCCGCGGATTGCCACCTGTGGAGGAGGCGGCAGGCCGCTGTCACTGGAGCCTTCGGGTTCACCGTGGAGGAGGCGGACGCTTCGAAGGCGGCAAGCCTTGCCGAGCGAGGTGAGGTCGCCGGGCGAGGACGAGCTTGTCGAGCCCGAGGCCGGGTCGAGTGGACTCCGCCGAGGGCGCTTTCTCCACCACCCAGCGACTTGCCGCCAGCCGAGCCCCGGCTCCACCGAAGAGGCGTCTCCGCAAGGTCGAGACGAGTCGGGCGGCAGATCGCCCACACAGAAGCTGCCAGCATGACGCGCCCACCGCAAAGCGAGGTTGCTGCTGGAGCGCCCACACCGCCAAGCGACAACTGGGCGGGATCTTCTCAGGCCACCGCCGACGCCTCCGCCAGCGGCCAAGAGAGCCCACTCGCCTCGTCGCACCGAGGCGAGCCGAGTTTGACTTCTCCGCTCAGCACCGAGGAGGAAGGCGAAGAGTAAGCTCTTGAGATTTGTGCTTGTATTTCTTCAATTTTATTGCTTCATCTTGAATCTGATTTGCTTGCTCGACTCTTTCCTTTTCAGACGCTGCCCGTAGAGCGTCGAAGAGGGCCAAGATCCCGACGGTCGTTGTTGAGGATGATTCTCCCGTGGCGACAGGGGACGCGTCCGAGACCCCCTTGCCGGACCCGGCAACCCTTCCGCAGGGCAGCCCCCAGCACAGCCCCTAGAGTAAGTGTGCAGTTTTCTCCTTACTATTCGGTGTGCAGGGGTGCTCCTTCTTAGTTGATACCTGACTGTTTTCTTGTGTAGGAGCAGAGCAGCCTCATCAGGAGGGCTCGGAAGCCGCCCCCGAGATCCTGTCTGCTGCCACTACGCCGCCAAGGGAGGATTCTCCGGCAAGGGAGCGCCCTCCGACAAGGGAGGCCACTCCGGCAAGGGAGGCTACCCCGGCAAGGGACGGCGCCAGTGACCCTCCAGTGGTCGAGGCCATGGCTGCGGATCCCGTTGCAGGTAATTTCCTTACATGAAAATCTCCCTTGGGCTTGCTTTCTTTTGTTTCTCTTTTTGAACATTTGCTTGACTACTCTTTCTTCGTCTGACGCAGAGCCGATGGAGGTCCAGGCCGCCGGCGAGGAGGAAGGCCAAGGCAACACCGACGAGGCCGCCGTCGAGGAAGAAGAGGTCATTGTTGTGGAAGAAGAGGCCGTCAGCCGACGAGCCTGTTGGCGAGGCCACCGAGGCTGCCGCCGACGCAGAGGCCGGGCGAGGGTCGGGCGATCGCGACTGACGGCCCCGAGGCCGCAGGAGCGCCAAGCGCTACACCGACAGCCGACTCCCCGCTGGCTGCCGCAGCTGCCAGCTCGAGGAGCCCCAGCCAGCGCCTACCCAAGGCCGGGCGAAGGCGTCTTCATCAAGCTCCCCTGGAACCGAGCTCAGGCGCCGGTCGAGGAGACCTTCAACGGCGAAGCTACTCGCCTCCGCTGGCTGACGCTGGTGGACGCCCAGCAGCAGCAGCCGGGCGAGTCTGAGGAGGAGCAAGCTGCTGTCGCTCTACCGCGCCTCGCAGGCCAAGTTGGAGACCTGGGAAGCACTTGTCGCGAGGCGAGGCGCGACATGGAGAAGCGCAGAGGAGCTCCGGGCGCCAACCAAGAAGCTCTCCGCGACGACGTAGCGAAGCGCTGGGGCAACTTGCAGAGCGCACGGCCTTCATCCTTGAGAAGGCCGCACTGAGGAGGAGCAGCGGCTGGCTGCCGAGAAGCTCTCCGCGCAGAAAGCGGTGGCGCAGCGGAAGGTCAACCTGGACAGCCACGAAGAAGACCTTGCCGCGCGCGAGGAGTCACTTGGCGGGGCGCTTCAGGAAGCAAAGGACGCTGCCGCAGCTGCCGAGGCCGCCAAGGAAGAGCTGAAGGCGAAGGTGGCACAGCTGGAGGCCAGCCTCAAGAAGAGTGGCGAAGAGCTTGCCGTGCTCAAGCGTGAACGCGAGAAGGACGCCTACACTCTTGGCGAGCTGCAGAGTCGTCTCGCTGATAGGGGCAAGGAGCTCGACGCCGCCAAGGATTCCAAGGCGGATCTTGAGCTGAAGCTGACCACCCTGACGCAGACGTTGGACGGCGCCAGAGAGCGGGAGGTGGGCTTGTTGGAGGCGATCAAGGCCAAGGAGGAGCTGCTGGCGAATGCTGCCTCCATCCAGAGCACCTTGAGGGAGAGCGTGGAGCACTGGACTGAAGGTCTTGTGGACACCGCCGCCAACATCCACAACGAGTTGATGGAGCTGGGGATGGCGGACCTTGCATACTCCTCTGACGAGCATCTCCAACCCAGCACCAAACTCAGCTTATTCTTCAAAGGCGTGGTGACGGGCCTCCAACGACTCCGAGAAGAGGTCCCGAAGCAGCTGGCCGAGGAATCGCGCCAGATCTGTGCAGGAGCCCTCGAGAAGGTGTTGATAAAGGTGGCCTTCCGCAATCCGGGCCTCAACCTTAACGGCGTCCTCAGATCCTTGCCGCCAGATGCCAACGTGGAGGAGCTCAAAGCCCTTGTCGCACCCATTGTGGACAAGGTGAACAAGATCAAGCGGATTGAGGGCGACCACGTAGACTAGGCCGCCAACTTTGTCTTTCCCTTGTCGCTGCTGATCACGTTTTAGAACACTTTGTTAGATCAACGATAAGTTATTTTGTAATATACTCTATCTTAGGCGATCAATGCAACGTTATTTCCTCTACTTGATTCCTTCCTTTGTACGTTTCTGCCTTACGCATTTGGGGGACTTGTCGGTGCGGGCACTTTTTGCCATGAGCCGAAGTGCGGAACGCCGACAGCCTGCTAGCAGTGCCGCCTCCGACAAGCAACCTTGTCGTGACTAGCCGCAGCTCACTTAAGTTGTTGAGCGGACTCGAAACAAAGTAAGGGCGCGACCAGTCACGATTTGGTTCCTCCGCGCACAGGTTTTCCATACAAAGTACTATCGTTCGAGGAAGATAACTTAAAATTTTAAAAATTGATTGCTCAAACTTTGGCAACTTAGCTTTTCTGTCTCTTGCTTCCCGATGAGGTGAAACTTCCTCGAGCGGTGCCTGGTCCATAGTATTATCTCCTCCTTCCCCCCTGGTTAACTTGTGCGCGAGGGAGCCTTCCTTTCTTTGAGAAAAGAAAAAGAAGAGGAAATAACGTTATGGAGCCCAGCGACTCGATTCTGCTTACCGGGTGTGGTTGCTGCACAAAGTGTTAGCCAAAACATGCAATAAAATGATAAAAGCATGAATTTGACAAGTTGTGCGCAACACATGAGCTTTACTGATGCACGGGGTCTGCGCCTGGCTTTGTACAAAGGATTACATGCAACTGCGGCAAGACTTGTATAAAGGTGGTTGCCGGAACGGGTTCCGGCAACCGCCTATGGGTAAAACTTACGAAGATGCTCAATGTTCCGTGTTGCTCACTGGAATGCCATCTTCGGTCTCAAGGAGGATAGCGCCAGGCCTAGTGACTCGTTTCACCCGATAAGGGCCTTCCCACTTTGGCATCAACTTGTTTGAATTCTTGGCAGACTGAACGCGCCGAAGAACAAGGTCGCCTTCCTCGAGACATCTGGCACTAACTCTGCGGCTATGGTAGCGACGCAAAGCTTGCTGGTAGCAAGCAGCTCGCACAACGGCCTGAAGACGATCCTCCTCAAGGAGCAGTGCGTCATCTTGTCGTAGCTGCTCTTGCTCAAGCTCATCATAAGCGAGCACTCGAGGCGATCCGTATACGAGTTCCGTGGGGAGAACTGTCTCGCTCCATAGACTAGAGCAAAGGTGTCCGCCGGTGGCTCAATTTGGCGTCGTCTGATCGACCAAAGAACCACCGGCAGCTCCTCGATCCAGCTTTCTTCCGCACTTGTGCAGCCGGTCGAAAGTTCTGGTCGTGAGCCCGCGCAGCACTTCAGCATTTGCCCTCTCTGCTTGACCGTTGCTTCTCGGGTGAGCGACGGAAGCAAAGTAGACCTTGGCGCCAAGATCTTGGACGTACTGCATGAAGGTGCGACTCGTAAATTGTGTGCCGTTGTCGGTGATGATCCTGATAGGGATTCCGAAACGGCAAACAATTGACATGAAGAACTTGATCACTGATCGCTGCCGTCACCTTCCTCATCGCTTCCACTTCCGCCACTTTGTGAACTTGTCGATGGCGACGCATAAGTACTCAAAGCCCCGACAGCTCGGGGAAGGGGCCGAGGATGTCGAGCCCAGCATCAAAATGGCCAGGATAAAGGGATCGCCTAGAAAGCTTGAGCCGGCTGGTGTATCTGCTTGGAATGGAACCGCATGCTTCACACTTGGTTACTTGTGCAGTTGCATCCTCGGAGGGCTGTCGGCCAGAAGAAACCTTGCCGGAAAGCTTTGCTTGCAAGTGCTCTTCTTGCGCCAATGTGGTGACCACATATGCCTCCATGTATCTCCGCCAACAGCTTCATCCATCTTCCACAGGAATACACTTCAATTTTACACCGTTGAGTCTTCTTCTACATGCAGATGTCAGTCGACAACCGGTACATACTTGACCGCCGGGCTACTCTTTCCGCTGCTTCTTGCTCTTCGGAAGTTCTCCTGTCTGAAGGAAATGGACAATCTGTTGCGCCCATGCCGGAGCTTGTGGCTCGACAACAAGGACCAAAGGCACATCTGCCGCGGGAACATCAGCTTCCACGGCAAGAACTCCGCGGCCCTGCCGGAGCTGGATGCTCCCCGACAAGCTTGCCGGAGCAAAACTTGTCAGGCGCGTCTGCTTCAACGAATCAAACCACAGGTCTGGCCGGAGCAGACTGCCCCTCAAAGATCAAGTGGTGTTGATCTTGGGGACCTTTGCAACGACGGCTTCGGAAGCTCTGTCGGAAAGTAGTCACCAGAGGTCAACTTCCTCTTCTTGCTTTGTCCAGTTGATGGTGTTACGGTTGGTTGAGTCAGCTTGAGCACGAAAATCCCTGGTTCCACAGGCAACTTAAGTGCGGCGCACTTTGATAGGCCGTCAGCAATATCATTCTGAGCTCTTGGAACATGTTCCATTTGCAGGCCATCAAAGTGCTCTTCTAGCTTCCTCACTTGATCGACGTAGGCTTCCATCAACGGACTCTGGTAATCTTTGTTCACTTGACGGACGACGAGTTGCGAGTCACCCCTGACAATAAGCTTTTTGATCCCAAGGTCTACTGCGTTCCTGAGACCGGCAAGCAAACCTTCATACTCTGCAGTATTGTTTGTGGCTTGCTCCTTGGGAAAGTGCATCTGGACTACGTACTTGAGGTGCTCTCCGGTGGGTGCGATAAGCAAGACGCCGCACCGGCGCCTTGCAGCGAGAAGGCACCATCAAAGTACATCAGCCATTCTTTGCTTGCTTACTTGACGGGAATGCTCGTCTCCGGAATCTCTTCATCTGGCGTTGGCGTCCATTCTGCTATGAATTCTGCCAACGTTCTGCTTTGGATAGTTGATGTGCTTTCAAACTTGAGACCAAAGCTTGACAGCTCCAATGCCCACTCGACAATCCTGCCCGTTGCTTCTGGATTCTGCAGTATCAGCTTTCTCGAGGCCATGAGGAGGCCGAAAAGCAACTTCTGCACACCAGAGTACCTTGACCTAGCCCCCTGCAGGAGGGAACTGACAAAGTAGACTGGGCGCTGCACCATCCTTTTCTGCATCTGGTCATGCATCTTCGTGGATTCGCCCTTGTCGGGACCAGAGCTTGTCGGCGAAGCCCCCTGCTTGTCGCTGGATGTGTTTGTCGTGGTTGCTGGCTCGTCGTCCGCCTCCCTCTCCGCTACTAACGCAGCACTAACCACTTGATTGGTTGCCGCTATATATAGCAGTAACTTCTCTTGTGGCTTAGGTGCGACAAGTATTAGAGTGGAGGACAGGTATCTCTTCAAGTCCTGCAGCGCAGCCTCCGCTTCGGGAGTCCATTTCATTGGACCTGCCTTTTTCAAAATCTTGAAAAATGGCGGTATGCTCAGCAGAACCTAGAAATAAACCTGCCGAGAGCAGCCACGCAACCGCAAGTCTTCGTACATCCTTGACGCGCTTTGGTGCTTCAATCTGCTCAATGGCCTTGATCTTGTCGGGATTAGCTTCAATCCCTCGCTGAGACACGAAGAACCCGAGAAGCTTTCCGAAAGGGACTCCAAACACGCACTTCTCGGGGTTGAGCTTAAGGTTGATCTTGTGCAGATTTGCAAAGGTCTCGTCCAAATCTTGAACCAGAGTTGCTTTGTCCTTGCTTTTGACCACTATGTCATCCATGTAGGCTTCTACATTTCTGTGCATTTGTGGCTCAAAAGCGTCATGGACTACTCCTTGCAAATGTTGAACCAGCATTCTTCAAACCTAAAGGCATCCAGATGAAACAAAGATGTGCCACATGGTGTGATGAATGCGGTCTTCTCCTCATCTTCTTCAGCCATGAAGATCTGATGATATCTCGAGTATGCATCAAGAAACGAAAGCAAATCACATCCAGCCGTGGAGTCAACAATCTGGTCAATGCGCCGCAAGGGAAATGGATCTTTGGGACAAGCTTTATTAACATCCGTGAAGTCAATACAAAGTCTCCATTTTCCATTTGCTTTATGGCGACGACTACAGGATTGGCCAACCACGTGGGATGGAGCACTCCTCGACTAGGCCTGCTGCTTCAGCTTCTTGATCTCTTCACTATGAATTCTTGGCGCTCCACCGCTTGCTTCCTGACTTTTTTGCTTGACGGGCCGCGCATGAGGACAAAACGGCTAGGGCGGTGCTCAATCACTTTCACAGGAACACCAGGGATGTCGATGGTTGCCATGCAAACACGCCGACATTCGCCCGCAGGAAAGCAACGAGCGCCTTTCCTATTTGGGGTCGAGAGAGGCACTGATGGTAAAGGTACCACCAGTGCCGTCCTCCTTGGCGAGCACCTTCTTGGTCTTTGGCGGAGCTACCATCTTCTTGCACTTGCCGGTGGAGCTCGATGGTGCGTCCTCGACGGTAGCGCAGCACTCCAAAGAGGTGCGCTTGCCGGAGTGAGCATCAGAGCCCTTGCCGGACTTGGACTTTGTCTTCTTCCCCCCGGGAGCTTCAGCGGCAAGTGTTTGGCAATCTTTCGCGGCTGCTGCATCCCGGTAGATCTTGTAGACACAGATAAGGGCATCCTTCTTGTCGCCATAGACAGAGATGACGCTTATCGGGCCTGGCATCTTGAGTAGGTTGTAGGCGTAGTGAGAGGCTGCCATGAACTTGGCGAGTGCCGGATTTGGCCAAGTATCCCATTGTAAGGCAATGGGAAATCGGCAACGCCAAATGTGACCCTCTCAGTCCTAAAGTTCAGCTCACGCCAAATGTTACCGCAACGTAATCTTCCCTTCGCTTGCTCCTTCCCGGATTGATTCCTTGAAAGTGCCGGTCTCTTCGAGCTTCGCCGTCGAGGATTTGAAGCTTCGAGCACCGCGGAGGAGATCAGATTCAAGCCGCCCCGCCGTCAACTAGCATTTTGGTGACCTTGAGGTTGCGGATGGTTGGTGAGACCAACATCGGCAAGCACCCGACCGCAGCTTATGCGATCGTGGTGGTCCTCAATGTCAAAAATGATAGGCGGCTGACCACTTCAGAGGCTTGCGTGACTCTACCGATGGTTCCGATGCATTGACCTCCGCATCCATTGCTTGAGTTGGCGGTGGGAGGTATGCAGGAAGCACCTCCGCCAACGCAGAGGACCTCTGTGGCTTTACGAAACTCCCGCTCATCGGGCGCCGCTGCCTTCCATATCTTCGCCCTCGTCATCATCTTCATCCTTGTCGCGCCGCTGGAGGTCTATCTCCTTGCCGCTGCTTGGCCTTGCCAGCGCCCCCCGGCCGGGGCGTTTCTTGCTTGCTCCCCAGCACCTTCCCTGGGCCTTCTCCTTGTCGCACCGCCAGACTCAGCTCGGCTGTTCGACAAGCTGCTCGACCTTCTTGCAGCTCGAGGTCGTGGGCCCTTGGTGCGGTGGATCTTGCAAGATCGCTTGCCGGAGCTGTCTCGCTTGTCGGCGGCCGCCACAGACCGGGTGGTTGGCGTCGGCAACCTCCTTGCCGGAGCCACCAGCCTTGGCGTTCTTGTCGCCACCTCCGTTGCCGGACTGCTCAACTGCTAGCACTTCTCTGCCTTTCTTCTTCCTGTTGCCTTGCCGCCGGCCTTTCTTTGCCGGGGCGGTGTCCTCACTGTCAGATCCTGCTTCCGAATGCTCTCCTGGGAGTCTCCTCCCTTCCTCAGCGCGTGCACACTTGTCGGCCAAGGCGCATAGCTCATCGACGTCCTTGACTTTGCACATCGCCATCTCCTCCTCATCCTGCGGTTCGGCACATTCTCGATGAAATGCGCCGATCACCGCGGCAGGGTGGACGCCCGATGTTGTAGTTCACAAGGCTGAATCTCTGAATTAACTTGCTCATTGACTCTCCTTCCTTCTGGTAGAGCGGATGAAGGTCACTCTCTTGGCCATGAGGCTTGTGGCCACTGTGAAGGCGCCAACAAACCGATGGCATGTATCTTCCCAAGAGGATATGGAGCTGTCCGGCAAGTGCATGAGCCAAGATCTCGACGTTGGGCTTGAGCACGGCGGGAAGTAGTTGGCGAGGATCTTGTCGTCCGTCCCCCGCAGCCTGCACCGCGATGGTGTAGATGCCGAGGAACTCCGACGGATGCGCCCTGCCATCATACTTCTCCGCACGTCTGGTTTGAAGTTTTTTCCGGCTGGGCCTTTGGACTTGCCGCAGCTCACGAAAGTGAACGCAGGGCAACCTACCGCAGACGGCAAGTCGGCTGGCTCCTCCGACGCTGCCGCATGTCAACAGAAGGCCCAGCGCGCTTGTCGGATCGACGTCGCGCTTCTCTTCGGGCGCTTCGATGCAAGTTCGAGCGTCCTCTTGTTGTCGCCAGAAGAACTTGACGCTGATCGCGGCGATCTCGCGGGTCCGGCGACGCGGTGGAGTCGCTGTCGAGGTGGATCCGTGAGTCGGCGATCTTGGCCTTCGTGGGCGAGAGTGCACGGTGGATGCACCTCCGACAGTCTGCCGCCACCGGCTCGTGCTTTGTCGTCTCGCCGCGGCAACGATGGCGTTGGTTGCCGCGGGCGCCGCCAGGCAAAGCCGATGAGGCTCGATAGTGGCTCTCCACTCGCCGACCTTGTCGGCCGTTGAGGGTAGTCGAGGAGCAGCTGAGCTCTCGCCAGAGCTTCTGCTGGAGTAGTGGGTGGCATTGGAGAACGGTGCGAGGAGCGGGATATGCTCGGACTTCTAACTATGTTAGAAGGAGCAGTACCCCGTCCGGGCGACCGTATCTCACTCGTGCCAGCATGTTGGCGCGCATGCTGGTCTTGAGGGTCTCGATCCAACGAACGTATGGCGTTGTGAACGCCATGACGTTGTTGGTCCCGCGTCTCCTGAGGTTTGCGGGGCCTTGTCCTTGGACTTGGCAACGTCGCGAATACCTTCGTCGGCGCCCGTTCCTCCGCCGGCGTCTGCCCCACCACCCGTTTGCTGCGGTGAGGGTGGGTACGACGCGGACGGCTCTGCTGCCGCCGAAGCCTTCTTCTTCGGTGGCATGTTGAGGAAGATGTGGAGGACGCTGCTCGTGTGAACGTCGGATCAGATTCACACGGCCTCGACGCCCCCTACCTGGCGCGCCAAAGATGTCGGGGAGGCTGATCGCACTCCACGGACACCTATGGGGCGGCGGACCGGGCCCCTTTATGGTTCGGAGGGGCGGAGATCGCACGAAGAGCGGATCGAGGCGAGGCACACGGCAGTTTACCCAGCTTCGGAGCTCTCCGGAGAGATAAAACTCCTACTGCTGCTTGTCTGATGTATTGTGTTCTTGCTAGGAGGCGATGAGAGCTACAAAACCTAGCGTGAGTGTATCTGGTCTCGAGTGAGTCGAACGAACCGAACTAACGGGACCCCCACGCTGCACATGGGCCTCCTTTTATATGCTCAAGGGGTCTCCGGCTGTGGCAACATAGACGGGGTACAAATGTAAAAACAGGAGTTGGTACACCTACCGAGCGATTATAAAGGTGCAAAATACCTAACTCGACGGCAAGGGAAAAAAGCAATAAATGCCCGCCGTTGTCGCCCAAACAAAGTGCAACAGAGACCGTCAGTGTGCCTCCGCTTCGCCACGATGGCAGGCTTGTCGGCGCCGCTTATCGCTGCTCTCCGCTGGCTGCACAGCCTCGACACGCTGCCGCATGGAACGGTCCCATGGCGACACGTCGCTGGATGAGCTGGAGCGGAGATGGAGAGAGGTTGCTTGCAGCGGCAAGCGCCTTTGCCGCGCCGAATCCTTGTCGCGTCCGGAGGCTTGTCGCGCTCGAGCCTTCCCGACAAGCTCCTCTTGCCGGGCCTTGTCTTCGCTTGCACGAGTGGCCTTCCCGACAAGCTCCTTTTGTCGGGGCCTTGTCTTCTTAATCAAATACTTTGTTCTTGAATGGCTCCAAAGGAGCCACGGAGGATCTTTGCGGTGACGAGGCAAAACCTTGCCGCTGGTGTTACAATCGTCTGCGGCACGTAGCACGGGATACTAGGGTACCCCTACTCTAGTACACCGACTTGAGTTCCCTGGAAGTTGTCAAGGAATGCGTCTTCCAGGTTCTCCCAACTGCCAATGGAGTTTGGCGGCAGGCTATTCAGCCAATGCCGAGCCGGTCCTTTGAGCTTAAGTGGGAGGTACTTGATGGCATGTAGATCGTCGCCGCGGGCCATGTGAATGAGGAGAAGAAAATCTTCAATCCATACCGCGGTGTATGTTGTACCATCATATGATTCAATGTTCATGGGATTAAACCCTTCTGGGAATTCATGATCCATTACTTCATCAGTGAAGCATAGGGGGTGTGCAGCGCCTCTATGCTGGGCTACATCACGACACAGTACAAATGAGTCTAGTCTGTTGTATTCGGCCTGGCCGGACTTGTTTTTAGTGTATCCTCGTGACGATCATCATCACGCGTTGTGGCACGCTCCCGTGATCCATAGATCGATCTTGACTGCCCTGCTTTGTTTTCCAATGCGTCTCGAAGGTCCTGTGTGTAGCCCCGGGCCTTAGTGTTTTTGTTTGATTGGCGGCGGGGTGCGGGCTGGTGTTCAAGCTGATACGCCGCTTTGTCACGGCCACGAGGTGGCCGGTCAGCCGCATCGTGCGCTGGTAGTGTGGGCTTTAATGCCTCCTCCTCGAGCTGAGGTAGCAACCTGCGCTTTGGGTAAATTTTGGTTGGGCGCTCGAGTCCGTATTACTCGGCTGCCAGGACCTCAGTCCATCTATCAGTTAGCAGATCTTGATCAGCTAGAAGCTGCTGCTATTTCTTCTGCAGGCTTTTTGCAGTGGCTATAAGCCGGCGCTTGAAGCGCTCCTGCTCGACGGGGTCCTCAGGTACAATGAATTCTTCGTCGCCAAGGCTCACTTCGTCCTCGGAGAGGGGCATGTAATTGTCATCCTCTGATTCTACATCTGTTGCCCGTTCCTTAGGGCTAGCTTGCCCATCATCCCGCTCGGCCTGCTCAAAGCCTGGCTGGGCGGGATTGTTTTCGTCTTCGGCACCATCTGGATTGCTATCATCTCTTGTGCCGGTATCGTTATTTTTGCTATGGCGGGGCTTAGAGCGGCGCCGATGACGCCGGTGCTTAGATTGATTCTCTAAGGAATTATCCTCCGTTGCCTCATCGCCATTGCTTTCTTTGGGGGTGCCCACCATATATATATATATATATATATATATATATATATATATATATATATATATATATATATATATATATATATATATATATATATATATATCATATGATGAGGTGGCTGTCCAGCGCCCTTTGGGCGGTGGTACCTGTTCTTCTCCTGCATCGTCGCCCATACCATCGATGTCTTCGGAGTCGAAGTCAAGCATGTCGGTTAAGTCATCGACAGTGGCTATTAAGTGGGTGGTGGGTGGGGAATGAATTTCTTCGTCACCCGCTTCCCGCTCAAGCCGGACATAGTTCAGCCAAGAGTCTCCTGATAGAGAGAGAGAGAGAGAGAGAGAGAGAGACCTCAATGAATTTAGCACGTCGCCCAAGGGTGAGTGCTGAAAGATATCCGTGGAGGTAAACTCCCTGATCGGTGCCCAATCAGATTCGACAGGCACAGACGCACGCGGTTCGGAACCTATGGCCGGAGACGAGTCCGAGGGTCCGATGACACAGATCTCTTTGGAGGTGAAGTCTGTGTTCGGCTCCAGCGCCGATGAATGTGGGGCCTCCGTGGCGGGGTCCATCCACCCGCCCTCGGATGGCGTGATCTGCTCCAAATTAAGGGCCGGGGCAGCCGCAGGTGCGATTTCCCGAACACCGTCCGATGGCAGATCTAAATCATGCCCATCGTGACTGTTCGGCGCTCCTGACATGGGCTCCAATCCGTTGAAGATCAAGTCTCCGTGGATGTCGGCAGTGTAGGTCAAGTTTCCAAACCTGACCTGATGGGCAGGGGCGTAGTTGTTGATCTGCTCCATATGGCCAAGCGAGTTGGCCCGCAATACAAAGCCGCCGAATACAAAGATCTGTCCGGGGAGGAAAACCTCACCCTGGACCGCATCGTTGCAGATGATTGAAGGAGCCATCAAGCCTTATCGTGACGACACAGTGGAACTTTCAATGAAAGCACCAATGTCAGTGTCAAAACCGGCGGATCTCGGGTAGGGGGTCCCGAACTGTGCGTCTAAGGCTAATGGTAATAGGATGCGGGGGACACAATGTTTACCCAGGTTCGGGCCCTCTTGATGGAGGTAATACCCTACTTCCTGCTTGATTGATCTTGATGATATGCGTATTACAAGAGTTGATCTACGACGATATCGTAGAGGCTAAACCCTAGAAGCTAGCCTATGATTATGATTGTTGTTGTCCTAAGGACTAAACCCTCCAGTTTATATAGACACTGGAGGGGGCTAGGGTTACATAGAGTCGGTTACAGAGAAGGAGATCTACATATCCGAATTGCCAAGCTTGCCTTCCACGCAAAGGAGAGTCCCACCCGGACACGGGACGAAGTCTTCAATCTCGTATCTTCATAGTCCAACAGTCCAGCCAATGTATATAGTCCGGCTATCCGAGGACCCCCTAATCCAGGACTCCCTCACTCCCCCTTAGCCGGAGTGCTGGAACAGGGTCTAGATTGGTTTTTCATGGCTATAGAGGCTTGCGGCAGCGTAACTTCTGATCTAGGTTTACCCCGAGGGTTTTTGGAATATTTGAGAATTTATAGGGCAAAGAGGCGGTGTGGGAGGCCACCGAGGTAGGCACAACCCACCTGGGCGTGCCTGGGCCCCCCAGGCGCGCCCTGGTGGATTGTGCAAGTCTTGGAGCTCCCCTCTGGCACTTCTTTGGTCCACTGGATGTCTTCTGGTCCAAAAAAAATCTCCAAAAAGTTTCGTTACGTTGGGACTCCGTTCGGTATTGATTTTCTATGATGTAAAAACAAGCAAAAAACAGCAACTCGCACTGGGCACTATGTCAATAGGTTAGTCCCAGAAAATGATATAAAGTTGCTATAAAATGATTGTAAAACATCCAAGAATGATAATATAACAACATGAATACTTCATAAATTATAGATACGTTGGAGACGTATCAAACAATCACTTACCCATAAGACACATTTAACTTGGGAGTGTGATGTAAGTTGCATCTTGCATTGTCTTCTAGCTTGTACTGCTTCTAATTTATTGAAATGGCACTTATGACAAGACATTTTTTTCTTGAAAGAGTGATATTGGTTGGATGTTCATATGGTGCCTAGCTTTCATTTCTTCTAATTTTGCTGAAATGCCTTCTGCTTACTGTTTTTCATACATATTCCATCCTCCTATCGTACGTGTGAATATGCAATGCTATCTTTTTTTGTATATATTCCATCCTCCTATCATGCGCTTGCCTTACATCAAAGTAGTGTTCGTCTGTATCATGCATCATCCAGTTATGCAGTGCTCATTGTATCCATCTTCTTGTGGTTTTCACTTCAGAAGGCAATATCAAAAAAGAGGAAGGAAAAGAGTAAGTTAGGGGATGTTGGTGATCCTCCGGACCGACGCAAACAAAGACTCTCTAGATTTTCCACTACTAAGTCTACATGATGAGTTCATCTCCCGCACTCCACCATCGCAGGTGCTTGCTCTAAGTTGACAGTGTGATAATTGGTTTCATGTTGCATACGTTGTCTAGCATATATTTCTTCTATTTTGATTAAATTGCACCTGCTGAGTTTATATGTTATACATGTGCATATGATATGCCTTTATGTGTCTAAAATACACTGCATCTATATATCATACCATGTTCTTACATCAAAGTACTGCTGTTGTGTATCCCACACCAGTCACTCATGATTGGACACTTTTAACACGGCAGTTTGATAGTGGCTGCATCTTGCATTGATTTCTAGGTTGTACTGCTTCTAATTTTTCAAAATGCCACTTATAACAAGACACTTTTAACTTGGCAGAGTGATATTGGTTGCATCTTTCATATGGTATCTAGCTTGCATTACTTCTATTTTCATGAAAATCATTCTGCTTAGTTTACACATCGTAGCTGTGAATATGTCACGTCGTCCTGTGTTTCTGACATACTCCATCCTCATACGGTTGTCTTACATCAAAGTATTGCTTGTTTGTATCATGCATCAATGAGTTCTGAAGAGCGATTTTATTCCTTTGTGTTGTGGGTATGGCTTGACATGGCAAAGTCAAAAAAGAGCAAGGAAAAGAATATAAGAGGGAATGGTGTTACTCCTCGGGTGCAACAGAAAAGGATCTGCCCTCGAGATTCTGCTTGTACTTATAGTGCAGTAGAAGGTCCAAGTCCACCGACTAAATCTACAAACATACTATAACCTGCTCCACCAGCTGCAGCATCCGCTTCAACTATACCGACATCTCAACAAGTTACTCGTTCGTTTGCTCCGCAACTGGCCAATTCCCAAGGTGCCATCACACCTAACACTACTTCCGAAACACTGCTGACACAACAGGACTTGGCAAGATCAGATGAACCTCACGCACATCAGCACCAAGACGGTACCTGACCGAGTCAAGTTGCAGTTGCATGCTCCATTATATGTACTCTCATAGTTTTATGTGCACTAACACTTTCCATATTCGTTGTTGAACTAGCACCACGACGCAAGTGGAAACAGACATCAGGGATAATGCTTGACAGATTAACAAAATCTAAAGGAGGAAGAATGGAGATCCATTTTGAGGCAGGCTTAAAAAGGCCACGTGATGCTATAGAGTCAGCAAAGTTAGTATCAGAGGCAGCCGTTGTCATTAGGTATCATGCACGTATCCTCCCAACATGGATCCAGTAAAGGAATGAGAAAGATGATACCCAGTTTAACACCTTCCTTAACCATTTATCCATAAGTAATGTTATTCATCGCAATTTGTAATATTGTCTTGCTCTGCCCCATATTTTCTAACTTCCTCCTAATAAGACTAACATTATTTTTTCAACAGATGAGGTTCAAGTTGGATCTGAAAGATGATGCAACTAAACAAGCATGCACTCATGTTTTTCAGTCTGCTCTGTGACAGTATCGGTATCACCTTAGAAAATCTCACTTTGAAGGCAAGGCTAACAATGAAATCGCCCAAACATCTCCAGTGGAATACATTACAGATGAAGACTGGACAACCCTTGTTAAACACTGGTCTGATCCAAAGTATCAGGTAGGGTATATGTATTTGATCAGATCACATATTGAACTTTTCTTTATGTATGTGCCTTATAAGTGTATCTTTGATGTCTACTACGCAACCTTCTTCTTGTGGACGTTGTTGGGCCTCCAAGTCCAGAGGTTTGTAGGACAGTAGCAAATTTCCCTCAAGTGGATGACCTAACGCTAGTAGAAAAAGGGCCTATAGTCCCGGTTCATAAGGGCCTTTAGTCCCGGTTCGTGAACCGGGACTAAAGGGTCGGTACTAATACCCTCACCCTTTAGTCCCGGTTCTATCCAGAACCGGGACAGATGGGCCTCCACGTGGCCTGTCCGAGCCCAGCAGAGGGCCTTTGGTCCCGGTTGGTGGCACCAACCGGGACCAATAGGCATCCACGCCACAAGATTTCTTTTGGCTCTGGTTTTTGTTTTTTTTCAAAAGAGGGGGTTTGGGGGTTTTGGGGGTTAATTTAGGTGTTTCATATATTGTGATATAGCTAGCTAATTAATAGAGAAAAGTGTCCTTTCTTTTGTCCGCTTGGTCGACGCTATGCACTATACATACGTGATAGAGAGGACTAACTAGACATGCTAGCTAGCTAGTAATTAAGCAAATGTAAGATCGTCATGAACATATATATGCATACAGAGAGAAGTGATATCGACCACCTCTCCTTCTCCGAGAGATTGGTCGAACAACAAGTTCTCGTATATCTATCCGACGCTACCAGCTACATATATACAATAATTATCTTTTAAAATACGGACGCGTGGTCCACATGGTATTCCCCATCTTCAGCGATCACATAGTCAAGAAAGAATGCCGCCAATTCCTCTTGAATTGCTCGCATGCGATCTCGGTGCTAGGAGTTCATCCCCGCCGAAACATCTAATTTTAAGAAAGGGGTCAATACATATATATATATATATATATATATATATATATATATATATGAATGAATGAAACTCAACACAAATGATGGTAATAAAATAAAATTGTGAATATTTTTATTTACGCACTTCAAATTGTTTCTCGGAGTAGCCCCTCTCACAGGTCGTGTGGCGGATGGACTCGCAAACGTAGTATCCACAGAAATCATTCCCTTGTTCCTGCCACAACCACTTTACAGGAAACAGAGGTCAATCAAACTGATAATTATATATAGCAAGTACATGCTAAATGGTATTGATAAAACTAGCGCTTGAATCACTAGGAGATGCGCGTGGAATATGCTACTATATAGTAATTACTTTCGGGTGTCTAAATTGCAGCTTCTTCGGTAGTCCCGGAGCTTTTTTGGTGAATTTTCCCCAAGCCCTGCCATACAAAGAAAACAATTACTTGATATCATAAATGAACAAAGTTGCTGATATGGTGGATAATGATCGATTTAACTTACTTCTCGAGCATTTCAGTCATTTCCGCATACTCCTTGGGATCTTTTCGTCTCGAGTCTAAGACAGTTACTACTCCTGCTCAAGCTTAATCTCTAGGAGAATATAGTGGAACTGCGCGACGCATGCATAACTCATCAATATTACATTTCTATAACCTGGACTAAATAAGGGAAACCGAATATGCCACAAGACAAGAATACTCACGTGTAGTTGTAAGGAAAGAGTATTGTATTTTGTGTTCATTTATTTCCAACGATCGTAGTAAGTTGGCCTTGGTTTCCTTGGCACGATATTTAACCTCATTTGCATCGATGAGATATGTGTTAATGAACCCAATATCACCCACTTGTTTTTTCTTCATTTCGCGATCTTCAATCTGCATAATATAGTGAGGATATTTATAAATACATGCAATGAAAGAGCTGAGTTATATAGAGATACTTAATGATGTAAGTAGTACTACTTACAGACGATGGCAGTGACCGTTGCTTTATCGATGGCCAATTGATTGAAAAACTGATAGAACTCCTCAAATGGAATAGGCAATAGTTCAATTCCAAGGAGGTCATGCTCCTTTTAACTCTCAAATACAAAGTATTCCTCCCGTCGACTCTTTGCAGGTTTTCATGTACCAATCATGCAATCTTCGCATCATCGTTGTTAGAGAGCTTTCATCTTTGACGAGAGGCTTACCGTACTCAGATCTTTGTATCTGCACCTCCAAGAAATCAAATTGTACATCGTCGGGCAAGTAATCTTCAGGATTGCCATAACCGGCACCATCCTCGGATCGACGATGTCGCTAGCGAGCACCTTGAGCGGGGGCACGATTCCTTCGCTTGTTCGCCGAGCTGGGCAATTTGTTTCCCAGCTCGTCGTTCTTTCGGCCCTTTGATCACCGACAAGATTTCCGATCTCTCCGCCTCGGCAAATGCCTTTCCAATAATGCGCTCATAGTTGCCTTTCGCCGGAGACTTGGGTGGTTTTGTCGAGGCAGCAGTGCGCTTCGCTTTGACCGGATCTACCTTCTCCTCCGGAGGTGGATGTCTCTTTGCTTTCAACCCTTGAAACCAGTCATCCACTTCGGTCTGCGCGATCTTCGCGTTTTCCTCCTCGCTCCTCTCAGACGGTAACTTCTCCGAGTCTTGAGAAGGACCGAATCAGATCTCCTCCCGCCTTTGGCAAGATCGCTAGACGCCGGCAGAGCAGACGGAGCAGATGTCTTCTTTCCTTTCTTACGAGGCGGAGGAGAAGGACTACGACGCTACGGAGCAGCCGGAGCGGGCGGCGGGTCTCTTCCGCCTCTTGCCGACGAGGCGGAGAAGGAGGAGGCTGGCTGCCCGGACGCCGGGCAAAGGCGGAGAAGGAGACGGAGTGCCGCCACGCCGGAGAAGGAGCCGCCGAGTGCCCTGATCGTCACTCGCGGAAGAGGAGGCGGTGGAGGAGGCGGAGTGCCCTGACTCACGGGAGGAGGAGGAGGAGGCGGTGGAGGAGGCGGAGTGCCCCGACTCACGGGAGGAGGAGGAGGAGGCGGAGGCGTCCAGCCTCGGAAAGTTGATGAGATCCTTCCGCCATAGGCATGGAGTCTTCAGAGCGTAACCCAGCCGATACTCCCTTCACCGGTAGGGTGGTCAAGCCGAGCTCCTCAAATCCTTCGTTATTTCATCGACCATCACCTTAGCATATCCTTCCGAATCGGCCGCGGTGAAAAGTTGAGTCGGGTTTAGTGGGATAAATGAGCCAACAGCCGCCTTGACCTTTAAATTGCTCCATTGCGCCATAAGGTGGCAACTTTCAGCATCCGTGATAGCATCCACGGGATAGCTGGCAGGAGCCGTCAAGGCATGTTGCTCTGGCTGAAGCAGCTCGGTGGAAGCCACGCCGCTTCTCCGCCGAGATGGCGGGTAGCTTCGGGGAAGCTTCGCAGGTCGCTTTGTTGTGATCGGCTGCTTCTCGTTCCTCTAGCCCCATTACCCTTTCGTGCAGCGCCTGCATTAGGCTCTGCTCCGCTTTCTTCCTCCTCTCATGGGTTTTGTAACCCCTCAAGGTCCGAAATCCAGCCTTCCACGAAAGGGAGCTGGCGTGCCTCGTGGTCCGCCCAGGTGCCTGTGGATTCCCGAGGGCCATTGTGAGCTCGCCCTTCTCCCCTGCCCTGAACGAACTTCCCTTGCTGCGCTGCTCGATGTAATGCTTAAGCCTCTTGACTGGTATGTCCAATTGTTCGTCCGTCCAAATGCACTTCCCCGTTATAGGGTCCAAGGATCCGCCGCCTCAAGAACCAAGTCCGACAACGGTCTGGCCAGTTCATTGTCTCGGGTTCGATCCCTTTATCAAGTAGATCATTCTCAGCCTTGGACTACTTAGGCCGGGCTATGAGGTAGCCTCCTGACCCCGTGCGATGATGAAGCTTCTTCTTCGCAGCATTTCTCTTGTTTGTCGCTGACATCTTTTTACTCTTTTCCGATGTCTTGTAGGCCACAAATGCGGGCCACCATCTCTCGATCTTCTCATATTTGCCCGTGAATTCTGGTGTCTCATTTTTTCGACATATGTATTGAGGTCTTTCTTCCAATTCCTGAATAGTTCTGCCATCTTCTTAAGAGCAAAAGACTTGATTAATGGCTCTATTACTGGCTTCTCCGGATCATCCTCCGCGGTAGGGTAAAATTTGACTTCAGCTCGGTCCAAAGATCATTTTTCTGCATATCATTGACATAAGACACCTCGTGGTCTTCGTTCTTTAGGCTTATACCATTGGTGGATGCTGATCGGGATCTTGTCCCTAACCGTAACCCCCCGACCGAGCAACAAATGCCTTCTTTGTCCGGTAGGGTTCAATCGGTTGGCCGTCATGGCGCGATTTGTATGATCTCAAACTTTTCATCCGAGCTCAACTTTTTCTTCGGGCCTCGCCTCTTTACCGGGTTGTGCTCGATCCGGAGGGCTAGAAAAAAGAACAAAGACGAGAGTTAATTAATATGTGTACATATATATATACCAAAACAAAGACGAGAGCTAGTCAAGACAGGCTTAACTAATATATATACCTGGCCGACTCGGTTTGGTGATCACCGAGCCGTCCTCACGGTCTACTTCTTGCACCGCATTGGGTCATCGGAGCCATGTAAATCATAGCCAGCTGCTTCTTCACCCTCTCCTTCCAAATTTCATCGTTATCGACGTTGAGAAACATCATCGAGGAGACGGCATCACTTGCAGCGATTATGTCCCTCAACAACACTTCTTGTGCTTCGTCTTGGGGGGTGTCCATAGTTTCTACAAATATTTACAATATGGCAATTATTATTCAAACATGACAAATATGGATATATTAGTGCCAACGTAGAACTAGCTAGCTAATCACAATAAGGAATCATATTAGTGGCCTCGACGCTGCTTCTCTAGGGTTTGGGGTGGCCTCGACAACGCTTCAAGGGTTAGGGGTGGCCTCGAGAACGCTTCAAGCTAGGAGGGGTATGATATCGACCCCCCACGTGTTGAAGCTATCGGGAGGGGGTCATGCTGAACAGTACATCTATGTCCCACAAGTAGGGTAGAGGGTCGTGGATCGCCGAGCGGTCGAGGGTCAAGGGGTCGAAGATCGCCGAGGGTCGGGAGGTTGCCTAGTGTCAAAGGATTCAACAAAACCATGTCTTCATCATTAAGTAACAGGTGCATGATGGTGCAAGCTCTCCAAAGTTGTTTTGGAACAGAGTCCCAGATAGGATAATTCGCTTTTTGGTACAAAGTTCAGCAAAAAGGCAAATTATCCTATCCGGGACTCCATTCCAGAACAACTTTGGAGGACTTCGTACCATCATGCCATGGTTACTTCCGGCTAATGATGACGCGATGGATTTCTTCAATACTTTGACACTATAGGAAGAAGGAAGAAGAAGAAGAAAAAAAAGAAAATAGAAGAAAGGAATAGAAGAGAAGAGGAGAAGAAGAAAGGAATAGAAGAGAAGAAGAAAGGAATAGAAGAGAAGAAGAAAAATAGAATTTTTTCTATTTTTCTTCTTCTCTTCTATTCCTTTCTTCTTCTCCTCTTCTTTTCTTCTTTTTCCTCTTCTTATTTATTTCTCCTCTTCTTCCTCACCACTTCTTCTCCTTTCTTCCTCTTCTTATTTTCCTTTTTATATGAACATATCATCATATATATGAACATACATTTTCTTTGCATATGCATATGAACATACATACATACATTTTTCTTTCATATGAACATACATACATACATTTTCTTTGCATATGACCATACATACATTTTTCTTTGCATATGACCATTCATACATTTTCTTTGCATATGCTTTTCATATAAACATACATACATATGAACATACATACATACATATAAACATAACATACATACACAAAAATTCTAAAAATCTGCCTAAAAAATCTAAAAATCTGCCTAAAAATTATCCATCCATCCATCCATCCATATAATGAACATATATAATGAACATATAAAAGCATGCATACATCATCCATATTATGTTCATATAATGAACATATATACATGAACATAAATCTGCCTAAAAAGTTATATGAATTTTTTTATGAAGAGGACGAGGGGACAGGAGGAAAGGGGGTCGCCGAGCCGGACCGAACGGGAGGAGGGGCGGCGGCCGAGGCAGGGCGGCAGTGGGGCGGGCGCCATGACGACGAGGTGGGGCGGGCTGGGCGCAGGGGCACGGGCGGCGGCCGGGCGTGCGCAGGGGCGCGGCTGCGTGCTCGTGGACGGGCAGGGGCACGGGCGGCGTGGCGTGGGGCGCAGGGGCGCGCCATGCATGCTCGGGACGGGCAGGGCACGGGCGGCGGCCGGGCGTGGGGGCGCAGGGCGCGTCCGGCGTGTTTTCGGGACGGGCAGGGCACGGGCGGCGGCCGGGCGTGGGCTCGGGCAGGGGGCACGGGAGACGGGATGGCGGTCATGGCGGCGGCGACGGGCGACGAGGAGCGCCATGATTTGGGCAGCCCGGCGGCGGGGCAACTGGCTAGGGAGGCGAGGGAGATGTGAAAATTTCACAAGTCTTGCTTATATAGAAAGAGCATTGGTCCCGGTTCAGGCACGACCCGGGACTAATGCCCCTTTAGTCTCGGTTGGTGCCACCAACCGACCAAAGGCCAAATTTCAAGAGCCCAAAGGGCGGAAGCGGCGGCCTTTGGTCCCGGTTGGTGGCACCAACCGACTAAAGGGGGCATTAGTCCCGGTCATGCCACGAACCGGGACTAAACCCACCTTTAGTCTCGGTTGGTGCCACCAACCGGGACCAAAGGCCTGTGCTTGCCAGCGCCAAATGTTTAGTCCCACCTCGCTAGTTGAAGGGCGCCAGACCTTTGGTTTATAAGCGCTGGTGTGCGTCCCTTTCGAGCTCCTCTCAAATGCAGGCTTTGAGCCTAATCATGCTACTGCTCAGGCCTATTAGCCTGCAGGCCTGAATCTGGCCCATGTAGGGTTTCTAGTCGATTCAGGCCGTGGGGGCCTAGTAGGTGGTAGTTTTTTTGCTTTATATTTTATTTCTTTTTGCTTTTAGTTTTAGAAAAAATATAAACTTTCTATTAGTGCCATTAGTTTTAAAATTTGAAAACACTTTTTTGTTTTCTTTGTTGCTTTATTTATTTTATTTTGTTTCTACTTACAACAAAATACTTATTGTTGCTATTTTTATTTTTTCAAGTTTTTTGTTTTGTTTTCTGCATTATTTATTTTCTTTTGGTTTTTGCTTTATTTTTAATTCTTTTTGCTTTTAGGTCAGCAAAATTATAAACTTTCTGTTAGTGCTTTTAGTTTTAGAAAAATATAAACTTTCTGTTTGTGCCATTAGTTTTAAAATTCAAAAACACTTTTTTGTTTTCTTTGTTGCTTTATTTATTTTATTTTGTTTCTACTTACAACAAAATGCTTATTGTTGCTATTATTATTATTTTTTTCAATTTTTTTGTTTTGTTTCCTGCATTATTTATTTTCTTTTGGTTTTTGCTTTATTTTTTAATTCTTTTTGCTTTTAGGTAAGCAAAATTATAAACTTTCTTTTAGTTCCATTTGTTTTAGAACTATTATAAACTTTCTTCTTGTGCCATTAGTTTTATAAAATTTGTATTCTTTGAAATTTGTGTGAATCACAAGTTTGTGAGCTCAACAAGGCGTAGAGGGCGGGCTTATAAACCGGTGTGAGCGCCCTTTGGTTGGCGAGGTTCTCAAAGTTGGCATAGTATGTTCATGAACAAAACGGACAATGGTATCATACTCGTGTGTTACACAGTTGGCATGGTCTCATCATAATAGTTATGGAGGAAGTCTTCACTTTTTCTTCGCTTGTGTCGCTTTGCTTATTGCGCCAGTAACCATGGATAATCTTCATCATTTATCGTGATGCTTGGGTCAGCCTTGACTTTGAAGGGAATTTCATGAAACTTTTCATACTCTTCGTACATGTCCTGCCTTGCCCTCCACTCCTGTGGATGTCCCTTTTTCCCTGAAAGAACTATGTGGCGCTTTGGCTCATTGTATGATGTATTCGCTTCCTTATCTTTTCTTTTCCTCGGTCCGTAGACATGTCCTTCACATAGATAACCTGTGCCACATCATTGGCTAGGACGAACGGTTCGCCGCTGTACCCAAGATTTTTCAGATCCACTGTTGTCATTCCGCATCGTGGGTCTACCTGCACCCGCCTCCCTGACATTGACCCACTTGCTCTTAAACAAAGGGACCTTAAAATCTACTCCGTAGTCAAGTTCCCATATTTCTACTATGTAACCATAATATGTGTCATTTCCCTTGTCGGTTGTTGCATCAAAGCGGACACCGCTGTTTTGGTTGGTGCTCTTTTCATCTTGGTCAATCGTGTAAAATGTATTCCCATTTATCTCAGATCCTTTCCAAATCATTACAGTCGAAGATGGTCCCTGGACAACAAGTACAACTCATCACAAACAGTGCTGTCACCTCCGAGACGTGTTTCCAACCAACTGCTGAAAGTCCCGATGTGTTCACATGTAATCCAATGACGGCCTTACTTTCTCGGGTGTTTGGAGCGCAGACTGTTCTTGTGTTCATCGACATACGGGTCACCAAGGTAGAGTTCTCAGAGAAGCTGTGTAGTGTGCTTGAGACCAAGAATATCCGTCCCCTGCATATTATTGAGTCTCTTCCAAGCGTGCCTTTTCGGTCAGTCTCCCCTCATACCGCGATTTAGGGAGACCTATCTTATTAAGGCCAGGAATGAAGTCAACACAAAACCCGATGACATCCTCTGTTTGATGGCCCATGGAGATGCTTCCTTCTGGCCTAGCATGGTTACGAACATATTTCTTTAGGACTCCCATGAACCTCTCAAAGGGGTACATATTGTGTAGAAATATGGGCCCAGAATGACAATCTCGTCGACTAGATGAACTAGGACGTGCGTCATGATATTGAAGAAGGATGGTGGGAACACCAGCTCGAAACTGACAAGACACTGCACCACATCACTCCTTAAGCGTTGCTACGATGTATGCGGATCGATCACCTTCTCGAGATATTGCATTGAGGAATGCACATAGCTTCACAATGGCTAATCGAACGCTTTTCGGTAGAAGCCCTCTCAATGCAACCGGAAGCAGCTATGCGTCATAATCACGTGGCGATCATGAGACTTTAGGTTCTGGAACTTTTTCTCGACATATTTATTATTCCCTTTATATTTGACGAGAAGCCGCCGACCTTCATCTTGAGCAGGCATTGAAAGAATATTTCTTTCTCTTCTTTCGTAAGAGCGTAGCTAGCAGGACCTTCATACTGCTTCGGAGGCATGCCCTCTTTTTCGTGCAAGCGTTGCAGGTCCTCTCGTGCCTCAGGTGTATCTTTTGTCTTCCCATACACGCCCAAGAAGCCTAGCAGGTTCACGCAAAGGTTCTTCGCCACGTGCATCACGTCGATCGAAGAGCGGACCTCTAGGTCTTTCCAGTAGGGTAGGTCCCAAAATATAGATTTCTTCTTCCACATGGGTGCGTGATTCTCAGGGTCATTCGGAACAGCTAGTCCGCCGGGACCCTTTCCAAAGATTACGTGTAAATCATTGACCATAGCAAGTACGTGATCACCGGTACGCATGGCGGGCTTCTTCCGGTGATCTGCCTCGCCTTTGAAATGATTGCCTTTCTGTCGACATTGATGGTTGGTCGGAAGAAATGGACGATGGCCTGTGTACACATTCTTCCTGCAGCTTCCTGTATATACTATCGGTGTCAAGTAAACAGTGCGTGCATGCGTGGTATCCCTTGTTTGTCTGTCACGAAAGATTATCGAGAGCGGGCCAATCGTTGATTATCACGAACAGCAACGCCTTCAGGTCAAATTCCTCCTTTTGTGCTCATCCCACGTCGCATAATCGCTTCCATTCCACAGCTGTAAAAGTTCCTCAACTAATGGCCTTAGGTACACATCAATGTCGCTGCCGGGTTGCTTAGGGCCTTGGATGAGAACTGCATCATAATGAACTTCCGCTTCATGCACATCCAAGGAGGAAGGTTATACATACATAGAGTCACGGGCCGTGTGCTGTGATTGCTGCTCTGCTCCCGAAAGGATTAATGCCATCCGCGCTTAAAGCAAACCATACGTTCCTTGGGTCCTTTGCAAACTCATCCCAAGTACTTTCTCTTGATTTTTCTCCATTGCGACCCGTCGTGGGTGCTCTCAACTTCCCGTCTTTCTTCTACGGTCCTCACTGTGCCATCGCATCAACTTGGCATGCTCTCTGTTTCGAGCAGACGTTTCAACCGTGGTATTATAGGAGCATACCACATCACCTTCGCAGGAACCCTCTTCCCGGAGGCTCGCCGTCAACATCACTGTGGTCATCTCGTCGATCTTATACCGCAATGCACCGCATACCGCATGCGTTCAGATCCTTGTAGGCACCACGGTAGAGGATGCGATCATTAGGGCATGCATGTATCTTCTCCACCTCCAATCCTAGAGGGCATACCACCTTCTTTGCTGCGTATGTACAGTCGGGCAATTCGTTATCCTTTGGAAGCTTCTTCTTCATTATTTTCAGCAGCTTCTCAAATCCTTTATCAGCACAAGATTCTCTGCCTTCCACCGCAGCAATTCGAGTACGGTACCGAGCTTTGTGTTGCCATCTTCGCAATTGGGGTACAACCCTTTTGTGATCCTCTAACATGCGATCGAACTTCAGCTTCTCCTTTTGACTTTCGCATTGTGTCCTTGCATCGACAATGACCCGGCGGAGATCATCATCATGGGGCACATCGTCTGGTTCATCTTGATCTTCAGCAGCTTCGCTGCAAAGCACCATCGTGCACATCGTCTGTGCAACTTGATGTTCAAGAGCATCACCGTATTCAGGGGCACATAGTTGTCATCGTACTCTTCTTCCTCGCCGTCTTCCATCATAACCCCTATTTCTCCGTGCCTCGTCCAAACATTATAGTGTGGCATGAAACCCTTGTAAAGCAGGTGGGTGTGAAGGATTTTCCGGTCGAGTAAGACTTTGTATTCCCACATATAGGGCATGGACAACACATAAAACCATTCTTCTTGTTTGCCTCAGCCACTTGAGAAAAGCATGCACGCCTTAATGTACTCGGAGGTGTGTCTGCCACCGTACATCCATTGCCGGTTCATCTGCGTGCATTATATATAATTAAGTGTGTCAAAAATCATTACAGAACATCATGAATAGATAATTAAATGACCAAATTAATAGAAGTTCATCATCACATAAAAACCAAAGTACATACATAGTTCTCATCTAACAACATAAAGCTCTGCAGAGCATCTAAATTACTTAAACCATACATTGAAACTATGTAAAACATTTCAATGTGAAAACAAATACGATCATAATCGCAACCAAGGTAACAACTGATCCAACGGCATAATGATACCAAGCCTCGGTATGAATGGCATATTTTCTAATCTTTCTCATCTTCAAGCGCATTGCATCCATCTTGATCTTGTGATCATCGACGACATCCGCAACATGCAACTCCAATATCATCTTCTCCTCCTCAAGTTTTTTATTTTTTCCTTCAAGAAATTGTTTTCTTCTTCAACTAAATTTAACCTCTCGACAATAGGGTCGGTTGGAATTTCCGGTTCAACAACCTCCTAGATAAATAAAATCTATGTCACGTTGGTCGGCTTAATTTTCATAAACAATAAATGAACCAATAGTTATGAAAAGATAATATATACCACATCCGAATCATAGATGTGAGGGCCGACGGGCGGATACCAAAACCATCGCACTATATAAGATGCAATAATAAAAGTAAGAAAACAATACAAGTAAGAATATATTTCCTTTCGTAAAGAAGATAAGAACAAGAGGCTCACTGCGGTGGTGTCAAGGCGATGAGATCGCCAAGGTGATCGGCATTTACGGTGAAGACGGGACGGGCGTGATGCACCGCTAAACCTAGACAAATATTGAGGAAAATGGAGGTTAGAGGTCGAGCTTGGAGAGGAGAAAGCTTAAGTAGTGTGGCTCGGGCATTCCATCGAACACCTTGTGTGCATAGGAGGTGAGCTAGAGCACCACCAAGCCCCCTCCCCCTCGGCCAGAAAAAACAGCCGAGTATGCTCTGCTCTTGCGCGAGGGGCAATATATAGGCAGCACCATTAGCCCCGGTTCGTGGCATGACCCGGGACTAAAGGGGAGCCTTTCGACCCGGTTCATGCCACCAACCGGGACCAATAGTGGTGGGCCAGAGGCCAGGACCATTGGTCGGTTCGTCCCACCAACCGGGACCAAAAGGTCCGGACGAACCGGGACCAATGGCCCACGTGGCCCGGCCGGCCCCCTGGGCTCACGAACCGGGATAAATGCTCGCATTAGTCCCGGTTCTGGATTGAACCGGGACTAATGGGAAAAACAGGCCTCAACGATAGCCCCTTTTTCTACTAGTGTAAGGTTTATCAATCCGTGGGAGGCGTAGGATAAAGATGACCTCTCTCAAGCAACCCTACAACCAAATAACAAAGAGTCTCTTGTGTCCCCAACACACCCAATACAATGGTAAATTGTATAGGTGCACTAGTTCGGCGAAGAGATGGTGATACAAGTGCAATATGGATGGTAGATATGGGTTTTTGTAATCTGAAATTATAAAAACAGCAAGGTAGCAAGTGGTAAAAGTGAGTGGAAACGGTATTGCAATGCTAGGAAATAAGGCTCAAGGTTCATACTTTCACTAGTGCAAGTTCTCCCAACAATAATAACATAGCTGGATCATATAACTATCCCTCAACATGCAACAAAGAGTCACTCCAAAGTCACTAATAGTGGAGAACAAACGAAGAGATTATTGTAGGGTACTAAACCACCTCAAAGTTATCCTTTCTGATCGATCTATTCAAGAGTTCGTAGTAAAATAACATGAAGCTATTCTTTCCGTTCGATCTATCCTAGAGTTCGTACTAGAATAACACCTTAAGACACAAATCAACCAAAACCCTAATGTCATGTAGATACTCCAATGTCACCTCAAGTATCCGTGGGTATGATTATACGATATGCATCACACAATCTCAGATTCATCTATTCAATCAACACAAAGAACTTCAAAGAGTGCCCAAAGTTTCTAACGGAGAGTCAAGACGAAAACGTGTGCCAACCCCTATGCATAAGTTCACAAGGTCACTGAACCCGAAAGTTGATCACCAAAACATACATCTAATAGATCACATGATATCCCATTGTCACCACAGATAAGCACATGCAAGACATACATCAAGTGTTCTCAAATCATTAAAGACTCAATCTAATAAGATAACTTCAAAGGGAAAACTCAATCCATTACAAGAGAGTAGAGGGGGAGAAACATCATAAGATCCGACTATAATAGCAAACCTCGCGGTACATCAAGATCGTGCCATATCAAGAACACGAGAGAGAGAGAGAGAGAGAGAGAGAGAGAGAGAGAGATCAAACACATAGCTACTAGTACATACCCTGAGCCCTGAGGGTAAAATACTGCCTCCTCGTCATGGAGAGTGCCGGGATGATGAAGATGGCCACTGATGATGCATCCCCCCTCCGACAGGGTGTCGAAACAGGGTCCCGATTGGTTTTTGGTGGGTATAGAGGCTTGCAGCGGCGGAACTACCGATCTAGGTTTCTTTTCAGGGGTTTCTGTATTTGTAGGAATTTTTGGCGTTGGTCTCACGTCAGGGGGGGTCTCCGAGTCGTCCACGAGATAGGGGGCGTGCCCAGGGGGGTAGAGCACGCAGTCCACCCTCCTGGATGGCTCGGGACTCTCCTGGCCCAACTCTTTTACTTTGGGGGCTTCTTTTGGTCCATAAAAAATCATCAAAAATTGGCACGTCAAGTGGACTCCGTTTGGTATTCCTTTTCTTTGAAACTCAAAAACAAGGAAAAAAAACAGAAACTGGCATTGGCCTCTAGGTTAATAGGTTAGTCCCAAAAATCATATAAAATAGCATATAAATGCAGATAAAACATCCAAGTTGGATAATCTAATAGCATGGAACAATCAAAAATTGTAGATACGTTGGAGACGTATCAAGCATCCCCAAGCTTAATTCCTGCTCGTCCTCGAGTAGGTAAATGATAAAAACAGAATTTTTGATGTGGAATGTTACCTAACATATTAATCAATGTAATCTTTTCTATTGTGGCAAGAATATTCAGATCCATAAGATTGAAAACAAAAGTTTAATATTGACATAAAAATAATGATACTTCAAGCATACTAACTAAGCAATTATGTCTTCTCAAAATAGCATGGCTAAAGAAAGTTATCCCTACAAAATAATATAGTCTGGCTATGCTCTATCTTCATCACACAAAATATTTAAATCATGCACAATCCCAGTTTCAGCCAAGCAATTGTTTCATAATTTAATATTTTCAAACTTTTTCAATCTTCACGCAATACATGAGCGTGAGCCATGGATATGGCACTATAGGTGGAATAGAATGGTGGTTGTGGAGAAGACAAAAAGGGAGAAGATAGTCTCACATCAACTAGGCGTATCAACGGGCTATGGAGATTCCCATCAATAGATATCAATGTGAGTGAGTAGGGATTGCCATGCAACGGATGCACTAGAGCTATAAGTGTATGAAAGCTCAAACATAAACTAAGTGGGTGTGCATCCAACTCGCTTGCTCACGAAGACCTAGGGCAATTTGAGGAAGCCCATCATTGGAATATACAAGCCAAGTTCTTATAATGATAATTTCCACTAGTATATGAAAGTGACACCATAGGAGACTCTGTATCATGAAGATCATGGTGCTACTTTGAAGCACAAGTGTGGTAAAAGGATAGTAGCATTGCCCCTTCTCTCTTTTTCTCTTTTTTTTTTGTTTTTCTTAGCCTTCTCTTTTTTTATGGCCTCTTTTTTTCTCTTTTTTTAATTTTTCGTCTGGAGTCTCATCCCGACTTGTGGGGGAATCATAGTCTCCATCATCCTTTCCTCACATTGGACAATGCTCTAATAATGATGACCATCACACTTTTGTTTACTTACAACTCAAGAATTACAACTTGATACTTAGAACAAAATATGATTCTATATGAATGCCTCCGATGGTGTACCGGGATGTGCAATGAATCAAGAGTGACATGTATGAAAGAATTATGAACGATGGTGTTGCCACAAATACGATGTCAACTACATGATCACGCAAAGCAATATGACAATCATGAAGCGTGTCATAATAAACAGAACAGTGGAAAGTTGCGTGGCAGTATATCTCGGAATGGCTATGGAAATGCCATAATAGGTAGGTGGTGGCTGTTTTGAAGAAGGTATATGGTGGGTGTATGGTACCGGCAAAAGTTTCGCGGCACAAGAGAGGCTAGCAATGGTGGAAGGGTGAGAGTGCGTATAATGCATGGACTCAACATTAGTCATAAAGAACTCACATACTTATTGCAAAAATCTATTAGTCTTCGAAACAAAGTACTACACACATGCTCCTAGGGGAAGGGTTGGTAGGAGTTAACCATCGCGTGATCCCAACCTCCACTCATAAGGAAGACAATCAATAAATAAATCATGCTCCAACTTCATCACATAACGCTTCATCATACGTGCATGCTACGGGAATCACAAACTTTAACACAAGTATTTCTCCAATTCACAATTACTCCACTAGCATGACTCTAATATCACCATCTTCATATCTCAAAACAATCATAAAGAATCAAACTTCTCATAGTATTCAATGCAATCAGAGTATGAAAGTTTTTATTATATCCTTCTTGGATGCCCATCATATTAGGACTAATTTTATAACCAAAGAAAATTACCATGTTGTTCTAAAAGACTCTCAAAATAATATAAGTGAAGCATGAGAGTTCATATATTTCTTCAAAATAAAACCACCGTCGTTCTCTAAAAAGATACAAGTGAAGCACTAGAGCAAATGACAAACTACTCCAAAAGATACAAGTGAAGATCCATGAGTAGTTGAATAATTGTGTAACTATGTGAAGACTCTCGAACATTGAAGAATTTCAGATCTTGGTATATTATTCAAACAGCAAGAAAAACAAAATAAAATAAATTGACGCTCCAAGCAAAACACATATCATGTGGTGAATAAAAATATAGCTCCAACTAAAGTTACCAATGAACGAAGACGAAAGAAGGGATGCCATCCTGGGCATCCCCAAGCTTAGGATCTTGGTTGTCCTTCAATATTACCTTGGGGTGCCTTGGTAATCCCCAATCTTAGGCTCTTTCCACTCCTTATTACATAGTCCATCGAAGCTTTACCCAAAATTTGAAAACTTCACAACATAATACTCAACAGAAAACTCGTAAGCTCCGTTAGTATAAGAAAATAAATCACCACTTAGGTACTGTTGTGAACTCATTCTTTATTTATATTGGTCTAATATCTACTGTATTCCAACATCTATATGGTTCATACCCTCGGATACTACTCATAGATTCATCAAAATAAGCAAACAACACATACAAAACAGAATCTGCCAAAAACAGAACAGTCTGTAGTAATCTGTAACTTTCGAATACTTCTGTAACTCTAAAAATTCTGAAATAAATTGGTGGACGTGATAATTTGTATATTAATATTATGAAAAAAGAATTAACTTAAAATCACTCTTCTTTTAAAAACTAAAATTATTCTCATGAGCGCAAAGTTTCTGTTTTTTACAGCAAGATCGCATAACTTTCACCCAAGTCTTCCCAAAGGTTCTACTTGGCACTTTATTGAAACAAAATCTACAAAACATGATTACTACAGTAGCTTAATCATGTGAAAAACACAAAAAACAGTATGGGTAAATATTGGGTTGTCTCCCAACAAGCGCTTTTCTTTAATGCCTTTTAGCTAGGCATGATCATTTCAATGATGCTCACATAGAAGATAAGCATTGAAACATAATGGGAGCATCACAAAGAATATGACTAGAACATTTAAGTCTAACCCACTTCATATGCCTAGGGATTTTGTGAGCAAACAACTTATGGGAACAAGAATCAACTAGCATAGGAAAGCAAAACAAGCATAGCTTCAAGATTTTCAACACATAGAGAGGAAACTTGATATTATTGCAACTCCTACAAGCATATGTTCCTCCCTCATAATAATTTTCAGTAGCATAATGAATTAATACAACAAGATAACTATCACATAAAGCATTCTTTTCATGATCTACAAGCATAGAAAATTTATTACTCTCCACATAAGCAAATTTCTTTTCATGAATAGTAGTGGGAGCAAACTCAACAAAATAACTATCATGTGAGGCATAATCCAATTGAAAATTAAAATCATGATGAGAAGTTTCATGGTTATCATTATTCTTTATAGCATACATGTCATCACAATAATCATCATAGATATCAACTTTGTTCTCATAATCAATTGGAACCTCTTCCGAAATAGTGGATTCATCACTAAATAAAGTCATGACATCTCCAAAATAGTGCGATCATTACTTCCTAAAGTTGACACTCTTCCAAACCCAATTTCATCAATATAATCATCATAAATAGGAGGCATGCTTTCATCATAACAAATATTCTCAACAAAACTTGGGGGACAAAAAATATCATATTCATCAAACATAGCATCCCCAAGTTTGTAGCTTTACATATCGTTAGCATCATGGATATTCAAGGAATTTATACTAACAGCATTGCAATCATGCTCATCATACAAAGATTTCATGCCAAACATTCTAATGCATTCTTCTTCTAATACATTGGCACAATTTTCCTTTCCATCATGTTCACGAAAGATATTAAAAAGAGGAAGCATATGAGGCAACTTCAATTCCTTTTTTGTAGTTTCCTTTTATAGACTAAACTAGTGATAAAACAAGATACAAAAAGATTCGATTGCAAGATCTAAAGATATACCTTCAAGCACTAACTTCCCCGATAACAGTGCCAGAAAAGAGCTTAGTTGACGGGGTGTTAGTCCCGCTTTCCTCCCCTCCCAGGCAACGGCGCCAGAAAATAGCTTGATGTTAACTACGCAACCTTCTTCTTGTAGACGTTGTTGGGCCTCCAAGTGCAGAGGTTTGTAGGACAGTAGCAAATTTCCCTCAAGTGGATGACCTAAGGTTTATCAATCCGTGGGAGGCGTAGGATGAAGATGGTCTCTCTCAAGCAACCCTGCAACCAAATAACAAAGAGTCTCTTGTGTCCCCAACACGCCCAATACAATGGTAAATTGTATAGATGCACTAGTTCGGCGAAGAGATGGTGATACAAGTGCAATATGGATGGTAGATATGGGTTTTTGTAATCTGAAATTATAAAAACAGCAAGGTAGCAAGTGGTAGAAGTGAGCGAAAGCGGTATTGCAATGCTAGGAAACAAGGCCCAAGGTTCATACTTTCACTAGTGCAAGTTCTCTCAACAATAATAGCATAACTGGATCATATAACTATCCCTCAACATGCAACAAAGAGTCACTCCAAAGTCACTAATAGCGGAGAACAAATGAAGAGATTATTGTAGGGTACGACACCACCTCAAAGTTATCCTTTCTGATCTATCTATTCAAGAGTCCGTAGTAAAATAACGTGAAGCTATTCTTTCCGTTCGATCTATCCTAGAGTTCGTACTAGAATAACACCTTAAGACACAAATCAACCAAAACCCTAATATCACCTAGATACTCCAATTTCACCTCAAGTATCCGTGGGTATGATTATATGATATGCATCATACAATCTCAGATTCATCTATTCAACCAACACAAAGAGCTTCAAAGAGTGCCCCAAAGTTTCTACCGGAGAGTCAAGACGAAAACGTGTGCCAACCCCTATGCATAAGTCCACAAGGTCACTGAACCCGCAAGTTGATCACCAAAACATACATCTAGTAGATCACGTGATATCCCATTGTCACCACAGATAAGCACATGCAAGACATACATCAAGTTTTCTCAAATCCATAAAGACTCAATCTGATTAGATAACTTCAAAGGGAAAACTCAATCCATTACAAGAGAGTAGAGGGGAAGAAACATCATAAGATCCAACTATAATAGCAAAGCTCACGGTACATCAAGATCGTGCCATATCAAGAACACGAGAGAGAGAGAGAGAGAGAGAGATAGAGATCAAACACATAGCCACTAGTACATACCCTCAGCCCCGAGGGCGAACTACTCCCTCCTCATCGTGGAGAGCGCCGGGATGATGAATATGGCCACCAGTGATGGATCCCCCCTCTGGCAGGGTGCCGGAACAGGGTCCCGATTGGTTTTTGGTGGGTACAGAGGCTTGGCGGCGGCGGAACTCCCGATCTAGGTTTCTTTTTGGGGGTTTCTGTATTTATAGGAACTTTTGGCATCGGTCTCACGTCAGGGGGGTCTCCTAGTCATCCACGAGATAGGGGGGCGCGCCCTGGGGGTAGGGCGCGCCCTCCACCCTCGTGGATGGCCCAGGACTCTTCTGGCCCATCTCTTTTACTTTGGGGGCTTCTTTTGGTCCATAAAAATCATAAAAAATTGGCATATCAATTGGACTCCGTTTGGTATTCCTTTTCTGTAGAACTCAAAAACAAGGAAAAAACAGAAACTTGCACTGACCTCTAGGTTCATAGGTTAGTCCCAAAAATCATATAAAATAGCATATAAATGCATATAAAACATCCAAGTTGGATAATATAATAGCATGGAACAATAAAAAATTATAGATACGTTGGAGACGTTACAATCTTCTTCTAGGCTAACTGTTTGAAGAACAAGACCAACCGTTCTAATGTGAAATTCCAACACACAACAGGATCTCATAGCTATATTGCACACAGCGAGGCTCTTGTAAATAGCTGCTAGTTCCTTCTTTTTTCTGTGCCATATTATCATATCTATATTGACTTGTTCCAAATACAGAGGAAAGCCCGTGCAGACCAAAAAGAACCTGAATCGAATGTAGTGCAAATATTCAAGGATTGCCACACCAGCAAGATGAAGAGCATGATCACACCAGTTCAAGACGCTGTTGTAAATCCTTACTCCTCCTGCCTTTAAACTGCTTGTTACTGTGACGTGTTCATTTAACTGCTTGGTTTGCAGCCAATGTCAGTTAGTCTGTTCACTTTTATACATAGTTTTCTTAACGTATCGTTTCACCTTACACGATTTAAAATAGATGAAGGATATTATTTTGGTCTTGATCTGTAATCTAGTTGTGATGTTCACTTGCCCACACAATGATACAATAGCATGTTTTATTTTATATCTGTTTGTCCATGATATGATTGATGTCATACTATGTTCATCCTACTTTAAACCATGTCTTTTTATCCTTAAATGTCAAAGAATGTGAGTAAATAGATAATATAGTAGGCATGCTACATGGACATATGTTCAAGAAGTGATTTTATTATGTAGTTGGCACTACAATACATGCTAATGTATTACAGTAGTTCACCAAAATAAGTTATGCATAAATGTGATTTTTTGTCTCATTAGCAACTTATCTGGTACACTAATCTAAAAGTTCAAACTTTCAACAAGCTATGGAAAAAATGATTAACACTACTGCAGGATGCTGCTAAGGTGACACTACGATCAGAGAGCCTTTGACGAAACTGTGTGCGATGCATTAATTGCAAATGGTGATGTAAAATAACCATCAAAAAAGATGCAAAACATTTGCGATGAAAGATACATCAAACACGCTTCATATTTTAGTTGCGTGTGCGATGAGGGGCATACGGTTCAGTTCAATGAACTGTTTGCGATGAGGCAGAACAAAAGAAACGGGAAGCCAGATGAAGGCATCACTACAGGAATCGGCTACTTTGTCGTCTGCCACGGCGGACGGCAAAGGTCTTTGCCCTCTGCCACGGACGGCAACAGGCTCCGTCAAAGTAAGGTCTGGTAAAGAGCTACTTTGCCGTCTGCTTTTGGTGGCTGACGGCAAAGGGGTGGTGGCCGTTAGTTAGTCTACTCTTTGCCGTCCGCCGATCTTTGTCGTCCGCCTTTATCTCCCTTTGTCGTCTGCTAGCAGATGGCAAAGAGGTGGGGCGTTAAGTTTTTTCTAAACGGGCGGGGGGGGTGGGGCCACCTCTCTCTGTCGTCAGCCAGCTGATGGCAAAGATTCTTTGCCGTCAGCTAGCTGATGGCAAAGAGCTGGCCGATGGCCAAGGCCTCTTTTGTCGTCTGCCGTTTCTTTGTCGTCTGCTTTTCGATAGCTGATGGCAAAGAGCTTCTTTGTCGTCCGCTAGCATACGGCAAAGAGCTGGTAGATGGCAAAGTAGCTGATTCCATTAGTGCATGTGCGATATACAGCATACAGTTCACTCGGATAAACTATTTGTGATGAGGCGGAACAACAGAAACGGGCAGCCAGATGAAGGTGAGTGCGATATACGACATACAGTTCACTCGGATGAACAATTTGCGTTGAGCCAAGAGAACAGAAACGGTTCAACTTAACAAGATGTGTGTGATACACGGCAAACAGGTCTGTAATCGGAAATGTGTGGGAAGGCCGATAACAACACAGACAATTCCTATTAACAAGTCGTGTGTGTTGTGAGCAAATGGTTGCTGGTATACAAATTTCAATGATTGATGAAATCATCACCGACGGGTTCCATTGTTTAGTCCATGTGCGATGTGATTTGCTTCGTCTACACATCATCAACATATATACTTAAAAAGATAACATTGCAAAACCAAATTAAGCATATAATTACACAAGTGACTACACACATAACATTTCCACACACCAAAGTAAGCAATTACATGCATACTAAACTAGGAGAAACAAGGATCTAATGATCTACTTATTGCCACGATGACGCTTGCCATTGCTCTTCTTCCGGATGGATCCTTGGCCGTTTTGGGGAAGGAGGCACTTCCTCACATCAACTAGGCGTATCAACGGGCTATGGAGATGCCCATTAATAGATATCAATGTGAGTGAGTAGGGATTGCCATGCAACAGTTGCACTAGAGCTATAAATATAGGAAAGCTCTACAAAAGAAACTAACTGGGTGTGCATCCAACTCGCTTGCTCACGAAGACCTAGGGCACTTTGAGGAAGCCCATCATTGGAATATACAAGCCAAGTTCTATAATGAAAAATTCCCACTAGTATATGAAAGTGACAAAATGAGAGACTCTCTATCATGAAGATCTTGGTGCTACTTTGAAGCACAAGTGTGGTAAAAGGATAGTAACATTGTCCCTTCTCTCTTTTTCTCTCATTTTTTTATTTGGGCCTTTCTCTTTTTTGTACGGCCTCTTTTTTATTATTTTTTTATTTTATTTTTCGTCCGAAGTCTCATCCCGACTTATGGGGGAATCATAGTCTCCATCATGCTTTCCTCACTTGGGACAATGCTCTAATAATGATGATCATCACACTTTTATTTTTCTTACAACTCAACAATTACAACTCGATACTTAGAACAAAGTATGACTCTATATGAATGCCTGCGGCGGTGTACCGGGATTGCAATGAATCATGAGTGACATGTATGAAACAATTATGAACGATGGCTTTGCCACAAATACGATATCAACTACATGATCATGCTAGCAATATGACAATGATGGAGCGTGTCATAATAAACGGAACGGTGGAAAGTTGCATGGCAATATATCTCGGAATGGCTATGGAAATGCCATGATAGGTAGGTATGGTGGCTGTTTTCTGGAAGGTATATGGTGGGTGTATGATACCGGCAAAAGGTGCGCGGTATTAGAGAGGCTAGCAATGGTGGAAGGATGGGAAAAAGTGCGTATAATCCATGGACTCAACATTAGTCATAAAGAACTCATATACTTGTTGCGAAAATCTAGAAGTTATCAAAGCAAAGTATTACGCGCATGCTCCTAGGGGGATAGATTGGTAGGAAAAGACCATCGCTCGTACCCGACCGCCTCTCATAAGGAAGACAATCAATAAATAAATCATGTACCGAGTTCGTCACATAACGGTTCACCATACATGCATGCTACGGGAATCACAAACTTCAACACAAGTATTCATTAAATTCACAACTAGTCAACTAGCATGACTCTAATATCACCATCTTCATATCTCAAAACAATTATCAAGCATCAAACTTTTCTTAGTATTCAACGCACTCAAAAGAAAGTTTCACATATCTTGAATACCAAGTATATTAACATTAAGCGAATTAGCATGCTATTAACGACTCTCAAAATAATCTAAGTGAAGCATGAGAGATCAATAGTTTCTCTAAAACAAATCCACCACCGTGCTCTAAAAGATCTAAGTGAAGCACTAGAGCAAAGATTATCACGCTCAAAAGATATAAGTGAAGCACTATGAGCAAAACTATCAAGCTCAAAAGATATAAGTGAAGCACATAGAGTATTCTATCAAATTCCAATTCATGTATGGCTCTCTCAAAAGGTGTGTACAGCAAGGATGATTGTGGTAAACTAACAAGCAAAGACGCAAATAATACAAGACGCTCCAAGCAAAACACATATCATGTGGTGAATAAAAATATGGCTCCAAGTAAATTACAGATGGAAGTGCACGAAAGAGGGGATGCCTTCCGGGGCATCCCCAAGCTTTGACTTTTTGGTGTCCTTGGATTATCTTGGGGGTGCCATGGGCAATCCCCAAGCTTAGGCTCTTGCCACTCCTTGTTCCATAATCCATCAAAAGAATTCACCCAAAACTTGAAAACTTCACAACACAAAACTCAATAGCAATCGCGTAAGCTCCGTTAGAGAAAGAAAACAAAGAACTACTTAAGGTACTGTAATGAACTCATTCTTTATTTATATTGGTGTTAAACCTACTGTATTCCAACTTCTCTATGGATTATAAACTATTTTACCAGCCATAGATTCATCAAAATAAGCAAACAACACACACAAAACAGAATCTGTCAAAAACAGAACAGTCTGTAGCAATCTGTAACTAACGCAAACTTCTGTAACTCTAAAAATCCTACAAAAATAGGAAGTCCTGGAAAATTTGTTTATCGAATAGGAGAAATAAGAATCAATGTAAAAGCACGTTGCTGGGATTTAACAAAATTATATTCGTGCGTGCAAAGTTTCTGTTTTTCAGCAGAATCAAATCAACTAACATCGTAGGTTATCCTATAGGTTCTACTTGGCACAAACACTAATTAAAATATAAAACCACATCCAAACAGAGGCTAGATGGATTATTTATTCCTAAACAGAAGCAAAAACAAAAAAATGGGTTGCCTCCCAACAAGCGCTATCGTTTAACGCCCCTAACTAGGCATAAAAGCAAGGATAGATCTAGGTAGTGCCGTAGTAATAAGATAGATCGGTGAAACTCATTTCATATTCTCTACGTTCGGCAGCAAGTTTTTTTTAGGCAAGCAAAAGTAATCAAAAGGGCTAAATTTAATAGGGCAAAAATCCCCAAGATCAATTTTAGGAGGTATAGGTTCCTCTTTTGGCCCTTCATAATGCACAACCAATTCATCATTATAAGCGTTCTTTTGACAGAACCTTGTGAGTCTATACTCAAGAGAGTATCCTAACCCATCATTTCGAATAGCAAAATCATCATTAAGTTCAGAGATTCTATCAATTAAAATGTTGGTTGGCACCTTTTTTCTAAAGTTTTCATTGAAAGCAACATAGTCGAGAGATTGAAAACGCATAATTTCTTCTTGATCAAAGAGGATAGATTCTATGGGGGGACGGCCGGCGTCCACCCTATAATGCGCAAAGATTTCTTTGGCCTCTTTTATTATAAATCTGAATTCATGAGCCAAAAAGATAGTAGTGGCACGCTTAACAAAGGAATGTTCGATATTAGAAAAGTCTAGGAAAATCCTTTGTATAGAAGGGTGCATATGCATGAATTGCCTTCCAAGTTCAACGATAAGCATGGCAATGGCGTCCGCAAGACTACTAGTCCTATGAAGAATAGAACTGCCCATAGAGGGCAAAGCACCGGCACAAGTAAAGAAATCTTGAATAACTCCTTTTCCAATAATATTACCACTACAGATTCGAAATCTTTTTGTATGATAGGTAGGGGATTCTTCAACAGGAGCTTTGGAATTTTCCATGATATTATTATCGCCCATGTCGGCAATAATTTCCCCAATTTCAGACATAACAACAAGCAAGCAAACTAACACACGAGCAAATAAAAAGGCAACGGAAAAAGGCAAACAGGAAAGAGAGGAGGAGATTGGGAAAGAGAGGGCGAATAAACGGCAAGGGTGAAGTGGGGGAGAGGAAACGAGAGGCAAATGGCAAATAATGTAATGCGCGAGATAGGGATTGTGATGGATACTTGGTATGGTTGACTTGCTTGCGTGAGGCTCCCCGGCAACGGCGCCAGAAATTTTCTTGCTACCTCTTGAGCACTGCGTTGGATTTCCCCGAAGTGGAGAGGATGATGCAGTAAAGTAGCGTCAGTATTTCCCTCAGTTTTTGAGAAACCAAGGTATCAATCCTGTAGGAGACCATGCACAAGTCCCTCGTACCTACACAAAACGATAGCTCCTCACAACCAATGAGATTAGGGGTTTTCAATCCCTTCACGGTCACTTACGAGAGTGAGATCTGATAGAGATGATAAATAATATTTTTTGGTATTTTTGGTATAAAGATGGAAAGTGAAAAGTAAAAGGCAAAGTAAAAACAAAGCAAGCAATAAAGTAATGGAGATTGATATGATGAGAATAGACCCAGTGGCCATAGGTTTCACTAGTGGCTTCTCTCAAGAGCATAGATAATCTACGGTGGGTGACCAAATTACTGTTGAGCAATTGATAGAATTTGGCATAATTATGAGTATATCTAGGTATGATCATGTATATAGGCATCACGTCCGAGACAAGTAGATCGATACGATTCTGCATCTACTACTATTACTCCACTCATCGACCGCTATCCAGCATGCATCTAGAGTATTAAGTAAAAATAGAGTAACGCCTTAAGCAAGATGACATGATGTAGAGGGATAAATTCATGCAATATGATAAAAACCCCATCTTGTTATCCTCGATGGCAACAATACAATACTTGCCTTGCTGCCCCTTCTGTCACTGGGAAAGGACACCGCAAGATTCAACCCAAAGCTAAGCACTTCTCCCATTGCAAGAACTACCAATCTAGTTGGACAAACCAAACGGATAATTCGAAGAGACTTGCAAAGATAACTCAATCATACATACAAGAATTCAGAGAAGATTCAAATATTATTCATAGATAAGTTGGATCATAAGCCCACAATTCATCGGTCTCAACAAACACACCGCAAAAAGAAGATTACATCGAATAGATCTCCATGAGAGAGGGGGAGAACATTGTATTGATATCCAAAAAGAGAGAAGAAGCCATCTAGCTACTAGCTATGGACCCGAAGGTCTGAAGTAAACTACTCACACTTCATCGGAGGGGCTATGGTGTTGATGTAGAAGCCCTCCGTGGTGGATGCCCCCTCGTGAGCTCCTAACAGGCCCCAAGATGAGATCTCGTGGATCTGTAAGGTTGCGGCGGTGGAATTAGGTTTTTGGCTCTGTTCGATCATTTGGGGTGCGTAGGTATATATAGGAGGAAGGAGTACGTCGGTGGAGCAACAGGGGGCCACGAGGCGGGCGCCCAGGGCACGCCCCACCCTCGTGACCGCCTCTTTGTTCATTGGAGCAGGGTCCAAGTCTCTGGATCACGCTCGGTCGAAAAATCACGTTCCCGAAGGTTTCATTCCGTTTGGACTCGTTTGATATTTCATTTCTTCGAAACACAGAAATAGGCAAAAAACAATAATTCTGGGCTGGGCCTCCGGTTAATAGGTTAGTCCCAAAAATAATATAAAAGTGGAAAATAAAGCCTAATATAGTCCAAAATAGTAGATAAAGTAGCATGGAGCAATCAAAAATTCTAGATACGTTAGAGACATATCACCCCGGCATCACCACTCCCTCCGATGGGGCACTTCGGTGGCATCCTCATACACTGACGGCTTTGAGGACTGAGAGCAGCGTTGAGGATGCAAGCGGAGATAGAGGTGCTATGTCTTGAGCTTGCGTTGGTTTTCCTTGAAGAGGAAAGGGTGATGCAACAATAGTGGCATAAGTATTTCCCTCAGTTTTTGAGAACCAAGGTATCAATCCAGTAGGAGGCTCCTCAAAAGTCCCACGCACCTACACAAACACACAAGAACTCGCAACTACCGCAATAAAGGGGTTGTCAATCCCTTCAAGGCCACTTCTATGAAAGTGAGATCTGATAGAGATAATATGATAAGATAAATATATTTTTGGTATTTTATGATATAGATAGGAAAAGTAAAGATGCAAATAAAAGTATATTGAAAGCTTATATGATAAGAGATAGACCCAGGGGCCATAGGTTTCACTAGTGGCTTCTCTCAAGATAGCTTAAGTATTACGGTGGGTGAACGAATTACTGTCGAGCAATTCATAGACAAGTGAATAATTATGAGATTATGTAGGCATTATCATGTATATAGGCATCACGTCCGTGACAAGTAGACCGACTCCTGCCTGCATCTACTACTATTACTCCACACATCGACCGCTATCCAGCACGCATCTAGAGTATTAAGTTCATAAAGAACAGAGTAACGCATTAAGAAAGATGACATGATGTAGAGGGATAAACTCATGCAATATGATATAAACCCCATCTTTTTATCCTCGATAGCATCAATACAATACGTGCCTTGCTGCCCCTCCTGTCACTAGGAAAGGACACCGCAAGATTGAACCCAAAGCTAAGCACTTCTCCCATTGCAAGAAAGATCAATCTAGTAGGCCAAACCAAACTGATAATTCAAAGAGACTTGCAAAGATAACTTAATCACACATAAAAGAATTCAGAGGAGATTCAAATATTTCTCATAGATAAACTTGATCATAAACCCACAATTCATCGGATCTCGACAAATACACCGCAAAAAGAGTTACATCAAATAGATCTCCAAGAAGATCGAGGAGAACATGGTATCGAGATTCAAAGAGAGAGAAGAAGCCATCTAGCTAATAACGATGGACCCGAAGGTCTGTGGTAAACTACTCACAACTCATCAGAGAGGCCTTGGAGATGATGTAGAGGCCCTCTGTCGGGGATATACCCCGCGGTATGACCCGGCCGGAAGTATGACCCGACCGGGCTTGGCATTTTCATTGGTAACTCGCCGGAGGACTGACGACTCACGAGCCTGGCGACTCACGGATGGCCCTGACGGTGGGTCAGATAGAAGACAAGGCCCAAGGCCCAGAAGGACGGCTCATGCTATGGTGGGCCGGCTTAAAAGAAAAGGCATAAGGAATATTCTCCTACAAAGGAAGCAAGACTAGGACTCCACTTGTAATAGAGTAATCCTAATCCTACTAGGACTAGTCATGTGACCCGCCCCTTCAACATATATAAGGACGGACAGGGCTCGCCAAAAGAGGGACAAGCAAGAAGAAACAATCTCTAGGGCTAGACACAAAGAGTCGGCTTACCGGCGACTCCCTCATGAACATAATGAGACCTAGCCACAAACAACATGTAGGGTTATTACCGGATGATGTTTCCTGGGACCCGAAGCTGTCTAAATCCTTGTCTTGTGTTGCGTCTCTTGATTCTGCCCAACCCCTCTCAAGCTACCACATGGAAGCGTTGGCCTCACGACTAAGTCCTCACACCAAGGACATCTTCCGTGACAATTCCACGACAGTTGGCGCCCACCGTGGGGCTCGCGCACGGTGGTGTTGAGTTCTTGGAGGGATATATTCCAGGGCGAGAAGTTCGCAAATCTTCCAGATGAAGACGAGCTGGCCGTTAACGCTAGAAGTTCAACAAGTAACAAGTCAAGATGAGAAGGTTTGATATCGAAAGAAGCTAGGGTTTCGTGTGCGTCGCCACACTTGACCTGTCGATTCGCCCGTCCGGGTGAGGTTGGTTTCCATCAGAACAGCCGGTGCGATCTGGTGTGACCGAGAACGACTCAGAATATTCCGCTGTTCAATTTCCGTTTTCTACTGCGAGAGCCGGTAGGGAGGGATTTGCATCTGCTCCAAGATCATCAGTTAGAATAAAAAAATAATTTTGGCAGCAGCAAGGCGTGGAGTAGTTCCGTTTGTAAAAGACAGACACGCAGATGTGTTAATGGCCAGCGGATTGTGTGCAGCCGCATGGGTCTTTCGGTGATCCAACGAATCCAATCGGAGATCAAATTCCGTTGTTTCGCTGCTACAGAATTCAGTTAAATATGTGTTTGAGACCGACGTCAACTTGGAGTTGTACTATTGATTATCCAGCCTCCAGGCATGATCCTCTTGGCTACCTAGCGTTGGAAACTGATCTGGTGGGGCGCGCCTGCGCGAAATAATTGCAGCCACATCTGAGCCGCGTAAAAAACAAATTTTTTGCACCATCAAGTCCCGAGGCATCTCACCATACGTACTACTTCCAAGTAGTACGTGACGTGAAGCTACGCATCAAATTATTTAGTCTTCAATTACTACCTCTAACAAAGACATGCGAGCAGAAACATCAACCGAGTGGGCATCCATAATTGCAGCACCCGCCATTTGCAAGTCGCCACCGCTGCCTCATCATGTCTCCGCCAGGGTCCTCCATCGCTGGACTCTGCCTCTGTCGTTACATCTGAGCCACCCTAGATGATGTGGAACTGAGCCGGCGCATTGGCCACGCGGCTGTCACCTCCGCTCTCACGCTGCATCCACTATAGCCATGCTGAGCCGACCTGGCTGCGCAACTTACCTCTGATGACCCCGCAAAAAAACCATACCTTTGATGAGTCGTGCGTCGCTGCCTCGCCGGGTCACCGTTCCAGTCTCGAGTCATGAGCTGCTCACGCCGACTCGTGCCTCCCACTGCTTCCTCCGCTAGTGTCGCCCTTACCTTGAGCATCGCCCGCTCCGTACCACGCCGAGCTACCTATGTCTGTGCGGCGTTCCAAGTCGCTAGGTCTTGAGGCTGTAAATCACTTCAAATTACTAAGTAGTACTCCTGGAGCACTGTTTACATAAAGGCCAAGTTGACAAATACACCCAAGTTCGATACGCTGCTCGAGGGGCATGACTCACTTAAAAATTGGATGGATGTGTGGTTATTTGTTTGGACGTGACGGCTGGTAAAATTGTCGTGCGATCACTTCATCCGACCGAATACATCAGGTGATACCCGTCCTATCTATTTCATCCGTATATAATAATCTGTCTGCGAACAGTTACTCTGTCTTGCAATATTTTGTGCAGGACAATTATTTATGACAAAGGTGATGTTATACCACGGATACGGAGCACACACCAGTATTATTCTGCATTGGTGTTCGCCCGTGTTGTGCTCTTCAACGGATGTGCGCATGCCGCAGCCTCTGCGGCTCAATCTACATCAACACATGTGACTGACTCATTTGTCCGTGCCCATGGCCGACTTACCTGCGTCCGTGCCGTTTCCAACGCCGCAGCCGACTTTCGTGACCGCACCTGTTTACAACAAGGAGGACAACTTGCCCGTTCGCACCAGCTTACAACACCACGGCCGGTTCATCTATCTGTTCCGCCTCAAATGTTGCGGTCGTCTTTACCGTCCGTCTCTCGTGGTCTGGTCTACATCAATACACTGGGCCGCGCCTGTCTGCATGAGCTATTTATTGAGTATGAGCAAATCACTGCTTGGGTAGCCCGGTTTTCTTCTAACAATTTGGAGGCAAATTATTATATATTCAGCCGTCGTCTACACTGGATGGCTCAATGGGCAGGCGCACAAGTCGCCGCCACTACAGTTTGGTTAACTTCAAACAACCAGTTGGAAGGAACCATTGGCCGAGTTGCTGACACGGCTCATACGGGATCATTTATAAATTGCCGCAGTCATCTCAACCTTCTCTGGATTCGCATGGTGCTATTAACACCAATGATATACACCTTATGCTATGGTCAAAATCTGAAGAATCTCAAGCCAACTCTTTGGGTTTGTCTTGAGACTCGGGGGCTACAATGGCATGACTTGGCAGAATTGGCCGGTTTCAATGCATTCAAGAACTCCGGGTCATTGGAGGGAAAAATAACCCGGCCCCGGAGATTACTGCTCTATCGATGAAAATTTAGAAGGCCGTTAGAAAAACTCTAGTTCACAATGATGCTTCCGGTTCAAAATCCGGTTCAAGGGAAATCCCGTTTCCCACAAAGCTCCGAAGCTCTCAAATCCGGTTTAAAAATTCCGGTTCAAGAAGAATTATCTCTTGCAAAGTTGAGTTCTTAGGAAGAATTAAAGGTTGCCAAATAGAGCTTGCTGCCATGATGCATGGTTCAAACATAGGTACCCTACTCCAATGGTCACTTGGGGGCTTCCTGTTCAAACATAGGTGTATTCACCAAAGAGAACATAGCTGTCGGTACCCTCTTGATCGGCTCAATGCCACACTTCCAATGATCACTTGGGGGCTTCCTGTTCAAACATAGGTCGTATTCGAACCAAAGAGAACATAGCTGTCGGTACCCTCTTGATCGGCACACTGCCAAACCCACTAGGGGGCTTCTTGATCGTATTCGAATCATAGCTTAACCCCTTTTGGGTCCGACTTTGATCGTATTCAAATCAGAGTCGTTAATAAACTCTCAAGGTCATTTGGGGGCTTCCTGTTCAAACATAGGTCGTATTCGAACCAAAGAGAACATAGCTGTCGGTACCCTCTTGATCGGCACACTACCAAACTCACTAGGGGGCTTCTTGATCGTATTCGACTCATAGCTTAATCCCTTTTGGGTCCGCCTTTGATCGTATTTGAATCAGTCGTTAAAAAACTCTAAAGGTCATTTGGGGGCTTCCTGTTCAAACATAGGTCGTATTCGAACCAAAAAGAACATAACTGTCGGTACCCTCTTGATCGGCGCAATGCCAAAGCCACTGGAGGCTACGTGATCATATTCGAATCCTAGCTTAACCCATTTGGAATGGTTTACTGATCGTATTCGAATCAGAAGCCTCGATTTTTCTTTCTTTTTGGCTTAAGTTTTTGAAAGCAATCTTTGATTTTGTCTTGAGACCTTTTTTTCGCATCTAAGTATAAGTGTGGTTTCAATTTAACCCCGCTTGGCTTTGGAAGATAAGTCGCCAGCATATGACAATCATTATATCTTTGGAACTTTTGGCTTCTAAGGATTGGGTTATCGCCCTTACTGCGCAGGTCACATAAACCGGCAGTGCAAATTCAATATCACAGGTATGATATTATTATGTCTCAAAGTTATGATACATAACAGGCTTATCTGTGACTCCTTTTCACACATACGTGGTTATATGTGAGATATTATGACCCGCCTTGCGGTAAACCGCCAGGGGTTCTTGTGATCTACTTGTGTGCAGGATAATTCTAAATCTCATCTGCACAAATCAACGTCATCATAAGTGCAAAAGGGTTATCAATTATTGATTTTCTCAAAGGCTATAAGTCGCCGGGTTACAAACATTCCGGCTTACAATGAATGCGCATTAAGTCGCCATCAGCCAAGAGCCGCCAGGTATTTAAACTCTGGATTTACTTGTCAACCGATGAGGTATTCAAATCTTTAATAGCCAAAACTGGATGGATTTTCATGATGATATTGAATGATTGAGGTTTTCATACCGGATTATATTATTCAAATCTTGAATAGCCAACATGGCTGGATTTTTATTATGATTATCAATAACCAGTATTATGATTAAGGTTTTCAAAGTCGCTTTAGCGCAATGGCTATTATTTTATCAATGGATATGATTTATTCTACAATGGAAGGAATAGTTCCGAGTCGCTGCAGGCTTACGACCCGACACTTGGGGGCTACATTATTCAAATTGAGATTACATCAAATATGCAAGTCCCATGTCACTGCCAGCATGCACCATGGCACTTGGGGGCTAATGCAAAGCATTTTTTGCTCAATTTATTGAAGACCCGACTCATCACATTGTAATGAGCCGGCCCTTTGGGGCTACCTATTGCTCCTGTCACAAATTCAAGGTACACAAGCCTTAATCCATTATGTTGAAAGATCCACTACTCAGTTGGTAGAGAACAAAGCTCTTAACCTTATAGACGTGGGTTCAAGCCCCATGGTGGAGATTACATCATATGATGTTATTATCAATGAATTATATACAAAGTCCCTGCTCATTATTGCATAATGACCCGACCCTTGGGGGCTATATTGGTTGAAGTTTTTATGAGCATAAGGCAATTACAAGTCCCAGGTTGCTGCAAGCATGACAACCCGGCACTTGGGGGCTACAAGTGATAAGAATATAAGGGAGGTACACTTTCAAACTTTGTGTGAGCAACAGTTGTGACCCGGTGCTGTCAATATTGACAAGCCGGCAGTTTTGGCAATTATAACTCGCCAGCCTCTATATCCTTAAACTGGCGGATCACCAGATGAATCTTGAGTCCAATATGTTTATTAAGCCAGAGCTTTGGAAACCGACTCAAATGGATTATTTCTTATAATATTTCTCTACAAGAAACCAATATCAGCAAATTGGTTATGAAGCTGGCCTATTGACCCGGATTTTTTAGAAGAAGTGCATGGATTTTTGCATTGGCAAGGTTTGGACATATCTGTTAAAGGAGATTTGCTATAAGATCTTGAGTATGCATCCAGGAGGAAATGACAAGGACTTAAGGATGATCAGGTGTCGGTTTAGGAAAATATTTAACACGGAGCACAACCTATCAAGTTTGTTCTTATGTTTATTTACAGGATCGGTTTAACATGGATAAATCCAAATTAAACTGGGGGCTAATGTCGGGGATATACCCCGCGGTATGACCCGGCCGGAAGTATGACCCGGCCGGGCTTGGCGTTTTCATTGGTAACTCGCCGGAGGCCTGATGACTCACGAGCCTGGCGAGTCACGGATGGCCCTGACGGCGGGTCATATAGAAGACAAGGCCCAGAAGGCCAGCTCATGCTATGGTAGGCCGGCTTAAGAGAAAAGGCATAAGGAATATTCTCCTACAAAGGAAGTGAGACTAGGACTCCACTTGTAATAGAGTAATGCTAATCATACTAGGACTAGTCATGTATCCCGCCCCTTCAACTTATATAAGGAGGGGCAGGGCTCCCCAAAAGAGGGACAAGCAAGAAGAAACAATCTCTAGGGATAGACACAAAGAGTCGGCTTACCGGCGACTCCCTCATGATTATAATGAGACCTAGCCACAAACAGCATGTAGGGTTATTAGGATGACGTTTCCCGGGGCCCGAAGCTGTCCAAATCCTTGTCTTGTGTTGCGTCTCTCGATTCCGCCCAACCCCTTTCAAGCTACCACATGGATGCATTGGCCTCGAGACTAAGTGCTCACACTAAGGACATCTGCCGTGACAATTTGACGACACCCTCCATGATCGATTCCCCCTCCGGCGGAGCGCCGGCGAAGGCTCCAAGATGGGATCTCGCGGATACAAAAGGTTATGGTGGTGGAAATAGTTTTTCGTGGTCGCTTCTGATGTTTTCAGGGTACATGGGTATATATAGGAGGAAGAAGTAGGTCGGTGGACTCCCGAGGGGCCCACGAGATAGGGGACACGCCAGTAGGGGGGCGCGCCCTCCACCCTCGTGGCTGCCTCGTTTGTTTCTTGACTTCAACTCAAAGTCCTCTGGATCACGTTTGTTCCAAAAATCACGCTCCCGAAGGTTTCATTCCGTTTGGACTCCGTTTGATATTCCTTTTCTTCGAAACACTAAAATAGGCAAAAAAAACAGCAATATGGGCTGGGCCTCCGGTTAGTAGGTTAGTCCCAAAAATGATATAAATGTGTAAAGTAAAGCCCATAAACATCCTAAACGGGTAATATAATAGCATGGAACAATCAAAAATTATAGATACGTTGGAGATGTATCAAGCATCCCCAAGCTTAATTCCTGCTCGTCCTCGAGTAGGTATATGATAAAAACAGAATTTTTGATGTGGAATGCTACCTAGCATAATTCTCAATGTATTTTTGTTTATTGTGGCATGAATGTTCAGATCCAAATGATTCAAAATAAAAGTTCATATTGACATAAGAAATAGTAACACTTCAAGCATACTAATCAAAGTAATCACGTCTTCTCAAAATAACATGGCTAAAGAAAGTTCATCCCTACAAAATCATATAGTTAGGCTATGCTTAATTTTCGTCACACAAAAGTGCTCCCATCTTATACACCCCCGATGACAAGCCAAGCAATTGTTTAGTCCTTAAATAATCTCAAACTTTTTCAACTTTCACGCAACACATGAGCGTGAGCCATGGATATAGCACTATGGGTGGAATAGAATATGATGATGGGGATTGTGTGGAGAAGACAAAAAGGAGAAAGTCTCACATTGGCGAGGATAATCAACGGGCTATGGAGATCCCCATCAATTGATGTCAACATGAGGAGTAGGGATTGCCATGCAACGGATGCACTAGAGCTATAAATGTATGAAAGCTCAACAAAAGAAACGAGTGGGTGTGCATCCAACTTGCTTGCTCACGAAGACCTAGGGCATTTTGAGGAAGCCCATCGTAGGAATATACAAGCCAAGTTCTATAATGAAAAATTCCCACTAGTATATGAAAGTGACAACATATGAGACTCTCTATATGAAGAACATGGTGCTACTTTGAAGCACAAGTGTGGAAAAAGATAGTAACATTGCCCCCTTTTTATTTTTCTCTTTGGGCCTTTTTTTTCTTTGGCCTTTCTTTTTTTTCTTTTTTTGGGGACAATGCTCTAATAATAATAATCATCACACATCTATTTATTTACAACTCATGAATTACAACCCGAAACTAGAACAAGATATGACTCTATATGAATGCCTCCGGCGGTGTACCGGGATGGGCAATGAAACAAGAGTGACTTGTATGAAAAATTATGCATGGTGGCTTTGCCACAAATATAATGTCAACTACATGATCATGCAAGGCAATATGACAATGATGATGTGTGTCATGATGATGAACGGAACGGTGGAAAGTTGCACGGCAATATATCTCGGAATGGCTATGGAAATGCCATAATAGGTAGGTATGGTGGCTGTTTTGAGAAAGATATAAGGAGGATTATGTGTGATAGAGCATATCGTGTCACGGGGTTTGGATGCACCGGCGAAGTTTGCACCAACTCTCAAGGTGAGAAAGGGCAATGCACGGTACCGAAGAGGCTAGCAATGATGGAAGGGTGAGAGTGCGTATAATCCATAGACTCACCATTAGGCAAAAGAACTCATATACTTATTGCAAAAATCTACAAGTCATCAAAAACCGAGCACTACGCGCATGCTCCTAGGGGGATAGATTGGTAGTAAAAGACCATCGCTCGTCCCCGACCGCCACTCATAAGGATGCACAATCTAAGAACATAAACACGAGAATTCTTTAACCATACGTGCATGCTACGGGACTTGCTAACTTAAACACGAGAATTCTTTAAATTCATAATCACCCAACTAGCATGACTCTAATATCACCATCCTAATATCTCAAAACAATTATCAAGCATCAAATTGATCATAGCATCCAATTCACTTCCTATGATAGTTTTTATTATGCCCAACTTGGATGCCCATCATTCTAGGACCAATTTTATAACCATAGAAAATACAATGTTGTTCTAAGAGAATCTCAAAATAATATAAGTGAAGCATGAGAGATTAACAATTTCTACAAAATTAAGCCACCGCCATGCTCTAAAAGATATAAGTGAAGTACTAGAGCAAAAACTACCTAGCTCAAAATATATAAGTGAAGCACATAAAGTATTCTAATAAATTCCAATCAAGTGGGTTTCTCCCAAAATGCGTGTACAGCAAGGATAATTGTGGTAAACTAAAAAGCAAAGACTAATATCATACAAGACGCTCCAAGCAAAACACATATCATGTGGCGAATAAAAATATAGCTCCAAGTAAAGTTACCGACAAACGAAGATGAAAGAGGGGATGCCTTCCGGGGGCATCCCCAAGCTTAGGATTTTGGCTATTCTTGAATATCCTGGGGTGCCATGGGCATCCCCAAGCTTAGTATATTTCCACTCCTTATTCCATAATCCATCAAATCTTTACCCAAAACTTGAAAACTTCACAACACAAAACTCAACAGGAAATCTCATAAGCTCCGTTAGTGCAAGAAAGAAAAACCACCAAATAAGGTACTGTAATGAACTCATTCTTTATTAATATTGGTGTTAAAACTACTGTATTCAAACTTCTCTATGGTTCATACCCTTACATACTAGCCATAGATGCATCAAAATAAGCAAACAACACACGAAAAGCAGAATCTGTCAAAAACAGAACAGTCTGTAGCAATCTGTAACTCTCGAATACTTCTGGAACTTTAAAAATCCTACAAAAATAGGAAGTCCTGAGCAATTTTTCTATTGATCTACAGCAAAAATAATCAACGCAAAATCACGTTCCTGTGAATTACCAATATTATTTTCGTGCGCGCAAAGTTTCTGTTTTTCAGCAGAATCAAATTAACTATCACCATAGGTCATCCTATAGGTTCTACTTGGCACAAACACTAATTAAAACATAAAAACACATCTAAACAGAAGGTATATGCAAAATTTATTACTAAACAGAAGCAAAAACAAAAAACAAAGATAAAATTGGGTTGCCTCCCAACTAGCGCTATCGTTTAACGCCCCTAGCTAGGCATAAAAGCGAGGATAGATTTAAGTAGTGCCATCTTTGGCACTCAATTCATAAGTAGCTCGCATGATAGATTCACAAGGTAATTTTAATTTCTTTCTTGGAAAGTGCTCCATGCCTTTACTTAATGGAAATTGGAATCTAATATTCCTTTCCTTCATATCAATAATTGCACCAATCGTTCTAAGGAAAGGTCTACTAAGAATAATAGGACAAGAAAAATTGCAACCTATATCAAGAACGATAAAATCTACAGGCACCAAATTACTATTTGCAACAATGAGAACATCATTGATTCTTCCCATTGGCTTTTTAATGGTGGAATTTGCAAGGTGTAAATTTAAAGAGCAATCATCAAGATCATGGAAACCTAGAATATCACATAAAGTTTTCGGAATCATGGAAACACTAGCACCCAAGTCACACAAAGCATAACACTCTTGATCTTTAATTTTAATTTTTATAGTAGGTTCCCGCTCATCATAAAGTTTTCTAGGTATAGAAACTTGCAAATTAAGTTTTTCATCATAAGATTGCATCAAGGCATCAACAATATGTTTGGTAAAAGCTTTATTTTGACTATAAGCATGAGGAGAACTCACAACGGATTGCAACAACGAAATACAATCTTCTAAAGAACAATTATCATAATTAAATTCCTTCAAATCCAAGATAGTGGGTTCAATGTTATTTAAAATCTTGACCTCTCCAATCCCACTTTTACCAAATTTAGCATCAAGATCTAAAAACTCTGAATCATTGGGACGCCTTTTAACTAAAGTTGACTCATCTCCAGTCCCATCATTATTAAGATTCATATTGCAAAACTATGATCTAATAGGGGACACATCAATAACTTTAATAGCTTCATCATTATTTTCATGGAAACTAGAAGAACACGCCTTTACAAAGCAATCTTTCTTAGCACGCAATCTAGCGGTTCTTTCTTTGCACTCATCAATGGAAATTCTCATGGCTTTGAGAGACTCATTGATATCATGCTTAGGAGGAGTAGATCTACGTTTCAAAGAATCAACATCAAGCGAAAGTCTATCAACGGTCCTAGCCAAATCATCAATTTAAGCAATTTTTCTTCAAGCAAGGAATTAAAATTCTTTTGAGAGATCATAAATTCTTTCACACTATTCTCAAAATCAGAGGGCATATTATTATAATTACCATAAGAATTATTGTAGGAATTTTCATAATTATTAGAGGAATTACTAGGGAACGGTCTAGGATTAAAGTTTCCTCTATAAGCATTGTTACCAAAATTATTCCTACCAACAAAATTCACATCCATAGATTAATTATTATTCGCAATCAAAGTAGACAAAGGCATATCATTGGGATCAATAGAAGCACTCTTAGTAGCAAACAATTTCATAAGTTCATCCATCTTTCCACTCAAAACATTAATTTCTTCTATAGCATGCACTTTTTTACTAGTAGATCTTTCAGTGTGCCATTGAGAATAATTAGCCATAATATTATCAAGGAGTTTGGTAGCTTCTCCTTGGGTGATTTCCATAAACGTGCCTCCCGCGGACGAATCTAAAATATTTCTAGAAGCAAAGTTCAATCCGGCATAAAATTTTTGTATGATCATCCATAAATTCAAACCATGAGTAGGGCAATTGCGAATCATTAATTTCATTCTCTCCCAAGATTGGGCAACATGCTCACGATCAAGTTGTTTAAAATTCGTAATATCGTTCCTAAGAGTGATGACCTTAGCAGGAGGAAAATACTTAGAGATAAAAGCATCTTTGCACTTATTCCATGAATCAATACTATTCTTAGGCAAAGACGAAAACCAAACTTTAGCACGATCTCTAAGTGAAAACGAAAATAACTTCAATTTAACAATATCATTATCCGTATCTTTCTTATTTTGCATCTCACACAAATCAACAAAATTGTTTAGATGGGTAGTGGCATCTTCACTAGGAAGGCCGGAGAATTGATCTTTCATAACAAGATTCAGCAAAGCAGCATTGATTTCACAAGATTCAACATCATTAAGAGGAGCAATCGGAGTACTATGGAAATCATTATTATTTGTATTGGAAAAATCACACAATTTGGTATTATCTTGCGCCATAGCGACAAGTAATCCAACACACAAGCAAACAGAAAGACAAGCGAAAGAGAGAGGAGATTGGGAAAGAGAGGGCGAATAAAACAGCAAGGGTGAAGTGGGGGAGAGGAAAACGAGAGGCAAATGGCAAATAATGTAAATGCGAGGGAGATGAGTTTGTGATGGGTATTTGGTATGTCTTGACTTGAGCGAAGACCTCCCCGGCAAAGGCGCCAGAAATCCTTCTTGCTACGTCTTGAGCTTGCGTTGGTTTTCCTTGAAGAGGAAAGGGTGATGCGCAACAAGATGGCGTAAGTATTTCCCTCAGTTTTTGAGAACCAAGGTATCAATCCAGTAGGAGGCTCCTCAAAAGTCCCACGCACCTACACAAACAAACAAGAACTCGCAACCAACGCAATAAAGGGGTTGTCAATCCCTTCAAGGCCACTTGTGAAAGTGAGATCTGATAGAGATAATATGAGAAGATAAATATATTTTTGGTATTTTATGATATAGATAGGAAAAGTAAAGATGCAAATAAAAGTAGATTGAAAGCTTATATGATAAGAGATAGACCCGGGGGCCATAGGTTTCACAAGTGGCTTCTCTCAAGATAGCATAAGTATTACGGTGGATGAACGAATTACTGTCAAGCAATTGATAGAAAAGCGAATAATTATGAGATTATCTAGGCATGATCATGTATATAGGCATCACGTCCGTGACAAGTAGACCGACTCCTGCCTGCATCTACTACTATTACTCCACACATCGACCGCTATCCAGCATGCATCTAGAGTATTAAGTTCATAAAGAACAGAGTAACGCATTAAGAAAGATGACATGATGTAAAGGGATAAACTCATGCAATATGATATAAACCCCATCTTTTTATCCTTGATGGAAACAATACAATACGTGCCTTGCTGCCCTCATCCTTTGGGAAAGGACACCGCAAGATTGAACCCAAAGCTAAGCACTTCTCCCGTTGCAAGAAAGATCAATCTAGTAGGCCAAACCAAACTGATAATTCGAAGAGACTTGCAAAGATAACTTAATCACTCATAAAAGAATTCAGAGAAGATTCAAATATTTCTCATAGATAAACTTGATCATGAACCCACAATTCATCGGATCTCGACAAACACACCGCAAAAAGAGTTACATCAAATAGATCTCCAAGAAGATCGAGGAGTACATGGTATTGAGATCCAAAGAGAGAGAAGAAGCCATCTAACTAATGAATATGGACCCGAAGGTCTGTGGTAAACTACTCACAACTCATCGGAGAGGCCTTGGAGATGATGTAGAGGCCCTCCATGATCGATTCCCCCTCCGGCGGAGCGCCGGTGAATGCTCCAAGATGGGATCTCGCGGATACACACTACAAAAAAATAAACTTCCGTGATGATACGTGTTTGGCACAGTAGGTCGCGTTTGTTGTCATGCATGTACATCTATGACGATTTTATGACAGAATCAAGATAGACATACCTGTGTTGTCGTAGAAGTGTTCCATGACATTACCAAAATTATCATCATGGTAGTGTCCACTTCCGTGACGATAAATCATGCGTCACAGAAGTGCTTTCATCAAGGTTGACCGACACGTGGCATCCACCGTAACGGAACGCCGTTAAGCTATAGGGTCGGGTTTTGGATCCGATAACCCGTTAACAGCCCCGACCAATGGGGATTTTCCACGTGTAAAATCATCATTGGCTGCGAGAAACACGCGTCTTGCTCATCATTGGGACAGATGTCATCCACTCATTGGATAGAAGGCGCCTATGATACGTCGACACGTGGCACGGCCCATCAAGTTTAAATGGGCCGGCCCAACTAAAGGCCCACAAGATTTTGCGGACCATAATGGGATGGCCCAGCTAAAGGCCCAGGAGATTTTGCGGACCATAATGGGCTGGCCCAGCTAAAGGCCCACAAGATTTCGCGGGCCATAATACGCCGGCCCAGGTAAAGGCCCACAAGATTTTTGTGTGCCATAATGGGCCGGCCCAGGTAAAGGCCCACAAAATTCTTGCGGGTCATAATGGGCCAACCTAGCTAAAGGCCCACGAGATTTCGCCAACATTAATGGACCGGCCCAGCTGTAGGCCCACAAGATTTTGAGGACCCTAGTAGGCCGGCCCATTAGCTGGCTGCCATGTTTTGGGCCAAAAGCCGACCTATATTTGATACGGTCCATTAATGGCCTGCCACGTTTCGGGCCTAATAATGGCCCATATAAGATCCGGCCCGTTAAAAGCCTCCCACTTTCTGGGCCAAATCACGGCCCAGATCAGGTCCGGCCCTTTAAGAGGCTTTGGGCTCAATTATGGCCCATATCGTATTCGGCCCGTTGACTGGACGCTATGCTTTTGGGCCCACTTGCTAAAGGCCCATTTAGTAATTCGGCCTGATATTAGTTTCGGCCTGTTAGGGCCCATTTAACATTTCGGACCTATATTAATTTCGGCCTGTTAAAAGCCCGTCACATAGTTGGCCCTAACTACGGCCCTGTTTGCATCCGCCCGCCAAGAATCGATATCTGATTGGGCCAAACAAGGACCAAGACAACTTTGTCCTGTTAAAAGCCCGTGAATTTATTCGCACAATCATGGGCCGGGGTCCATTTCAGGTTGCTGCCGGCCCGTGAGCTATTCGGCACGTTTCAGGCCCAACCTACTTCTCAGCCTCCTAAAAGCCCATTGAGTTTTCTTGCGAAAAGAGGGCCGGGGGTTACTCGGCCTATTAAAGGCCCGAATCTACTAGTGGGCCAGTTTGACAGGGCCCATGATGCGGATCATACATCGTGATTGCATGATGGCCCGATTATGTACCGTAATTTTACGGTTTGGCCGGTTTACTGCGAAGACAGGATTTATATATAGTAAAATAACTGCAGCATCATGAATAAGAAAAAACCTAGACTATACAATAATGAAATTACGACATATTACATCCACTGGGCATCAAAGTTCGCCACTATGATAATAAAGCACAAGCGCATACAGATTACATACACTGAACATCAAAGATCGCCACCAGTGCAAATAAACACGCCGACAAAATAATATACAAAACCGACATCACTTCAATAGAGTTCAAGAAAGGTTAGCCCTGCTGGGGAGCTGCAGAGCAAGCAACTCAGCAAGATGATGAGACTGCGCTTGTTTAACACTTATATCTTCCTCACTCTGAAAGATAAATAAGCAGACAGATGACAGGTTTTGCACATAAAAGTATCTGTCACAGCCCCAGAATTGGTTGTAATTAGTGGCATCTGCATCCATGCATCATGTTTGTTTTCAAAGGAAATTTTGAAGTGGGGATGACCAAGCCCTAGCACTAAAGCAATTCAAATAGGTTCAACTAAAAATATTTTTCAAAGTGAATCCAAATGGCTTTAGAAAATGTTCATCATTTCTGGAAAATGCTATAAACCATAACCAGAGTTGCTGCACATTTTTCATGACATATCTGGTCACTGGATTAATTCATAAAGTATTTGCATTTGGGCATTTAATGCTAATAAATAGTTTAAATGTTCAAATAATCATCAACTAAAATGGTTGCTGTTTGTTATATTCCAAACGGTGGCATTGAGTAGTTTTATGATTTTTGGATCTGTTTTAGTATTTTTAGTAAAGCCACAAAGTTTACAGAAAATTAGAAAACCAAAACAATTAAAAGAGAGAGAGAGAAGAGGCCCCAGGACACTTACCTGGACTGGGCCGGCCCACCTGGCCCATGCCAGTCACCACCTACCTTTGCCAGTAGGCAGAGGAGGGGGACAGCGCACCGCCGCCGAGCACGCGCGAGGCCACCTCCTGCTTCGCGCTATCGACGCCTCCTGCGCCTCATATTGCGCAGTGGATCCGCTCGAGACGCCCCGTGACCCCTCTCTCGCCTCCCTCACTCGCTGCTCTCTCTTCCCGAGCTTCTCTCCCTCCCTGGCTCTCCTCCCGCGCGCACCCGAGAGCCACCGTTCGCTGCCACCACGGCCACCGACCACCCCTCGCCCTACCGATGAGTCCAGAAGCTCCGCCGTGTCGTCCTCGACCTCCTCGCTGAGCTACGCAACGCCGGACGCCCTGAAGCCTCGCCAATGCCGCCGTTTCTGACCTTGGTTGCCGGAGATCCCCGTCGTTGTTTCGCCGGACCCCGTGCCTCCCCTGCCTCGCCAGAAGCACCAGATGAACCGCGGTGAGCCGCTGTACCGTTTCCCCCATGACCCGTTGCCTACCTCGCTCTCTAACCGCATCAGCCACCGGAGCCGAACGCTCACCTCCACCGGCCATGGCGCCGCCGTAGCTAGAGCGCACCCACGACGCATTCGAGCCTACCCGGCCCCGTGTTTAGTGAGTCCGCAGGACTCCGTAGCAACCCGCGGCTCCTCCTCCCATGCCCCAAAACGCCGTGTCCGAGCGTGCACGTACTCCGGTCGCCGCGGATGTGCTCGCCGCCGTTGTTCCCGGTAACCCCGGCACCAAACACCGCCACCGTTGGATGCGCCACATCGCTAGCTACTCGTAGCACCCACCCGCGCATCAAACCGTGGCCGAAGCATCGTTTCCGACGCCCTCCGTCGTCTCGGCCTCGCCGGCGACTCGACGCCGGCAGGTTTGACCTCGACCATTGATTTGGGTGGGCCGGTTTGACCCTGAGTCATCGGCGTGCGAGCCCCTTGCTAACCAAGTTAGTTAGGGTTAATTTTAATTAGGTTAGTTAGTCTAATCACTGACACGCGGGACCCACTGGTCAGTTGACCTGGGCTGCCCCGTTGACTCGCTGACGTCATGATGATGTAAGGCCGACGTAGAAGAAATCATTTTCTGGAATTAGTTTAATTCTAAATACTTAGAAATTCCGTAAAATGTTTAAAACTTGTAAAATTCATATAAATTCAACCGTAACTCCAAATGAAATAAATTATATATGAAAAATGATCAGAAAAATCCAATCTATCCATCTGTACCACTTTCATGCATGATTGAACAAGTTAACCTCACTGAATAGGATGAATCATGATTAGGGCAATTTATGAACTAGCATTTGGAGTTGGAGTTTAACCTTGTTTGAATTCCACTTCAATTAACTTGGCTTACTGCTGCATTAGGTCAACTCAGTTCCTTAACATGACATGTCATTCATCTGTTTGTGCATTGCATTGATTGTGTTTCTTCTTGTTTGTTGGTGGTTGTTCCCTCTCGGTAGACGTGGTTTCGACGATGAGATCGATGACACTATTGAAGAGCTATATTATCTTTGGAAGTGCCAGGCAAGCAAAACCCCCTTGTTCATTCCGATATAATCCCACTCTCTCGCTCCTGCTCTATTTTACTGCATTAGGACAACAACGACTCATGTGTTACTTGCTACGGTAGCTGAACCCCTTTATCCTCTCGATGACCTGTCACCGCCACAAGAATAGATGAAACCCACTAGCATGAGTAGGAGTTGTTTGAGCCCTGATGTGCCTACTCATTCATGCTTGTTTGTCATGCCTGCTACTGCTTAGAGTTGAGTCAGTCCGATTCATCGGGAATGAATCGGAGGTGTGTGAACATGTCCATTGTTGAGAGCTGAGTGTGAACACGATTTGGTAAAGGTAGCGGTGAGAGGCCATGTAGGCGCATATGGTGGGTTGTCTCATTGCAGCCGCCCTCGTGAACTGAGTTACGTGTTTGTGATCCATGAACAGTTACTACCACACATTGGGCTCCGGCGCCCAAGCTCTCTCGACTTATTAATCAACTTGATCTCTGTCCAGGAGTTGCAACTAGTTTCTGGTGTTTGTAGGGAGTGTTAGTAGTCTACCAAGTGGCACCCGGTACAGGTGGGCTTGGGACAGACTAGGCACCGTGGCCGGGTATGCCAAGCGTCGCCCGTTTGGTGGGCTTGGAACCCTGTACACATCGTTTGGGGCCATGAGCGACACCCTGGTCGGATCCCCTTGCGGATGGAACCCGAAAAGGCGATAAACCTGGACTAGAGACTTGTGTGGTTAGTCTGGTCGTGGCCGACTCCCTCGCCGGCTTCCGCTTGAAGATTGCCGAGATACACGAGGTGTACATGGCGGTAAGTGGCGAGAGCGTTTGTGAAGAAGTACACCCCTGCAGGGTTAATATGATCTATTCGAATAGCCGTGTCCGCGGTAAAGGACTTCTGGGTTGCATGTAAAGTTCATAGACAAGTGAAAGTGGATACTCTAAAACTCGCAAGATAAGCGTGAGTGCTATGGATGGCGTTCTCGTAGGTAGACGGGAGCAAATCCATAGTGGTGTATTGGTATGGTGAATATGTGGACTCGCAGCGCCACCTCAAAAGAGTTACTTGTAGTTGTAGTTCAGATAGCCACCGAGTCAAAGCTGGCTTGCTTTGCGGTCAAACTCCACCACCCCTTGTTGATAATGATGCATATGTAGTTAGTTCGATGTAAGTCTTCTTTGAGTACAATTGTACTCACGTTTGCCTATTTTATGTTTTTTGCGAGAGACTTGATCTCACTAGTAGTTCCGTGGACTTGACGTTTAGCTTGTTACCTCAGCTACGATCTTGTGCCCTCGGCAGGATCTGGTAGATAGTCAGGCTTCTCAGCCCTTTTTCATTTGTAGATGTCTGTACTCAGACATGTTAAGCCTCCGCGTGTGCTTTGTTTTGTATGTTTCAATGTTGGGTCATGAGACCCATGTTTGTAATATCTCGCTCCTCGGAGCCTAATGTATAAATACTTGAGTCGTAGAGTTATGTTGTGATGCCATGTTGTATTTACACATATCGAGCATATTGTGTGTATGATTGAAATGCTTGGTATGTGTGGGATCCGACAAACTAGTTGTCTATCCTTGGCAGCCTCTCATATGGGGAAATATAGTCTAGTGCTTCCTGAGCGATAGTAGTCCGCTACAGCCCGGTTCATCGGAGTCCTGCTAGCCCAAAGACTACTGCTTCGGACACTTGACTGCCGACATGTGTTTCACTGCCGTTCTGTGTTTGTCCCTTCGGGAAATGTCATGCGGTGACATCCGAGTCCTGCCTAGCCTGCTACAGCCCGGGTTACCGGAGTCCTGTTAGCCAGTGCTACAGCCGGATTCACACATCTGACCGACATGCTCGATGTGTTTCATGTATGCCTGTCCCCATGGGTTAGTGCCGCTTTGGGTTCACGACTAGCCATGTCGGCCCGGTTTCTCTGTCATATGGATGCTAGCGACACCATCATATACGTGAGCCAAAAGGCGCAAACGGTCCCAGGCCATGGTAAGGTGACACCCGTGGGAATACCGTGCGTGAGGCTGCAAAGTGATATGAGGTGTTACCGCTATTTCGATGTGACTTGGAATCGTGGTCCCGACAGCTTTGGAATCGAGCCCGACTGCTCAGAGGATTACCAAGCCAAACCGGTCGAAGTTGTGTCTAGAAATGCTTTAGTTATGTAAAGGAATTGATTGTGGAAGGGAACGTAAGGCTCTTTTTACTCCTTATACCTCATGGCCTTCTGATCTGAGTCATCCTCTTCTCTTCTACGGGGATTAAGAACTAGGCTTCTCATCTATCTATTAGCATGACGTGTTACTAATCCATAGACCTTTAAGATTGTTGGATTTAATCCCCAGTTCAGTTCCTACTATTTCTGTATGTTAACTGTTGATCTCAGAATCTTGTTATAATGTTGTAGAGTGGTTATGCCACCATTTTGCATGATGTCTCAAATCTTTTTGAGCATTTACAGCCGTTATGATGTCCGAGTCATCCCAGGTCTCTAAATAGTCTGATGCATTTGCAAATCCCTTCTCTCCATTTCTAATGTTCATCTGGGACAGATTAATCACACAAATTAGTATGTTGAGGTACTCCGCTGCCTCAACATATATGTTGGAGCTATTATTATGACCCTAGGTGTTTTAGGAAGTCACCTAGTAACTTAGCAATGCTTTTGTATCCCAGTGTGATGATTCTGGCCATTATTCTTGAAAGCATCCCGTGATGTTATTAGTTAGTAGGCAATCTATTCCTGGGTTCTTGAACCCGAGATTCACCCTACCTCATGTTGTTAGTATTTGCTAGTTCCTTTAGGATATTAGTAACCTTTGCATTAGTCCTCGAGGTCCGTGGTATTTCCTTCTTCCAAATGCTATGAACCGCTTATGGCAGAAGTTCCTCGCCGAACTAAAGGATCACAATCAGAGTACTCTTCAGGAGTTCTCCATTCATAATTGTGAATCTGCCAGTTCTACTTTCCTGCATGGGGTTATCCGGAAGAAACCTGTTGAACTTGATTCAACATACTAACCTATGCATCCACAACTCGGAAAGTTATATGCTCCTCGAGTTGTTCCTCCTTAGTTGTATTCCGATCCCCGTCTGTCAATTGATAGTCAGGAGTAATTGTGCATTCGTGATCATCGATGCCTATTACTCATGTGGTCCGTCAAGCCATTCTATTCCGGAATGACTAGGAGAAACAAACTCCAGTACCTTGTCCATTTCTAGGATTGGGTCAAAGCGGTTGTATTCCGCAGATCAAATGCCAATCCAGCTTTTGATTCTGTTCTACCCTAAAGTGTTACCCACTTTATGTCAGGAACGTCATGAGAATTGCACCTTCTCTTATGAATTCTTGATGCAGTGATACTCTCGCCATCATCGTTCATTCCTCGGTCCCGTGTTGTTGCAACCGGAATACCGACAAATGAATTGTGATGTGTGAAATCAATACTCCTAGCAACCTCGTTGCTTGGTAGTTAATGGACAATATTCTCATTCTTAGCGCGTTGGTTATTAAATCATCATACTAAGATTGATCATGCTACCTAGTCCTTATTTCCGGTGCACCCTCGATCAATGAGTTAGGATTGTGCCAATCCCTCACTCTGTTGATCATATCGTCTTGCCCTGAAAAGCAAGATTATTCTCGAGCCTAGTAATATATCGGTGGTTCGTGATGTTCCGAAAATCTTCTCGGAAGTGTTACCAGGTTGTCACCTGACAGCTATGTTGAGTTCGTGATCATATTGGTTTTCCTCTAAACCACCCATTCTCCAAGAATCTGTGTTGGATGTCCCTGAGCTAGTTGGTTGATCTAGACAACAACTTGGAGAGTTGGAAGATAAAGCTTTGCTTAACTTAGTTCATCTCTAGGGATATCTTCTGTGTGTGTGTGTGTGTTGAAGAAAGATGATATCTTCATCGAATGATCCCCGTGATCAGTTGTTGAACCTATTGTCTTATCAAACTTTGACTTGAGTATGGGCTATTATTAAGTGAAATCAGAACCAATGATGTTCGTAATGTTGTCTTACTCGTGGTTAATCCCTCGAGCATACCCCATTACATCTTTTGGTCTGACCAATGCTATCACCGTGTTCACATGATGGCGGAAATCCAGTGATATGGAAATTCCGATGAGTTGTTGTTGAGCCCATCAAAGCATTTTGTCTCCCCCATGATTCATGTTGAACATCAACCTAGTGTTGGAAGCTTTGTAAGCAATGCCTTCGTGTTCCGTTCATGAAGCTTATGCTTGGATGGAAGAAGTGACTTCCTCGAATTCATGTGCTTTAGGTGTAAGTTGCCGTCATGAATTTGAGAAAGGTTTGTTTTCTTTCCCTTGGAATCATCCCAAATCAGTTATGCACGTGCGAAGTATTCTATGGTTTGGTAGATTAATTACCTCCACTCCATATGAGTTCCTAGCACACCAAGCCAATGATTGATTTGCTCAAGGAAAATGAGCGTGTTGTGCTAATTCTAGATCATGCACATGATTCCGTTATCCTCGATGATGGTTCCCAACCAGAACTCGGTAGTATTTTTATTATAAGACTACTATGTGGTCATGCTTGTCTGGGACAGCGTGTTCACATGTTGTAGCAAAACCCGCTCATGTTTTGGAGCTTGCTATCGTAGTTCATCCCCTGAGAGTGTCGCAACGTCATCTTATCGATTTGTGTTGCAAACTTTCATTTTTCCTTCTAGACTTGATGAGTCTGGATTATCCTGACACCAACCAGTTCTGAATCTCGTGCAGATATGATGGTTGGAACATTCCCAAAGATTAGCACCTTGTCCCTAGCTTGCACCGCCATTGTGCCATCCAACCATGGGCTACCCTTCTCGGTAACTTCTGGTCAGGATCGCCCTCAACAAAGGGTCCTACCATGGGTCCCATCCATTTCCGATGATAAGCAAAATCATCCATTGCGTTGTCTTGAACAAGGTAGTCCATATCATCCATTCTAGTCCGAGTATGTCATTCTTTCGAACTCCTTCAAATGATCGATTGTGAATGCCTTAGGCTGGTTTAAAGAGTTTCAACGATCTCTGAATCAAAAGTAATTCTTTTTGCCACCTAAGGGCACAGCTCTACGAGTCACATTTCCTAAGGTGCCCCGTTATGGAATCATGGCAATCATCTCCTTGTTACTTTGAAACCATGCACCATTTTACTTAAGCGTGGAATGGTCACCTACCAATTTGAACCTTCGTCATCCGTTTCTTTTCCATCATTCCTAATGTGTGTTTGGTGTCTCAACTCAAGAGATGTTCTTACGTCTCACTCCATGAACTGATCTTGAGTTGCTCGATCTTCAAGAAGATTAAATCCTGTAGGGTTTCCCCTCTTCGCTGCCGTGTCGAGTGAAGATCTCGAAAATAAAGACGTCAAGACCAAGATGATGGAATGAATCAACATCTTCGAGAAGGGCAATTGGATCGAGAAGATTGTGAAAGTTTTGTGCCCCTTTGTCTTCTTACCTCACGTCCTGAATCTCGGGACAAGATTCCTGTTTAGTGGGGGTGAGTTGTCACAGCCCCATAATTGGTTGTAATTAGTGGCATCTGCATCCATGCATCATGTTTATTTTCAAAGGAAATTTTGAAGTGGGGATGACCAAGCCCTAGCACTAAAGCAATTCAAACAGGTTCAACCAAAAATATTTTTCAGTGAATCCAAATGGCTTTAGAAAATGTTCATCATTTCTGGAAAAATGCTATAAACCATAACCAGAGTTGCTGCACATTTTTCATGACATATTTGGTCACTGGATTAATTCATAAAGTATTTGCATTTGGGCATTTAATGCTAATAAATAGTTTAAATGTTCAAATAATCATAAACTAAAATGGTTGCTGTTTGTTATATTCCAAACAGTGGCATTGAGCAGTTTTATGATTTTTGGATCTGTTTTAGTATTTTTAGTAAAGCCAAAAAGTTTACAGAAAATTAGAAAACCAAAACAATTAAAAGAGAGAGAGAGATAAGAGGCCCCAGGCCACTTACCTGGACTGGGCCGGCCCACCTGGCCCATGCCAGTCACCACCAACCTTTGCCAAGAGGGCGGAGGGGAGACAGCCTTACCGCCCGAGCACGCAGGCCACCTCCTGCTTCAGCGTCGTCAGCCTCCTGCGCCTCATCTTGCGCCAGTGGATCCGCTCGAGACGCCCCGTGACCCCTCTCTCGCCTCCCTCACTCGCTGCTCTCTCTTCCCGAGCTTCTCTCCCTCCCTGGCTCTCCTCCCGCGCGCACCCGAGAGCCACCGTTCGCTGCCACCACGGCCACCGACCACCCTCGCCACCGATGAGTCCAGAAGCTCCGTCGTGTCGTCCTCGACCTCCTCGCTGAGCTACGCAACGCCGGACGCCCTGAAGCCTCGCCAATGCCGCTGTTACCGACCTCGGGTGCCGGTGATCCCCATCGTCGTTTCGCTGGACCCCGAGCCTCCCCTGCATCGCCAGCAGCACTAGAAGAACCGCGGTGAGTCATTGCATCTGCTTTCCCCATGACCCGTTGCCTACCTCGCTCTCTAACAGCGCCACCACCGGAGTCGAACGCTCCCCCGCCGCCGCCATGGCGCCGCCGTAGCTAGAGCGCACCCACGACGTATTCGAGCCTACCCCCCGTGTTCAGCGAGTCCGCAGGACTCCGTAGCAACCCGCAGGTCCTCCTCCCGTGCCCCAAAACGCCGTGTCCGAGCGTGCCCGTACTCCGGCCGCCGCGGACGTGCTCGCCGCCGTTGTTCCCGGCCACCCCAGCACCAAACACCGCCACCGTTGGATGCGCCACATCGCCAGCTACTCGTAGCACCCACCCGCGCATCAAACCGTGGCCGGAGCAGCGTTTCCGACGCTCTCCGCTGCCTCGGCCTCGGGCGACTCGACGCGGCAGGTTTGACCTCACGACCATTGACTGGGTGGGCCCAGTTTGACCCCTGGGTCACTGACGTGCGGGCCCCGCCCGGCAAACCAAGTTAGTTAGGGTTAATTTTAATTAGGTTAGTTAGTCTAATCACTGACACACGGGACCCACTGGTCAGTTGACCTGGGCTGCCCCGTTGACTCACTGACGTCATGATGATGTAGCGCCGATAGAAATCATTTTCGAATTAGTTTAATTCTAAATACTTAGAAATTCCAGAAAATGTTTAAAACTTGTAAAATTCATATAAATTCAACCGTAACTCCAAATGAAATAAATTATATATGAAAAATGATCAGAAAAATCCAATCTATCCATCTGTACCACTTTCATGCATGATTAACAAGTTAACCTCACTGAATAGGATGAATCATGATTAGGGCAATTTATGAACTAGCATTTGGAGTTGGAGTTTAACCTTGTTTGAATTCCACTTCAATTAACTTGGCTTACTGCTGCATTAGGTCAACTCAGTTCCTTAACATGACATGTCATTCATCTGTTTGTGCATTGCATTGATTGTGTTTCTTCTTGTTTGTCGGTGGTTGTTCCCTCTCGGTAGACGTGGTTTCTACGATGAGATCGATGACACTATTGAAGAGCTATATTATCTTCGGAAGTGCCAGGCAAGCAAAACCCCCGTGTTCATTCCGATATAATCCCACTCTCTCGCTCCTGCTCTATTTTACTACATTAGGACAACAACAACTCATGTGTTACTTGCTGCGGTAGCTGAACCCCTTTATCCTCTGCATGACCTGTCATTGCCACAGTAAATAGATGAAACCCACTAGCATGAGTAGGAGTTTTTTGAGCCCTGATGTGCCTACTCATTCATGCTTGTTTGTCATGCCTGCTACTGCTTATAGTTGAGTCAGGTCTGATTCATCGGGTATGAATCGGAGGTGTTTGAACATGTCCTACTATTGTGAGCTAAGTGTGTGAACACGATTTGGTAAAGGTAGCGGTGAGAGGCCATGTAGGAGTACATGGTGGGTTATCTCATTGCAGCCGTCCTCAGGAACTGAGTTCTGTGTTTGTGATCCATGAACAGTTACTACCACACATTGGGCTCCGGGCGCCCAAGCTCTCTCGACTTATTAATCAACTTGATCTCTGTCCGGGAGTTGCAACTAGTTTCTGTGTTTGTAGGTAGTGTTAGTAGTCTACCAAGTGGCACCAGTGCAGTGGGCTTGGGACAGACTAGGCACCGTGACCGGTATGCCAAGCGTCGCCTGCTTGGTGGGCTTGGAACCTGTACACATCGTTTGGGGCCGTGGTGACACCCGGCCGGATCTCCTTGCGCATGGAACCCGAATAGGCGATAAACATGGACTAGAGACTTGTGTGGTTAGTCGTCGTGGCCGACTCCTCGCCAAAGCTTCCGCTTGAAGGTTGCCGAGATACACGAGGTGTACATGGCGGTAAGTGGCGAGAGCGTGTGTGAAGAAGTACACCCTGCAGGGTTAATATGATCTATTCGAATAGCCGTGTCCGCGTAAAGGACTTCTGGGTTGCTGTGCAGTTCATAGACAAGTGAAAGTGGATACTCTAAAACTCGCAAGATAAGCGTGAGTGCTATGGATGGCGTTCTCGTGAGGTAGAAGGGAGCGGATCCATAGTGGTGTATTAGTATGGTGAATATGTGGACTCGTAGCGCCACCTCAAAAGAGTTACTTGCAATCGTAGTTCGTGATAGCCACCGAGTCAAAGCTGGCTTGCTGCAGTCAAACTCCACCACCCCTTGTTGATAATGATGCATATGTAGTTAGTTCTGATGTAAGTCTTGCTGAGTACAATTGTACTCACGTTTGCCTATTTTATGTTTTTGCAGAGAGACTTCAGTCTCGCTAGTAGTTCCGCGTGGACTTCGACGTTTAGCTTGTTACCTCAGCTACGATCTTGTGCCCTCGGCAGGATCTGGTAGATAGTCAGGCTTCTCAGCCCTTTTTCATTTGTAGATGTCTGTACTCAGACATGTTAAGCCTCCGTGTGTGCTTTGTTTTGTATGCTCTGAATGTTGGGTCATGAGACCCATGTTTGTAATATCTCGCTCCTCGGAGCCTAATGTATAAATACTTGAGTCGTAGAGTTATGTTGTGATGCCATGTTGTATTTACACATATCGAGCATATTGTGTGTATGATTGAAATGCTTGGTATGTGTGGGATCTGACAAACTAGTTGTTTATCCTTGGCAGCCTCTCATATGGGGAAATGTAGTCTAGTGCTTCTGAGCGATAGTAGTCCGCTTCTGACCCGGTTCTCCGGAGTCCTGCTAGCCCAGCACTACTGCTCTGGACACTTGACCGGCGACATGTGTTTCACTTCGCTCGTGGTTCCGTCTCTTCGGGAAATGTCACGCGGTGACATCCGGAGTCCCGCTTAGCCTGCTACAGCCAGGTTACCGAAGTCCTGTTAGCCCGGTGCTACACTGGATTCACACGCTGGCCGACCGACATGCTCGATGTGATTCATGTATGCCTGCCCCATGGGTTAGCGCCGCTTTGGGTTCACGACTAGCCATGTCGGCCCGGGTTCTCTGTCATATGGATGCTAGCGACACCATCATATACGTGAGCCAAAAGGCGCAAACGGTCCCGGGCCATGGTAAGGCGACACCCGTGGGAATACCGTGCGTGAGGCCGCAAAGTGATATGAGGTGTTACCAGCTAGATCGATGTGACTTGGAATCAGGGTCCTGACAGTATCAGTGCTGACAATTCATCACATTTCTTACCGACGAATAAAGTGACACAGTTTAAAATTGCATTAACACAATATGGTATTGTTCAGGTCAAGACATGGCAGGAAATGACATTGTGAAGGAGTTGGCAGCTTCACGACACCACTAGATTACTGATCAAGAACTCATAAGTATCAATGGTTAGTGTGTTGTCAATTTATCCCATTTTAGATTGGCAAATAAAGATATAGTTTAAATAATAGTAGAATGATATGACATTGTTCATAGTTAAGACATTGCAGAATATGACATTGTGCTGTAGTGGGTAGGTTCACCACGCCACGGGATTACGGATGAAGAATGTAGCATACATGCAAAGTGCAAAAGAAGATCACTTGTTCAGATAGTTTAATTTACATGGCATGAAGAAGGAACTTGGTTGTATAACTGAAAACTTAAATTGAGAAGGACAAACTTTTGTTTATGAACTACATAATAAACTTTAAACATGCAATTTGATGCAAACACCAAAAATAAACAGCTGTTGCAGTCATGCCTAACCAAATATACACAACAACGTTTGAAGAATTGAGAAGGACAAACTTACATTACTGGTGAAGACAGGCTCTATAAAGCCCTTGTCCATGCTGATGGGGGGGGGCAATTCAAGAAGTTTAGCACAAAATCTTCTTCATAAGCATTGCCTTTATTCTACATTTTGTTAAGAGTAATTATAGATGTGATAATATACGAAAAAATGGAGAATATTTAAGATAAGATGAAGAGTGATGCTACATAACCAAGTAGCTATAAATGTATGTGTAGCAATACAGGCAAAAGGCACAGCCAAGAGCAATGCACAGCAAAACTTCTTCAGTACCAACCTTATGTTAAGAGTAAATATAGATCCGATGTGTAGAAAATGGAGGGCAATGGAAAATAAGCTGCAGAGTGATGGTACGTGAACAACTACCTGTCAATATAACTACATTGATAAAGGACAACATGTACTTACAAGAACAATGCAGAGCTAAAAAAATTCATTTGCATTGGATATATTCTACACTAATGTAACCATTCATACAGAGCAGATAATTTGGAGCGAAAATTGATAAGCAAGCTATCATGCATACTGCTGTCACATAATGAACCAGGTACGTATGCAAGTACAGTGATACAGGACAACAGGTACTAACAAGAGCAAAGCAGCGGGCAGCATATTTGTGATATCCTGTCGTTCTTTTCAAACCAGAATTCTTCTTCGAGCAGATTTCCTGCAAAAAAGATCCGTAAGGCACATGCGGAAAAGTAGAAGTTCAAATTGTCATGTGATTTCATAGACAGTACCTCATCCTGGGAACGAGACCAGTGCATAACAAGGTTTTTCCATTCAATGTCTTCTAAATTTAGCATAGAAGACTTCACCGAAAATTCGTTTATAGACTTAACATCAAAGTGTGATTTCCTCAGGTAACACCGATACTACTGCAAAGCTTCCTTGAAAAGCACAAGCAAGCTTTGCTCGTCATGACTATCCAGATTGACCCTCGCCTAGTTAAAACAATGTAATGTAAACCATTGATGTGTTCGATCAGCAGAAAACAGGAAAATAATAACCATGAATAATAACACTTACATGTAAGTTGGACAGGAAGATGTGAAAATGGTGTTTGTCTTCACTATAGTCTTCCCATGATGGGAATATATGCATGTAGTCCCTAACAACATTGAAAGCGTTGTCGTTTAAACTGGGAATAAATGGAATGGGGTTCCAATCTGCAGGAATTGGCCGTCTCTGCAATTGGGATAGGTCTTCGGCCGGTGGACTTGCTGTACTTTTTCTTTGGAGTGGGATTTTTTACGTGGTACAGCTGGTGCTATGGCAAATGAAATCGGTATACCTTTTGCTGGAGTGAAGGTCCTGTGTGGTGGGGCTAGTGGTGTGGCCAGTGAAGTATGGGAACAGTCTTCTGGAGTCGGTCCTATGTTTTGTGTCACTGGTTGTACATACAATATAAGCGGGCGCCGCTCGATTTCTCCGGCACCACCACGTTTTTCAAGGACTTTGCTGGTGCTCCTTCAGGTTCGGCAATCACCCTCTTCCTTTTTGTTGTCTGATGCACAAGAATAGAATTTGAGTGGAAAAACATGGTGTGACAACAGATGGAATATGTATTTAATGGATGGGCATGGTATCTCGAGTTATATGATGAGTAAACTAAGCAGATGGCGGTGCAACAAAGTAGAAGAAATGCAAGACAACATATGCAAGATACACGCAATCAATAAAACCTTGCCAAATTAGAACATGCACCTTGATGGGTGAACAGGACAGGCCATCTGCCTTTGACTCCTCGAGGTTAGAATAGTCATTAGGATGATATTCGAACAAGAATCAACAGCGGGAGCGTCACGAGTTTCATTGCTTCGAATGGCACTCAATGCCTTGGTGCCAATTTTGTAAGTCATTGCAGTGTTCCACAATATTCTTCCGATGCGCGGATTCTCGATATTCACTTTGTAATTGCGTATAATATCCGAGAACCATGAAAACATAAATAGTTGTGAGATTATCTTTGTAATGCAGATGATATTCTAATATAGGGCGCTCAGCAAACACTTGTGTGCTATCACTGGATTATGATGAGAGAGCTCATGTGTGTTGTAATATGGTGCGTGCATTTATATAATCTGGCACAAGTACACAAAAAAATAGGCTCCAGAAGTAAGGATAGCTGGCAGATGATAGGTTCATAATATATTGTATAGAAAGTTCATTGCCAAACCATGATAACAAGAGCACACAGTAACTAGGCAGATCATAGTGTACATAACAGGGGTACACCATAACCACGATATATAAATCGGGAAAGTGGAACTGGCTTGAAAATACGGTGTTGTATTGCTACTAGTAATTGAAAGCCTATCGATCACGTACAAGCCAGCTGTATCGAACATGGTAAAGAAGAGCAAGAAGATTTTGGATAATAAAATGTTGGTTGCGCAGTGCCCACACATGATGAACCAGAGCGCATTAAGAATGCAACTCCCAAATGTCTCTCGACCATTTCAGCGGTTGTATGAAGATCCCACGCCTCCTAACCCTTCTTCTTCCTCGTCTCGATTCTTCCCATACGTATCACCGCACGGGCCACCGGCCGACCACCGCCCCCACCCGCCAGGTTCCTCCGCCACCCCCACCCCCACCCGCCCCAACCCCCACCCACGCCAAGTTTTCTTCGTTCGGCGAGGCCCCACAACCACCCGAGCCCTTGGATCGCACCGCGAACTCCAAGTAGCTCTAAAAATCGACCGACCCAATTTTGAAATTTAGTCTCATCGTGATTTAACTAGTGTGGAATATAAAAAGGGAAATCCCATAAGCATTGGGAGTATAGTGTTGAGCGTGCCATGGCGGATCTGAAGGTGCAAACCGGACAAAGGCAACTTCACAACCAAGACAAGAAATCAGATTAAAGCAGTGACGATCTATTTTCTTGCTGCGATAAATAAGTTGAGCAAATACGAAAGAGTACCGCCTGCAGTGCGGTATTGTGTCTGCTGAGAATTTGATGGTGCTGCGGTAGCGATGGCTGTCGGCAGCGTGGAAGCAGATCTAGGAGGGTAGATGGTGGCGGCGGGGCACGGTGGACGAGACGGTCATAGGAGCGGCGCCGGCAAGGTGGACGACGGCGGGGATGAAGCGAGAGGACGGGATGCAAGGATCCCGGTCAGAAGGCATGGATGAGAGAGGTCGATCTCTTGTAATGGACGGCAGCGTCGGGGTATCAGCTCCGGCATGGTGGAGGAGGTCGGCGGTGTATGGGGTGGCAGACGACGCCGGACGGAGGAGGGTGGGGTGGAGAGGGTGTTTTGGTGCCCACGGAGTACGAATGGGGAAAAGGGAGGTAGAGAGGAAGGGGGAACCATGTATTCAGGGCGCGCTTGTCTCAAATGCGAGGAAATTTACAAACTTAGCCCCCGTTTCAAATTTCTACTACATCACAGCAACATTAGTCGGTTGGGGATATGACTGTAATCTCGCATACACCAAATATTTGCCGACGAGAGTTTGTTTCTGGCGCCCACCGTGTATGAATATGAATCGGGGAGGGAGTCGATTTTGGCCGAGGGCACACTGTGTTTTGGCGCCCACCGTGTATGAATCCGGGTGAGAGGCGGTTACGTCACGTTTCGGTGAAATTACAAACCTACCCCTATCGAAACCTATAGAATCCAGCAGATAGGCTTTGCATGGCAGGGATAGGCAGTAGTGATTTCCATCTCGCAGATTTTGGTTTCGGGCGATTCTGACTTTCCCCGCTTCGTTCAAATTTTGCGGAGTGCACGCTATCGTGCCAACTCAATTCGAATCCCGCTTGTATTCTAATTTTTTCAAGGGATCCATTTTCAATTGGAATTACATTCTATATTCATCATTTTTTATATATACTTTCAAAAGCACAACACCATTTATACATAAATATGGTTTACAAATGGCATGATCTTAGATTCATAAGGTTGTATCCATCAATTTGGATTTTCAAATATTTGAAACCACTTTATGTTGAAATCCAATGTATGCATTCCTCGCTAACTGTCTCCAATGTGTGTTTCATGCGGGTTTTTTTTTACTTCTCAAACATGTATAATGTGTTTCACACACGCAACATATAGTGTAATCCCGTTTAGACATTAATTGCATATAAACGATGCATTGTTTGTAAGTGAAGAATCTAATGGATCACCAATATTGATAAACTAGATAACATTACACGTGTGCCCAAATTCAAATGAATATGCATGTTTGATACAGAAATTTGCGTTATGATATTATCGATGTCGTGATCTCCAGATTAAATATTGGAATCCCCTTTAATCCAGATATTCGTCTCATATAGCTATCACTCATGCTTATATATGACTATCTCTCTGGACCTATATGCGTTCATCGTCTCTCAGGCATCTCTCATGCTACCTATATGTCAACAATGATCTTTTATCTTCATAACACACTGACGGTACTCTCTCCCTCGACCTTCATCACTCTATCTCTCTCTAAGTATATCAAGCTCCCTACTATGTGTCTCTAACTATGATTCTCCATGTGGAATCTCTTTCTCTCGCACAAACACAAAAATTTGTCTCCCGGGGTCTCATTTCTCTCTACTATTCCCATGTGTGCCACTAGCACACCCCTCATACAGAGATGTCTTTCGCTCCTTAGATATGAAAACCTACAACTCTTCCACTTCAATATCTCTTTCTCACACACAAACACAAACTCTGTCTCCCAGGGTCTCATATTTCTCCATTGTTCTCTTGTATGTCGCTCACACACACCCTCTCTCCCTAGAGATATCTTGCGTTCCCTCATATGTCTTACTAGCTATCACTCTCGTTGTTGGGGATATAACTACTGAGTGTAAACCGGCCAAGAGGGCCCGGTTCACCCTCAACTATGCTGAAGCCCATGAAGATCCAGAAGATGGTGCTTTACTAATGAAGCTTAGAGGCCCGAAGCCCAAAGGCGGATTAGGGCCCATAGTGGTAAACCGCCATGACTATGTAACTTGTAATGTAAGTTAGGAAAGGAGAGACCGAGCCGGACACTTTTATGAGTCGGCCTCGGGTTTCAGAGACCGCCGCAAGGCCAACCTATGTATATAAAGGGACGACCCGGCGGCGGTTTAGGGACAAGAAACAACAACTCGAGACTCAGGCGGGCATATTTGCTCCCTGGTTATCGAAACCCAATCAATCCCATCACAACTAGACGTAGGCTTTTACCTTAATTGAAGGGGCCGAACTAGTATAAAACTCCCGTGTCCCTTGTCCGGTTTAACCCCTTCAAGCTAACCCGTTGCGATGGCTCCACGACTAAGACCTTTCATGAGGACATCTGACGTGTTAATTCCACGACAGTTGGCGCCCACCGTGGGGCTATCGCACGATGGTTTTGAGTTCTTGAATGGCAGCTTTGCAGGACTCAAGGGGTACGTGGTTGGCCGGATGACCAAGAGTTGTCGCGGCAAGCTTTACATCGACGATGAAGGATGGGGCCCCGAGGCCGGCTCAATCGAGTACGGGTACCGGGTCCCCTTTTGGCGGAATTCATGTCTTCATCGGCAAGATCGGCGAACCGGGCCCTGGGCCGGACATCTGCACCGACCTCGTCAAAACGGCTCAGCGTGCGAGTCCAGCCCGGGTTAAGCCCGCCATGAAGCGTGCATTCATAGGATGTGTCCATGAGATCAGATCTTAACCGGTGTCTGAAGACGAGATGGTTGTTTATTCCGACGGCGAATCATCCACTGGCGAAACCGAGTCCTTGTACCAGATTCATAATGTTGTGTTCGAAGGATATTCCGATGGCAACATTATTCTGGACCTCCTGGGACCGCCAAGTCGGGTTGCTGTTTACATGGCCGGAACACAACCCACTTTGCAGTCTTCATCTACAGCGGCGATGAATACCGGATCAGCAGCCGCGGCAGGAGCCCCGGCGCACCGACCGGCTCAAGTCCTCTCCGGTTTGATGGATGCCTGGGCGACTTTGTTAACGATGGCAGTCACCCCGGAGATTCGGGATCAGCACAATGCAGACATTGCAAAGCTGAAGGACCAGATAACACAGGCTAAGGAGGACCTGGCAACTAAGGATGCTAAGATGGCTGAAGAGAGGGCCACTTTGGACGCCCAGTCACAGCAGATACATGCGCAGAATTACCGGCTCATGCTGGATCGGACCACATCAGAGGATGTAATGCGAAGGAAATACCGGTCTTTTCTGCCGTCGGTCTATGAAGGATTGAACCTCTTTCAAACACCGGGCGCTGGGCCGAGCAATCCGGCAGCTGCAAATCAGACTGATGCACCTAGGACAGCTCCGGATCAACTACGGATGACAGAACCGCCCCGGCGAATAGATAACCCGCCGCAATACGTGTCTACACCGCTGGGTCACTTCTTGAGCCCTCTGGATAACATGATTGCCGCAGCATCGCGCCTGGCAGCCATTCCAATGGAGGGCGATTCACTGGCAGCAATTGAAATGTTGCGGGCTAGGGAACTTATTCAAACCGCCATGGTGCAGCAGCAGGCTTATTCTTATAGCCGGGATAGAATTCATTCAACCCCTAGTCTGAGACCGAGCTATAGCAGGCACATGGATGAACCGGAAGTGTCTAGCAGTGCGCGGCATCCTAAAGCTCAAGATGTTGTGGATAATGGTAGAGCACGAAGGGAGGCCGCTTTGGGTCGTCATCAACCCGCCCCGGTTCAGCCAGCTGCGTTAGTAGATCGAGGCACCGGGCTTGCCTTCAGTTCCTGGGGAGTGTCGTGCCTTATTCCGGCTCTCCGTAATGTGCGTCTGCCCAAAGATTTCAAGGGTCCACGTAAAGTGCCTAACTACACGGCGGATCAGCCACGTGAGGCATGGGTCGAGAGTTATGAGATGGCAATGGAGATGCTAGATGTGGATGAAGCGGCCTGTGCAAAGTACTTCACGGTGATGTTTGAAGGAACGGCCCGTACTTGGTTGAAAAATTTACTAGCTAACTCCATCGAGTCATGGGATCAGTTGAAGGCCCAGTTTATAGCCAATTTCAAAGACACGTGCAAACAGCCCATGTCCTTTGTGGATCTGGATGCTTGTGTTCAAGGGGAGAACGAGTCAACAACTCATTGGGTACGCCGGGTTTCAGAGGTTTTGCACTCGTCGGACCGGATTAACGCTGGTCAAGCGATCATAACGCTGGAGCGTAATTGCCGGTTTAAGTCGCCGAATATGAAGTTGGGACGGCTCAAGCACCACTACAATGACATGGGAACCCTTATGCTGCCTTGCTCAAGTATGCCGATTCTGATAATACCAAGGATCCCGATTCTAATGAGGAGAAACCAGAGAAGGGAAAGAAGAACGGCGGTGCAAAGGGACAGCATCACAACCAAGGAGGCCATGGGAATAATGGTAAGCGCAAGGTGGATAATTCAGATCTTGTGGCTAACACTAATATGCAGGGCCATAAAGGTAAACCGCCCCAGCGCGATGGAGGGATGAATCTAGAACGTTTGATGAACCAGCCATGTCCCAAGCATGGGACCAAGGAGGCCCCTTCCACACATCTATGGAAAGATTGTTATATCATGAAGGAGTTCAAGAATTCCGATATTTTCCGGTATGATCAGGGTCCTTCGGGCGGTTCAGGTCCAGGTTTTCATGGTGGCGGCGGTTCAAGCTCTGGATTTCAGAATAATCAGGGCAACCAGCATAACCAAGGTGGTAATGGCCAACGGAATAATCAAGGGAATCAGCAGCAATCAGGTTATCAAAGTCACCCCAAGCAGTTGAATGGTGGGCAGTATCATGTGTTCACTACTAGCCTGTGTAAGCGAGATCAGAAGCTTCACAAAAGGGCAGTTAATGCTGTTGAACCAGCAGTGCCACGTTACTTACGGTGGTCCGAGCAACCCACCGTGTGGAGCAGGGAGGATCATCCGCCCCGGATTGACAATCCGGGTCAACTGGCCTTGGTAGTAGCACCTCAGGTGGGGGTTACAAGTTTACCAAAGTCCTGATGGATGGAGGGAGCAGTATCAACATCCTGTACTATGAGACTTTTCGTCGTATGGGGTTGACAGACAAGAGTCTTAAACCGTCCAACACTGTTTTTCATGGTGTGGTGCCAGGTAAATCGGCATATCCTGTTGGCAAGATCTCTCTGGAGGTTGTGTTTGGAGATGAGCATGATTCCAGGTCTGAAAAATTGACCTTTGAAGTGGTGAAAATCTAGAGCCCGTATCACGCACTATTTGGACGGCCGGCTTACGCAACATTCATGGCGAGGCCCTGCTATATCTATTTACAGCTCAAAATGCTGGGCCACAAGGGAACTATCATAGTACATGGAAGTCGAAAGATCGCTTTGGATTGTGAGGAAGGTGACGCATCTTACGCTTAGTCGGTTTGTGCTACGGAGGAGCTGAAGTTTTATAAGGACAATGTTGATCCGGCAGACATGACTCCTTTGAAGAAGCCCACCACTGAGCATGACCCGACCCTGAAGTTCAAATCGGCTGATGAGACTAAACTTGTTGACTTTGTTCCTGGCGATTCATCCAAACAGTTTAGCATCAGCACCAATCTGGATCCGAAATAGGAAAGCGCGCTCATTGAATTCATCCATGAGAACCGGGACATCTTCGCATGGAAGCCTTCTGACATGCCAGGTGTACCGAGGGAACTCGCTGAGCACACTCTCAATATTGATCCCAAGTTTGAACCGGTCAAGCAATTTCTTCGGCGGTTTAATGAAGAAAGATGCAAGGCCATTGGTGAAGAGGTAGCCCGATTGTTGGCTGCTAGGTTTATCATTGAAGTGTTCCATCCCGAGTGGTTGGCTAATCCGGTGCTTGTTCTTAAGAAAGACGGCACTTAGCATATGTGTGTGGACTACACAGATTTGAACAAGGCTTGTCCGGCAGATCCTTTCGCTCTCGCGCGTATTGATCAGATTATTGATGCGACGATGGGTTGTGAGCGCCTGAGTTTCTTGGATGCTTATTCGGGTTATCATCAGGTTAAGATGGCAGTTAAGGACTAGGAGAAGACAGCCTTCATCACTACCTTTGGAGCCTTCTGCTATGTTTCTATGCCTTTTGGGCTCAAAAGTGCCCAGGCTACTTATCAACGTTGTGTGTAAAATTGTCTTCACATGCAGATTGGGCATAATGTTCATGCCTATGTGGATGACGTTGCGGTAAAATCCAGGAAGAAGGAAACCTTGATAGATGACCTCAAGGAAACATTTGACAATCTTCGGGTTTACAAAATGATGCTTAATCCGGACAAATGTGTTTTTGGTCTTCCGGCAGGCAAGCTCCTAGGCTTTCTGGTGTCCAATAGAGGAATTGAGGCTAATCCGGAAAAAATCAAAGCGATTACATCTTTGGCTAAACCGAAGTGTATCAATGATGTTCAGTGTTTGGCGGGTCGAATCACCGCCCTTAGCCGGTTTATTAGCCGTTTGGGAGAAAAGGTGATTCCTTTGTATCAGATGTTGAAAAAGACAGACAATTTCGTCTGGAGTGATGCGGCTGATGCAGCGTTTGAGGACTTAAAGCGGCAGTTGGTTGAACCGCCGGTTCTTGCTGCTCCGGTTGACAAAGAGCCCTTGGTATTGTATGTGGTTGCTAATGCCCGTGCTGTCAGCGTGGCGATTGTGGTAGAGTGTAAGGAGGCTGGTAAGGAATACCCGGTTCAACGGTCGGTTTACTACATCAGTGAAGTGATTATCGAGTCAAAGCAGCGATATCCGCATTGGCAGAAGCTGGTTTATGGGGTTTTTATGGCAAGTCGGAAGCTCAAGCAGTACTTTCAAGGCAATCCCATTACAGTGGTCAGTTCAGCTCCTTTGGGCGATATAATTCAGAACAGGGAGACAACTGGCCGGGTTGCAAAGTGGGCAATTGAGCTTCGCCCGCACGGATTGAAGTATATGCCTCGGACATCAATCAAGTCACAGGCACTTGTTGACTTCATCAATGATTGGACCGAGTTACAAGCACCAGAGGACAAACCGGATAATACATATTGGACTATTCACTTTGACGGTTCCAGGCAATTGGAGGGCTCGGGGGCTGGAGTTGTTCTTACTTCCCCTCGAGGTGATAAAATTTGTTATGTTCTCTGCTTAATGTTTTCTTGTACTAACAATGCAGCTGTATACGAGGCCTTACTCCACGGTCTCCGGGTGGCTAAGGAAATGAACTTAAGTCGGGTTTGTTGTTTCGGAGATTCTGATCTGGTGGCTCAGCAAGTCTCTGGTACTTGGGATTCTAAGGATCCACTAATGGCGGCTTACAGACGCGAGGTGGATATTGTGGCAGGTCATTTTAAGGGTTATCAGGTTGAGCATATTGACCGGCGCAAAAACGAGGCAGCAGATGCTTTAAGCCGGCTGGGATCTCAGCGTAAACCGGTACCGCCCAATACCTTTTTAGATATCTTGCATAACCCGTCTGTCAAGTTGCCTACAGAGGAGGATTTAGCTGTTCCTGATCCGGAGGCCCAGTTGGTGGCCGCTTTACATACTACTCCGGATTGGGCTGTTCCATATTTGGCATATCTAAACTGGGGCGAGTTACCAGATGATGAGGTTTTCGCTAGACAGATAATTCGGCGGTCCAAGTCCATGGTTATTCACAATGGCGAGTTACACCGTTGAAGTGTTTCAGGCGATTTTCAACGCTATATTTACCCTGAAGAAGGACAAGAGATTCTACGTGAAATCCATGAAGGGGATTGTGGTCACCACGCCGGTTCAAAATCCCTGGTGGCTAAAGCTTTTCTTCATGGGTTCTATTGGTTGACAGCTCATGCTGATGCGGAGGATCTGGTAAAGCGGTGTGACGCTTGTCAAAAAATTTCACGTCAAGCTCATGTTTCGGCTCAGGTGCTACGGATGATTCCTATCACTTGTCCGTTTGCCACTTGGGGGCTTGATATGGTGGGACCTTTTAAGCGCTCCCAGGATAAGAAGACCCACCTGTTGGTGGCGGTTGACAAGTTCACTAAATGGGTTGAAGCGGAACCTGTCAGTAAGTGTGATGCGGCCACGGCGGTTCAATTTCTCAAAAAGATTATTTTCCGTTTTAGGTTTCCTCACAACATCATCACAGATAATGGCACAAACCTTTCTAAAGGTGAGATGGAGGAGTTCTGCCAACGAGAGCACATCCGGCTTAATGTAGCATCCGTGGCTCATCCCCAGTCCAATGGTCAAGCCGAGAGGGCGAATCAAGAAATCTTGAAGGGTATTAAGCCCAGGCTTATGGTTCCATTGAAGCGGACGCCGGGTTGTTGGGTGGAAGAATTGCCCTCCGTGTTATGGAGTATCAACACCACCCCAAACCGATCCACGGGTTATACACCTTTCTTTATGGTTTACGGGGCTGAGGCTGTCCTCCCAAGCGATATTCGTCATGACTCGCCCCGGGTTGCCAATTATGTTGAAGCGGACAATGAGCAAGCACGTCAGGAGGCGTTGGACCTGTTAGATGAGAAACGGGACATGGCTTTGGCTCGGTCGGTGGTTTATCAACAAGAGCTGCGGCGTTATCACAGCCGCCAGGTTAAGACACGAACCTTCCAAGAAGGTGACTTAGTGCTTCGGCTCATCCAGGATCAGACTGATATGCACAAGTTATCCCCACTATTGGGGAGGCTGATCGTACCCACGAACACCTATGGGGCCGGCGGACCAGGCCCCTTGTGGTTCGGAGGGGGGCGGAGATCGCACGAAGAGCGGATCGAGGCGAGGCACACGAGCAGTTTACCCAGCTTCGGAGCTCTCCGAGAGATAAAACTCCTAATGCTGCTTGTTCGATGTATTGTGTTCTTGCTAGGGAGCGATGCGAGCTACAAAACCTAAGCGTGAGCGTGATTCTGGTCTCTAGTGAGTCGAATGAACCAAACCTCGAACCCCCTCTACGCTAGCATGGGCCTCCTTTTATATGCTCAAGGGGTCTCCGACAGGTGGCAACATAGGCGAGGGTACAAATGTAAAAACAGGAGTTGGTACACCTACTCGAACAATGTACAGTGCAAAATACCTAACTCTGACGGCAAGGGACAAAAGCAATAAATGCCCGTCAGTGTCGCCCAAACAGTGCAACAGAGACCGTCAGGTGCGCCACCGCTCGCCACGATGGCAAGCTTGTCAGTGCCGCTTATCGCTGCTCTCCGCTGGCTGCACAGCCTCTCGACACGCGTGCATGGAATGTTCCCATGGCGACACGTTGCTGGATGAGCTGGAGCGGAGATGGAGAGAAGTTGCTTGCCGCGGCAAGCGCCTTGCCGTGGCCGAATCCTTGTCGCATCCGGAGGCTTGTCGTGCCCCGAGCCTTCCCGGCAAGCTCCTCTTGCCGGGGCCTTGTCTTCTGCATGCCTTGAGTGGCCTTCCCGGCAAGCTCCTCTTGCCGGGGCCTTGTCTTCTTAATCAAATACTTTGTTCTTGAATGGCTCCAAAGGGGCCACGGAGGATCTTGGCAAGGATTTAGGCAAACCTTGCCGCTGGTGTCAGAATCGTCTGCAGGCACTAGTACGGGATACTAGGGTACCCCTACTCTAGTACACCGACAGGAGCCCCCGGGCCTGGGCCGTACACGGTGCCGAGCGCTGTCGGGCCAGGCCCAAAACAGTGCACGGTCACACGCGGCCTCGACCACGTCGCAACTCGCCCTGGACCCACCACGACCCCCACTAACGGCACGCACCGGACGTGGCGCGCCATGAAGATCGTGGGCGTGGTCGTGGGGTTTCTTTATTAGGAAAAGCGGAACGCCCACCCTCCCCTCTTTATAAGATGAGGAAACAGGCAGGCCGTCCACTCCGCCATTGCTGTCTTGTCAAGAAAACCACCGCCGCCCCCCTTCTTCTCCAAAGGCGAAGAGAGCAGCGCCCGCCCCTTGCGCCACAAGCGCGCTCACCACCGTCGGCCTCCTCCGCCGCCCTCGCCATGGCTCCGAAAGCCGACAAGGAGAAGGGCGTCAAGTCGGCCGAAGCGCAACGGCTCGCGGTGTTGCGCAAGGAGCGGGCCATCTTCCCCCCCCCCCAGCTCGGCGCAAGGGAGCTGCGGGATGTGTTCTATCTCTTTTGGTCGACGGAGACCCGTGCGCATCCGCGCACGAAGGTACTCCCCGCCTCCGCTTCGATTTGGCCCCAACCGGGTACCCCTTTTTTGCCCTTTTCTTCTATTATGGATTTGCCCGCCTTTTCCGAAGTTCTTCTGCGATATCATGAACACATTTGGCCTCCGCCTCCTTGATTTCACCCCAACGCCGTCTTGACCATGGCAGTTTTCAAGACCTTTGCGTAAAACTTTGTCGGAGTCCACCCAAATGTGGCACTCTTCCGCCACTTCTTCGTGCCTCTGCCGAGAGAGGAGAGCCGCTTGCGGAGGGATATCTTGGGTCTCTAGGATCGGCAAGAAAGAAGCCTATCTGGAAGGAGAGTTCCGCAACAAGTGGGAGGAGTGGAGAGCCAATTGGTGTTGGGTCGTAGAGGAGAACCCGCAGCCCTTCACTGCCGTGCGCCAAACCCCAATAGTGCGCGGCAGAGATTGGAGTAAATTGGCACCGGAGGATGCTAGATTGAAGATAGCTGTGACCCGGATTTTGCACCTCAGGCTTGCCGGACTAACCGTAGAAGCAGTTGGCGCAGACTTCCTTCGCCGCCGCATCGCTCCCTTGCAGGAGAGGAGGAGGCCTGCTTGGGAGTTCCAAAATGCGGCAGACATTATGAGGTTGCGCCCGGGCCTGAACTGGAATTTCACCGTCTTGGAGTTGGATGCGATCTTTGTAGAGCTGTTCAAGAACGACCCGACCACCACGAGTGGTTTAGGTTGCCGAGGGGTCGCCCCATTGTGCAACAACTTCGGCGCCGACCGCATCCGCGCCATGATGCCGTTGTCGCGATTCCCATGGGATCGTTCCAACTGGCAGAGCCCCGACGAGGTCGTGCAGCAGTTCTTCGACGACTTGGAACAAGTGCCGATCCGCTCGACGGCGAAAAGGCTCACTCGCGACACCACCGATGAGGAGATGGCGCGTATTGCCACCGAGGTGGAGGAGGCGGCAGAGCTGCCGCCGGAGCCTTCGGTATACCGTGGAGGAGGCGGACGCCAAGGCGGCAAGCCTTGCCGAGCGAAGGAGATCGCCGGTGAGCCCGAGCTTGCCGCGCCCGTGGCGGGGTCGAGTGGACCCGCCGAGGGCGCTTCTTCTCCACCACCCAGCGACTTGACGCCAGCGGAGCCCCCGGTTCCGCCGAAGAGGCGTCACCGCAAGGCCGGAGACGAGCCGGGGCGGCAGACTGGCCCACAGGAGCAGCGCCGCGCGATGCGCTCTACCGCGGCAAGCGAGGTTGCCGCGGGAGCGCCTCACACTGCTGCGACAACTGGGGCGGGATCTTCTCAGGCCACCGCCGACGCCTCCGCCAAGCGGCCAAGAGAGCCCACTCCCCCGCCTCGTCGCACCGGAGGCAAGGCGGAGTTTGACTTCTCCGCGCTCAGCTCCGAGGAGGAAGGCGAAGAGTAAGCTCTTGAGATTGTGCTTGTATTTCTTCAATTTTATTGCTTCATCTTGGATCTGATTTGCTTCGTTCTGGACACTTTCCTTTTCAGGATGCTGGCCCAGAGAGCATCGAAGAGGGCCAAGATCCCGACGGTCGTCGTTGAGGACGATTCTCCCGTGGCAACAGGGGACGCGTCCGAGACCCCCTTGCCGGACCTGCAACCCTTCCTCAGAGCAGCCCCCCAAAGACAGCCCCCAAAGTAAGTGTGCGGTTTTCTCCTCACTATTAGGTGTGCAGGGTGCCTTCTTCGTTGATACCTGATTGTTTGCTTGTGTAGGAGCAGAGCAGCCTCATCAGGAGGGCTCGGAAGCCGCCCCCGAAATCCTGCCTGCTGCCACTACGCCGCCAAGGGAGGATTCCCCGGCAAGGGAGCGCCCTCCGACAAGGGAGGCCACTCCGGCAAGGGAAGCTACCCCGGCAAGGGACAGCGCCAGTGACCCTCCAGTGGTCGAGGCCATGGCTGCGGATCCCGTTGCAGGTAATTTCCTTACACGAAAGTTCCCCTTGGGCTTGTTTTTGTTTCTCTTTTTGAACATTTGCTTGACTGCTCTTTCTTCGTCTGACGCAGAGCCGATGGAGGTCGAGGCTGCCGGCGAGGAGGAAGCGCGCGGCAACACCGACGAGGCCGCCGTCGTGGAAGAAGAGGTCGTTGCTGTGGAAGAAGAGGCCGTCGCCGACGAGCCTGTTGGTGAGAAGGCCACCGAGGCTGCCGACGCTGAAGCAGGCGAGGGTCGGGCGATCGCACCGATGGCCCCGAGGTCAGCAGGAGCACCAGCGCCACACCGACAGCCGACTCCCCGCCGCTGCTGGCGGCCAGCTCCGAGGAGCCCCAGCCAGCGCCTACCAAGGCCGGGCGAGGGTGTCTTCATCAAACTCCCCGGGAACCGAGCTCCAGGCGCCGGTCGAGGGAGAGACCTTCGACGGCGAAGCTACTCGCCTCTGCTAGGGCCGACGCTGGTGGACGCTCCAAGCAGTAGTAGCCATGAAGTTCGAGGAGGAGCAGCCGAAGAAGCTGCTGTCGCTCTACCGCGCCCGGCAAGCCAAGTTGGAGTCCCGGGAAGCACTTGTCGCGAGGGCAGGAGCGGATATGGAGAAGCGCGCAGAAGAGCTCCGGAGCGCCAACCAAGAAGCCCTCCGCGACATAGCGTAAGCTGGGGCAACTTGAAGAGCGCGCACGGCCTTTATCCCGAGAAGGCCGCTGAGGAGGAGAAGCGGCTGGCTGCCGAGAAGCTCTCCGCGCAGAAAGCGAGCCGGGCGCAGCGGAAGGTCAACCTGGACAGCCACGAAGAAGACCTTGCCGCGAGGAGTCACTTGGCGGGGCGCTTAAGGAAGCGAAGGATGCTGCCGCAGCCGCCGAGGCCGCCAAGGAAGAGTTGAAGGCGAAGGTGGCACAGCTGGAGGCCAGCCTCAAGAAGAGCGGCGAAGAGCTTGCCGCGCTCAAGCATGAGCGTGAGAAGGACGCCTACACTCTTAGCAAGCTGCAGAGTCGCCTCATGATAGGGGCAAGGAGCTCGACGCCGCCAAGGATTCCAAGGCGGATCTTGAGCTGAGCCACCACTCTGACGCAGACGTTGGACGGCGCCAGAGAGCGGGAGGTGGGCTTGTTGGAGACGATCAAGTCCAAGGAGGAGCTGCTAGCGAATGTTGCCTCCATCCAGAGCACCTTGAGGGAGAGCGTGGAGCACTGGACTGAAGGTCTTGTGGACACCGCCGCCGACATCCACAACAAGCTGATGGAGCTGGGGATGGCAGACCTTGCATACTCCTCCGACGAGCATCTCCAACCCAGCGCCAAACTCAGTTTATTCTTCAAAGGCGTGGTGACGGGTCTCCAGCGTCTCCGGGACGAGGTCCCAAAGCAGCTGGCCGAGGAATCACGCCAGATCTGTGCAGGAGCCCTCGAGAAGGTGTTGATAAAGGTGGCCTTCCGCAATCCGGGCCTCAACCTTAACGGCGTCCTCAGATCCTTGCCGCCAGATGCCAACGTGGAGGAGCTCAAAGCCCTTGTCGCACCCATTGTGGACAAGGTGAACAAGATCAAGCGGATTGATAGCGACCGCGTAGACTAGGCCGCCAATTTTATCTCTCCCTTGTCGCTGCCGATCATGTTTAGAAAACTTTGTTAGATCAGCGACAAGTTATTTTGTAATATACTCTGTCTTAGGCGATCAATGCAACGTTATTTACTCTACTTGATTCCATCCTTTGTACGTTTCTGCATTACGCGTTTGGGGGACTTGTCGGTGCGGGCACTTTTGCCGCGAGCGCTGAGTGCGGAACGTCAGCAGCCTGCTGGCAGTGCCGCATCCGATAAGCAACCTTGTCGCGACTAGCCGCAGCTCACTTAAGTTGTTGAGTGGACTCGAAACAAAGTAAGGGCACGACTAGCCGGCGAGTCGGTTCCTCTGCGCACAGGTTTTCCATACAAAGTACTATCATTCGAGGAAGATAACTTAAAAATTTATAAATTGATTGCTCAAACATTGGCAACTTAGCTTTTCTGTCTCTTGCTTCCCGATGAGGCGAAACTTCCTCGAGCGGTGCCTGGTCCATAGTATTATCTTCTCCTTCCTCCCTGGTTAACTTGTGCGCGAGGGAGCCTTCCTTTCTTTGAGAAAAGAGAAAGAAGAGGAAATAAAGTTATGGAGCCCAGCGGCTCGATTTTGCTTACCGGGTGTGGTTGCTGCACAAAGTGTTAGCCAAAACATGCAATAAAATGATGAAAGCATGATTTTGACAAGTTGTGCGCAACACATGAGCTTTACTGATGCACGGGGTCTGCGCCCGGCTTTGTACAAAGGATTACATGCAACAGCGGCAAGACTTGTACAAAAGGTGGTTTCCGGAACGGGTTCCGGCAACCGCGCCCTATGGATAAAACTTACGAAGATGCTCAATGTTCCAGGAGTTGCTCACCGGGATACCATCTTCGGTCTCAAGGCGGACAGCGCCAGGCCTAGTGACTCGTTTCACCCGATAAGGGCCTTCCCACTTCAAGCGTCAACTTGTTTGAATTCTTGGCGGACTGAACGCGCCCAAGAACAAGGTCGCCTTCCTCGAGACTTCGGCAATAACTCTGCGGCTATGGTAGTAACGCAAAGCTTGCCGGTAGCAAGCAGCTCGCCTGGGCCCGAAGACGATCCTCCTCAAGGAGCAGCGTCATCTTGTCGCAGCTGCTCTTGCTCAAGCTCATCATAAGCGAGCACTCGAGGCGATCCGTATAACGAAGTTCCGTGGGGAGAACTGCCTCTGCGCCATAGACTAGAGCAAAGGTGTCCGCCGGTGGCTCGATTTGGCGGCGCCCCGATCGACCAAAGAACCACCGCAGCTCCTCGATCCAGTTTCTTCCGCACTTGTGCAGCCTGTCGAAAGTTCTGGTCTTGAGCCCGCAAGAGCACTTCAGCATTTGCCCTCTTCGCTTGACCGCTGCTTCTCGGGTGAGCAACGAAAGCAAAGCAGACCTTGGCGCCAAGATCTTGGACGTCTTGCATGAAGGTGCGACTCAGAATTGTGTGCCGTTGTCGGTGATGATCCTGTTAGGGATTCAAACGGCAAACAATCGACCAAGAACTTGATCGCCGACCGTGCCGTCACCTTCCTCACGGCTTCCACTTCCGCCACTTTGTGAACTTGTCGATGGCGACGCATAAGTATTCAAAGCCCCGACAGCTCGGGAAGGGGCCGAGGATGTCGAGCCCCGGACCGAAAATGGCCACGATAAAGGGATCGACCGAGAGCTTGAGCCGGCTGGTGTATCTGCTTGGAACGGAACCGAACGCTTCACACTTGGTTACTTGTGCGCTTGCATCCTCGGAGGGCTGTCGGCCGAAGAAACCTTGCCGGAAAGCTTTGCTTGGCAAGTGCTTTGGCGCCAATGTGGTGACCACATATGCCTCCATGTATCTCTGCCAACAGCTTCTGTCCATCTTCCCGGGCAATACACTTCAATTTCACACCGTTGAGTCTTCTTACATGCAAGATGCCGTCGACAAACCGGTACATACTTGACCGCCGGGCTACTCTTTCCGCTTTCTTCTTGCTCTTCGGAAGTTCTCCTGTCAAGGAAATGGACAATCTGCTGCGCCCATGCTGGAGCTTGCGGCTCGACAACAAGGACTAAAGGCACATCTGCTGCTGCGGGAACATCAGCTTCCACGGCAAGAACCTGCGGCCCTACCGGAGCTTGATGTTCCCCGGCAAGCTTGCCAGAGCAAAACTTGTCGGAGGCGTCTGCTTCAACGAAACAAACCTTGGGGCCTATCGGAGCAGACTACCCCTCAGCACCGTTGGTGTTGATCTTGGGGACCTTCGCAACGACGGCTTCAGGAAGCTCTGCCGGAAAGTAGTCACCAGAGATCAACTTCCTCTTCTTGCTTTGTCCAGTTGATGGTGTTACGGTTGGCTGAGTCAGCTTGAGCACGAAAATCCCTGGTTCCACAGTGCAACTTAAGTGCAGCGCACTTTGACAGCCACAAGAATATCATTCTCGAGCTCTTGGAACATGTTCCATTTGCAGGTCAGCCAAAGTGCTCTTCTAGCTTCCTCACTTCATCAACGTAGGCTTCCATCAACGGACTCCGGTAATCTTTGTTCACTTGGCGGACGACAAGTTGCGAGTCACCCCGACAATAAGCTTTTTGATCCCAAGGTCCATCATGCGATCTCGAGACCGCAAGCAAACCTTCATACTCTGCAGATTGTTTGTTGCTTGCTCCTTGGGAAAGTGCATCCGACTACGTACTTGAGGTGCTCTCCGGTGGGTGCGATAAGCAAGACGCCGCAAGACCGGGCGCCTTGCAGCGAGAAGGTACCATCAAAGTACATCAGCCACTCTTTGCTTGCTTCCTTGACGGGAATGCTCCTCCGGAATCTCTTCATCTGGCATTAGCGTCCATTCTGCTATGAATTCTGCCAACGCTCTGCTTTGGATAGTTGATGTGCTTTCAAACTTGAGACCAAAGTTTGACAGTTCCAATGCCCACTCAACATCCTGCCCGTTGCTTCTGGATTCTGCAGTATCCTCTTCAGCGGAAAGCGAGTGACAACTGTGATCTCATGTGCTTGGAAGTAATGGCGCAGCTTTCTCGAGGCCATGAGGAGGCCGAAAAGCAATTTCTGCACACCAGAGTACCTCGACCTAGCCCCTTGCAGGAGGGAACTGACAAAGTAGACTGGGCGCTGCACCATCCTTTTCTGCATCTGGTCATGGGTCTGCGTGGATTCGTCCTTGTCGGGACCAGAGCTTGTCAGTGAAGCCCCCTGCTTGTCGCTGGATGTGCTTGCCATGGTTGCTGGCTCGTCATCCGCCTCCCTCTCCGCTACTAACGCAGCACTAACCACTTGATTGGTTGCTGCTATATATAGCAAAGAACTTCTCTTGTGGTTTAGGTGCGACAAGTGTTGGAGTGGAGGACAGGTATCTCTTCAAGTCTCGCAGCGCAGCCTCCGCTTCGAGTCCACTCATCGGACCTGCCTTTTTCAAAATCTTGAAAACGGCAGGGCGCTCAAAGCAGACCTAGAAATAAACCTCACGAGAGCAGCTACGCGAACCGCAAGTCTTCGTGACATCCTTGACGCGCTTTGGTGCTTCAATCTGCTCAATGGTCTTGATCTTGTCGGGATTAGCTTCAATCCCTCGTTGAGACACGAAGAACCCGAGAAGCTTGCCGAAGGGACTCCAAACACGCACTTCTCGGGTTGAGCTTGAGGTTGATCTTGCGCAGATTTGTAAAGGTCTCACCCAAATCTTGAACCAGAGTTGCTTTGTCCTTGCTTTTGACCACTATGTCCTCCATGTAGGCTTCTACATTTCTGTGCATTTGCGGCGCAAAAGCGCCATGGACTACCCTTGCAAATGTTGAACCAGCATTCTTCAAACCGAAAGGCATCCGTATGAAACAAGATGTGCCACATGGTGTAATGAATGCGGTCTTCTCCTCATCTTCTTCAGCCATGAAGATCTGATGGTATCCTGAGTATGCATCAAGAAACGAAAGCAAATCACATCCAGCCATGGAGTCAACAATCTGGTCTATGCGCGAGGGAAATGGATCTTTGGGACAAGCTTTATTAACATCCGTGAAGTCAATACAAAGTCTCCATTTTCCATTTGCTTTGGCGCATCGACTACAGATTGGCCAACCACGTAGGATGGAGCACTCCTCGACAAGGCCCGCCGCTTCCAGCTCTTGATCTCTTCGCTATGAATTCTTGGCGTTCACCGCTTGCTTCCCGACTTTTTGCTTGACGGGCCGTGCATGAGGACAAACGGCCAGCGGTGCTCAATCACTTTCACAGGAACACCGGGATGTCGACGGTTGCCATGCAAACACGCCGACATTCGCCCGCAGAAAGCAGCGAGCGCCTTCCTATTTAGGGTCGAGAGAGGAACCGATGGTAAATGTACCACCAGTGCCGCCCTCCTTGGCGGCACCTTCTTGGTCTTTGGCGGAGCCACCATCTTCGGCACTTGCCGGTGGAGCTCGGTGGTGCGTCCTCGACGGTAGCGCAGCACCAAGAGGTGCGCTTGCCGGAGTAAGCATCGAGCTCTTGCCGGACTTGGACTTTGTCTTCTTCCCCGGAGCTTCAGCGGCAAGTGTCTCGGCAATCTGTCGCGCCGCTGCATCCCGGTAGATCTTGTCGGCACGTATAAGGGCATCCTTCTTGTCGCCATGGATAGAGATGACGCTTATCGGGCCTGGCATCTTGAGTAAGTTGTAGGCGTAGTGAGAGGCTGCCATGAACTTGGCGAGTGCTGGACGGCCTAGTATCCCATTGTAAGGCAATGGGGAATCGGCAACGTCGAATGTAACCCTCTCAGTCCTAAAGTTCAGCTCGCTGCCAAATGTTACCGGCAACGTAATCTTCCCCTTCGGCTTCCTCCTTCCCGGACTGATTCCTTGGAAGGTGCCGGTCTCTTCGAGCTCGCTGTCAGGGATTTGAAGCTTCAGGAGCACCGCGGAGGAGATCAGATTCAAGCCGGCCCCACCATCAACTAGCATTTTGGTGACCTTGAGGTTGCGGATGGTTGGTGAGACCAACATCGGCAAGCACCCGACCGCAGTTATGCGATCAGGGTGGTCCTCAATATCAAAAATGATAGGCGTCTTTGAACCACTTGAGAGGCTTGCGTGACTCTACGGATGGTTCCGCTGCATTGACCTCCCGCACCCATTGCTTGAGTTGGCGGTGGGAGGTATGCAGGGAAGCACCTCCGTCAATGTAGAGGACCTCTGTGGCTTTCTGAAACTCCTGCTCATCGGCGTCGTCGTCTTCCATATCTTCGTCGTCGTCATCATCTTCATCCTTGTCGCGGCCGCGGGGAGGTCGGTCTCCTTGCCGTTGCTTGGCCTTGTCATGTGTCCTCCCCGGCCGACATTTATTGCTTGCTCCCCAGCACCTTCACTCGACTTCTCTTTGTCGCACCGCCGCATTTCAGCCCTCTCTGTTCGACAAGCTGCTCGACTTGCTTGCAGCTCTGGAGGTCGTGGCCCTTGGTGCGGTGGATCTTGCAAGATCTTGCTTGCCGGAGCCGTCTCGCTTGTCGGCGGCCGCCACCGACTGGTGGTTGGCGTCAGCGGCAACCTCCTTGCCGGAGCCACCAGCCTTGGCGTTCTTGTCGCCACCTCCGTTGCCGGACTGCTCAAAAGCTAGCACTTCTCTACCTTTCTTCTTCTTGTTGCCCCGCCGCCGGCTCTTCTTTGCCGGGGCGGTCTCCTCACTGTCAGATCCTGCTTCCGCATTCTCTCCTGGGAGTCTCCTCCCTTCCTCAGCGCGTGCACACTTGTCGGCCAAGGCGTACAGCTCACTGACGTCCTTGACTTTGCACATCGCCATCTCCTCCTCATCCTGCGGTTCCGCACATTCTCGATGAAACACGCTGATCACCGCGGCAGGGTGGGCGTCAGGATGTTGTAGTGCACACGGCTGAATCTTTGAATGAACTTGCGCAGGACTCTCCTCCCTTCCGGGCGAAAGCAGATGAAGGTCACTCTCTTGGCCATGAGGTTTGTGGCCACCGTGAAGGCGCCAACAAACCGATGGCACAGATCTGCCTAAGAGGATATGGAGATCTCCGCAAGTGCATGAGCCAAGATCTCGACGTTGGGATTGAGCACGGCAGGAAGTAGTTGGCGAGGATCTTGTTGTCCCGTCCCCCGCAGCCTACACCGCGATGGTGTAGATGCCGGAGGAACTCCGACGGATGCGCCCTGCCATCATACTTCTCCGCACGCCTGGTTTGAAGTTTTTCCGGCTGGGCCACTAGACTTGCCGCAGCTCACGAAAGTGAACGCAGGGCAACCTACCGCTGCACGGCAAGTCGCTCGCTCCTCCGGCGCGCGCATGTCAACAGAAGGCCGGCGCGCTTGTCGGACTGACGTCGCGCTTCTCTCCGACGCTCGATGCGAGTTCGAGCGTCCTCTTGTTGTCGTTCATGAAGAACTTGGCGCTGATCGCGGCAAGCTCGCGGATCTGATGACGCGGTGGAGTCGCTGTCGAGGTGGATCCGGTGAGTCGGCGATCTTGGCCTTCGTGGCGGAGAGTGCATGGTGGTTGCACCTCCGACAGTCTCGTCGCCACCGGCTCGTGCCGTATCGTCTTGCCGCGGCAATGATGGCGTTGGTTGCCGCGAGCGCCGCCGTTAGCAAAGCCGATGAGGCTCGGATAGTGGCCTCCACTCGTCGACCTTGTTGGCCGTTGGAGGGTAGTCGAGGAGCAGCCGAGCTCTCGCCAGTAGCTTCGCTGGAGTAGTGGGTGGCATTGGCGAACGGTGTGAGGAGCGGGATATGCTCGGACTTCTAACTACGTAAGAAGGAGCAGCACCCGCCCAGCGACCGTATCTCACTCGTGCCAGCATGTTGGCGCGCATGCTGGTCTTGGGGGTCTCGATCCAACGAACGTATGGCATTGTGAACACCATGACATTGTTGCTCCCGCGTCTCCTGAGATGGGCGCGGGGGATGCGCGGACGCCGAGGTTTGTGGGGCCTTGTCCTTGGACTTGGCAACATCGCGAACACTTTCGTCGGCGCCCGTTCCTCCACCGGCGTCTGCCCCACCACCCGTTTGCTGCGGTGAGGGTGGGTGCGACGCGGACGGCTCTGCTGCCGCCGAAGCCTTCTTCTTCAGTGGCATGTTGAGGAAAATGTTGAGGACGCTGCTCGTGTGAACGTCGGATCAGATTCACACAGCCTCGACGCCCCCTACCTGGCGCGCCAAAGATGTCGGGGAGGCTGATCGTACCCACGAACACCTATGGGGCCGGCGGACCAGGCCCCTTGTGGTTCGGAGGGGGGCGGAGATCGCACGAAGAGCGGATCGAGGCGAGGCACACGAACAGTTTACCCAGCTTCGGAGCTCTCCGGAGAGATAAAACTCCTACTGCTGCTTGTTCGATGTATTGTGTTCTTGCTAGGGAGTGATGCGAGCTACAAAACCTAGCGTGAGCGTATCTGGTCTCTAGTGAGTCGAATGAACCGAACCTCGAACCCCCACGCTATGCATGGGCCTCCTTTTATATGCTCAAGGGTCTCCGGCGGTGGCAACATAGGCGAGGGTACAAATGTAAAACAGGAGTTGGTACACCTACTCGAGCGATTATGTAGTGCAAAATACCTAACTCGACGGCAAGGGACAAAAACAATAAATGCCCGTCGTTGTCGCCCAAACAAAGGCAACAGAGACCGTCAGGTGCGCCACCGCTCGCCACGATGGCAAGCTTGTCAGTGCCGCTTATCGCTGCTCTCCGCTGGCTGCACAGCCTCTCGACACGCGTGCATGGAATGTTCCCATGGCGACACGTTGTTGGATGAGCTGGAGCGGAGATGGAGAGAAGTTGCTTGCCGCGGCAAGCGCATTGCCGCGGCCGAATCCTTGTCGCGTCCGGTGGCTTGTCGCACCCCGAGCCTTCCCGGCAAGCTCCTCTTGCCGGGGCCTTGTCTTCTGCATGCCTTGAGTGGCCTTCCCGGCAAGCTCCTCTTGCCGGGGCCTTGTCTTCTTAATCAAATACTTTGTTCTTGAATGGCTCCAAAGGAGCCACGGAGGATCTTGGCGGCGACGAGGCAAACCTTGCCGCTGGTGTCAAGAATCGTCTGCGGCAGTCTAGCACGGGATACTAGGGTACCCCTACTCTAGTACACCGACACCCACCTTGGGAAGAACCCTTTGTGGTCAGCAAAAATTTGCACAACGGATCTTACTACCTCATTGACGTTTAAGAAGACTCACGCAGCTCTAAGGAGGAGACCCGATGGCCATGGAACATAGCTCTCCTTCGGCCTTATTATACATGAGCCATAGGCTTTCCTTATGTACATATTATGACAATGTATATATTATGATCAATATAATAAATCGGCATCCTTGCTATAAGCAGGGCCTCTGCCGTTCTTCCAATCTTGCTTGGTTACATGGGGGCTTCAGCTAACAAAGCAGAGTTCTGTCCATTAATCCGGCTATCACGCCACAACAAAGCTTGGGAGCTTCACACCCAAGGGGCCAAAGAGAGTCTGGATGTTATACACAGCTCAAACATAGGCATCCATTGAGCATAGCTCACAAAGTTACTTGGGGTCTCTTTTGTGCAAAAGCCACAAAGAGTTTTAAGGGACCCTTGTAATTGGGTATCGACCCACGGCTTCGAAGCCTGGTGTATTCACCTAAAACCCCGGGTTAACCTGCCTTCATCAAGTAAGCCACTCCTATCCAGGTAATCCTGGCATGACCCGCCGAATGTTTGACAAGTCAATCTTATATAGACCCTGAACTTGTCAAAGTTAAAACGGCGATTGGTTAGTTGGAGGCCCATCTTAAAAGGCTTTGTAAAATGGTTTAACTCAGTGGCCTGGCAGCCCATGAAAAGCCTCGAATTTGGGCCTGGCAGCCCTTTAAAAGCCTTGCCGACATAGTTTCTTATTCGTTTTTTGCTAAGTTTGCACCTTTTTCATGAATTTGTTTTAAACCGGTGTTCTTTAACCCGTTATGGCTTCTCAGTCACAACGTTAACCCGGTGTTTGTTAACCCGTCTTGGCTTTTAGCTATACGTTGTCAGACCATCTCATCAAACCGGTGTTTATTAACCCGGCTTGGCTTTGACTATGTGTCGCCAGTATGATTATCCGGTGTTTGTTATAACCCGGCATGACTTATTCATCCTATCATTATAGGGTAAAGGTCTTGACAGCTCACAATTTTGGGCTTCCACACTTCTTAAGTGATTCCACATCACAGGTACGAGTTATTTCATATTCATTCCGCTTTGGTTCCCAAGCAGGCTTTATCTTGGGCACTATGACCCGTCCAGCGGTAAACCGCCAGGACAGCTCTTTTGCATGCAGACACAGGGATTGCATAATATTATAAAGATATATAAGCTAGCATTCAAATCGGCATGGTGGATCAAGCAAAGTATATCCCACTCTGCGATGGCAGCAGATCAAAGTATTTTAACTAGCCTATTACAAGGCGCTTCAAGGCCCAAAATATGAATTTGTTCTTTCCATAGATCAAAGTTCATGACAGCATCAGTCAGATTGCCGGATCAGGCCTCATCACCATGTTGACGTGAAGTGGATGGATCATCTGGCGTCGGTTCAGCCTCCTCCTCCTCATCCAGTGGCTGGAAGTCATCGGTGGTCCAGTCAATCCGGGTTAAGGCCTGAAAGACAGCCTCTTCACTTATAAGTTCAGCCGGATCAACGTCAGGGGCGTAAGTGTGCTTACGGATTGGCGGGATCAGATTTTGCACTTCTGGCACGACAGTCTCAACCCGTTTGTCGTTGGCATCATAGAAGGACCGGTGGACCGTCAAGTTTGCTTCTTCTGCCAATTGGCTGGCCCGCGGGCGCATCTCCCTTGTCACAGCTTTGAGGGCGTCGTTGTCAAATTCTGCCCCGTTCTCTTGCTCACTGGGGAACCCCTTGGCAATATCCGCCGGATCAAGGTCGGCTATCCACGCTTTGGCTCGGGTAAGTGCTAACAAAGCGGCGGCCCTGGCAGCAGATCGATTCATCTCTTCCATCTGTGCCGGCGTTATGGATAACTTTGCTAGCATATCCTTGATTAAAGTGGGGGCCGGGTTGTTGTATGAAGCTGCGCAGATAACCCGTTGGGCACCGGTATATAATTGTTCAATCAAAGTGTATGCTGCCTTCAGCTTCATCCGCATATCAGAGCCCAGATGAGCAATGCGGCTACCTACAATGGTTTAAGAATTTCATGGTAAACCGGCAAGTTACCAACATGGTCATTCAAGAAGTCTTGGTCAAACTACTTACCAAACACTACAGAAGTCATTGCATTCACTTGGCGCTTTAACCCAGAGAGTTCTTCCGCTACCGGTTTGAGCGCTGATTCGGCGTCTTCCGCCCGCTTCAGTAATGCATTCTTCTCCGTCTCCCAGTTGACACGCTCCGTCTTAAACCCTTCCTTGAGTTGCTCCATGGCTGCCAAAGCGGTTTTCAGTTCATCTTTTGCCTTGGACGTCTCTGTTTGTTGGGTCTTGAGGTTCTCTTGTAGATCGGCGATTTGAGAGCCTTGGCGGTTTATATCAGCCTGTTACAGAGGAAGAGCATGTAAATATTCTCAAAGTCCCAAGGATATAACCAGTTATACACTTGGCACTTGGGGGCTAATGTGGATTGCTTTTTCACTACTAATTGTTTAAAGTCCCAAGTATCAATACAAGTTTTAATCTTGGCACTTGGGGGCTAATGCGGATTGCTTTTTCACTACTAATTGTTTAAAGTCCCAAGGATCAATACAAGTTTTAATCTTGGCACTTGGGGGCTAATGTGTGTTTGATCTAAAACATACGCAAGGAAAGCCAACAAGATATAATATGGAATATAAAAGTCCCGGTTCGTCTTCAAAAAGGCAAACCGACCCTTGGGGGCTATGAAGTCAGTGTTCTTCATCTCTAAAGACCCGGTTTATCTTTCAAAGATAAACCGGCCCTTGGGGGCTACAATACAAGGAATGGATAGAATAAAGATGGTGTTTTGAAAATTACCTCATAGCGTTCCTTCATCAGATTCACCAAACCGGCTTCATAATCTCGGTTGGTGTAAAGCCGGTTCAAGAATCCGGAATGAAGGTCTTGAGCAGAAAGATCAACATAGGCTGACAAATCGGTCTTCCCCTTCCCCTTGCTCATAGCAGCAAATTCATCCTTGGCAGTGTGCTTTGATAAAGCAACTGGATTGCCGGGGGCGGTATAGGCAGTACCGGTGACAACAACGTCATCGTCATCCTTGGTTGGGCTCGATGAATTGACCTTGCCTTTGGCTGGGCTTGGCGGTTTGAAAGCAGGGCTTGGCGGATTGGCAGCAGGGCTTGGCGGATTAGCAGTTGAGCCCAGCGGATCAGCAATTGGACTTGGAGGCGTGGCATGAGGACTTGATGTGTCAAGATGTGTTTCTTGATCAGCATCCGGCGGATTGGCATCAGCAGCTGGATCTTGTGGAGCGGTTTCATCCATGACATTATCAGTATCTTCGCCAACATTATCTGGGGTCTTCTCCGGTTCAACATTTTCAGAAGGACCGCTAGTCTTGGCTTTGTTGCTCAATCGAGCCTTAGCACTGCAACATCAAGATAAAGATCTGTATGATAAACCGATGCATGAAGAAGCAGATTAAAAAGCAATATACTTACCCAGCGACGGTCTTGAGGGGAGGCAGTTGTGTGGTTGATGAACCGCCAGACGAGTTAGAAGACGCCTGGTAATTCGGATCAGACGGATTAAGTGGGTATCGGAAGAAACCCTTCAAAGGATAACATTTTTCCGGAGAGCAAGTAACCTCTGGACGACGCTTCCGGATTGGAGTATCCGGTAAACCGGAAGAAGTGACTTGCTGGCCACTGTGTCGGGTTGTGCGGCGCTCTTCAGGTTGCTGTTTCTTTAAAGAAAATTTTGGATCCAAATAAGCAAGAGGGTGAGAGCGTTTCACTTTCCGAACTGCATGGCGAAATCTTTGAACCGGCACAAGATCTGAACCGGAGGAAAGAGAGATTACCTCAACATGGTCTGCACGGCTGACCTCCGCATCGTCCTGATGATAGTCATTGTTAATAAGATGAATGAAAAAGGAGCCAAGGGAGTCAAGTTCTACCTCTTGATCCGACTCTTCAGCATCTTCTGGCGGATCAGCAGCTTCGCTGGTCTTCTTTTTTGATTTCTTGACAGCTTTGCTCTTAGCACAAGGAGTTCTAACCGTTTTCTCTGAAGTTTTCTTCTTCCAAAAGTTGCTGTTGGGCTGAAAAGATTAAAACAAAGGATTATTAGAACAAAATGTTGAAGCGGAGGCAGATCAAGAAAGTACAAGGTCAAAAACTTACTGCTGGCGATTTGTTGGCAGCGTAAAAAGGAGCCAGTCCGGTTTGACTGCATATGGCGATAGGTTCGTCCAACATCTTCTTTACTGATTTGGTGACTTCGTCATCGGTCACCTCTATCTCAGTAAACCGTTGAGGATCGTTGGATTTGCCAGTATACTCATGATAGTTAATCCGTTCGCCATGAGAGCCCAGAGCTTGGCGAGTTGAGGGGCATAAGCTTGCCTCTCTCTGGCAGTCAGTCGTTTAGGCAATGGGTGGCCATTGCTAAGCCGATGAGGGCGGTAACCTGGAAAGGGATTCTCTTCAGCAGGGGCTGTGTTCAGACAGTAAAACCAAGTTTGGTTCCAGTCTTTGGGATGACTGTGGTGTGATGCATGTGGGAAATCAACCTCTTTCCTCTTCTGGATTGATACCCCGCCAAGTTATGTGTTAGGGCCATCAGAAAACTCGATTCGGCAGTTTAAGTGGAAGAAGTCCCGGAAAAACTCGACAAATGGTTCTTCTTGAAGGTACACTTCACAAAATACTTGAAAGTTGCATATGTTTGACACGGAATTTGTTCCAATGTCTTGTGGATGGAGTTGAAAGCTGGCAAGGACATCCCGGAAATTTTTTGAACCGGGAGGACTGAAGCCCCGGTCTAAGTGTTGCATAAAGACAATGAGTTCTCCATCCTGAGGCTCAGGAGGGCACTCAGGGCCTGGAACTCGCCAGTGAAGGACATTCTTCGAGGCTAAAGCACGAGTTGTGACGTAGCCATTGATCTGTGTTGCTGTAATCCGGGACGGAACCCAGTTACAAATTGCTTGGTCATCTTGGACAGTAAACTGTAAAGGTAAACAGAAAGCCGGTTTATGATTGACGGTTCAAGGATCATTTTTTGATGTTAAACCGGAAGATTTTATCAAGGCATATGTGTGAGATAAACCGGAAACTGCTATTCAAATCAAAGATAGCGGTTTAAGCGAGGGCTAATGATAAGTGGCGCATTACTGACTACTAAAGGTTTAAACCGCCCTTTGGCGGAGGAGACAGATGAAAATTTGCTAAGTGTTGACAGAAACAGGTTCCACACAATGACCAAATTTATTTGGATCTACCACGCTTCAGTAAAGAAAAATTATTGCGACTTATAATGGCGTTAAGCAGGACAGAGAAGGTCGTGTGCTCTACAGAAGAAAGGGAAGACCTACTAGTATTAAAAATGGATGCAGAGTAACTACCGCACGAGATCTACACTGCTATTGGATCAAAGCAATCGCGACAGAAGGAAAAGCGAAGAACTGAGGAGGAAGAACGAAGAACTGTACAGATGAACTCACGAACCCTAAACACAGATCTAAAGATGCGGGAAAGAGAAAACTTACCACTGCAGATCTACTGCGGAGGGATGCGGCGAGTTCTGGTCCATTTCAGGTTGATGCAGCGGCCTTTGTCGATGCAGTTCTCAAGGGTCGCGGGCGGCGGCGGAGCATCAGAGCTTGGGCGTCGCGAGGAAGAAGAAGGCACGGAAGGGGAAAAAGAGAAAAGGACCCTCAAGATTTATTTATAGAGGAAAGGATAAAGGGCAGGTGCGAGAATCGAGGAGCCTAAAGCGGCAGAGTGGGCGCGCGTGTCGCCTCGATTTTCGGGACGCCATTAATGAGGGGAATCTTTTTAATCTTTTTATACAGAGATGATGTCATGATGGACCGTTGCTGTGTCCAGAAGATGACGTCACGGCGGTTTAACAAAATTTACAGGAGAAGACAATATGGCGGTTTACGAGAATATAAGGAGATGTTCACAAGATTTACAGTATTGAAGATTGACATGAACAGGTTCAAATCAATCTGGGGCCTAATGTTGGGGATATAACTACTGAGTGTAAACCGGCCAGGAGGGCCCGGTTCACCCTCGACTATGCTGGAGCCCATGAAGATCCAGAAGATGGCGCTTTACTAATGAAGCTTAGAGGCCCGAAGCCCAAAGGCGGATTAGGGTCCATAGTGGTAAACCGCCATGACTATGTAACTTGTAATGTAAGTTAGGAAAGGAGAGACCAAGCCGGTCACTTTGTATGAGTCGGCCTCGGGGCTCTGTAGACCGGCCGGGCGTCAACCTATGTATATAAAGGGACGACCCGGCGGCGGTTCAGGGACAAGAAACAACAACTCGAGACTCAGGCAGGCATATTTGCTCCCTGGTCATAGAAACCCAATCAATCCCATCACAACTAGACGTAGGCTTTTACCTTCATTGAAGAGGCCGAACTAGTATAAAACTCCCGTGTCCCTTGTCCGGTTTAACCCATTCAACCTAACCCGTTGCGATGGCTCCACGACTAAGTCCTTTCATGAGGACATCTGACGTGTTAATTCCACGACACTCGTTGTGATATATCTTTCTCTCTCGCAGACACAAAACTCCGTCTCTCTGGATCTCATTTCTCTCTGATATTTGTTTGTATGTGACTCACATGCACCCTCTCTCTATATCTCTCACACCCACACACATAACCCAACCTTCTGATCCACTCGACTCCTATCTCTAACGCACACTAGCTAGCATCTTTATCTTTCTCTTTATCTGTTTCTCCATCAACCTTCTTTCTCGCCCTCACTCTTGATTCGTATCACGCACACTACATATGTTTCTCTCTACATGTACTCAAGTGCCCTCTCACACACATATATAACTTCACCCTTTGAACCACCCGACGGTCATCTCCAACACCCAAACTAACGGATGTCCCTCTAGCTAGCATCTCCATCTCTCAGCATCTATCTCAGTAGTTTCTCCGTCAACATTTCTTTCTCGCACGGAGTCTTGCTTCCTATCACCCACACTATATATGTCTCTCCATACATATGCATTTATAGGTTGATCTCTTTTGCACAATCATTGCGCCTCACCCCTCTCGCCGCCATAGATGCATGCTCCAGCCCACGCCACTATCTCTTAAAGACAAAAACACATGCTCAATTGTCGGGCCTTCTTCCCTGCATTCTCACATGCATGCATATTGTCATACCGATCCGTCTCTAACATGTCGTTGATCTTATGACTTATGTCTTCTTTCTTTTATCTCGATCATGCGCGCACGCACACATACACATCCCACGTATACATGTATACCTCTCACACATGCACGTTCAAGGTCTCTATGTCTCCATACGTAGTTAATTACCCTCAATCCTAACGCCACATCGAATCGTTCTCCTCTTTTGTGCACATAACTTCCGCCTGGATGGGTAAAACACACACTCACACTTAACAATCTCCTTCTAGCTACCCTCCCCCCCCCCGCCTCTCACTCTTCCCTTATATCCCCGAAACAAATAAGACCATCCCTTTGTTTAATTCCGCCTACATGCACCATCGATATATAGTAGTCTTCCTCGGTGTCTCTCGAACAAACACGTTCTCTCGATGTCGACCCTCTCTCACGCCAAGACGCACCTTCTCTTCCCTCTCTACGGGCATTTTCTCTCTCGCACCCCATCGTTGGTGGCCTCTGCCATACACATCACCTCTCTATGATGAAGCCATGCACACTTAAATTACATCCGCCATAGAGGACCCCGCGACACACACACACACACGCACACACACAGACACACACAGGCACGCACGCACACCCCCCACACACACACTAAGACTCCATCTCTCTCTCTATCAGACACACACACACACAAACACACACACACGCACGCACCCCCCCCACACACACATAGACTCCATCCCTCTCTCTCTCATACACACACACACAACTAAGACTCCATCTCTCTCTCCTCTCTCTCTCTCTCTCTCTCTCTCTCTCACACTAAGACTCCATCTCACACACACATGCTCTAGGTGAAGCATTTGTTCCTACCACCCTTCATCCAACCTTACCCGTATGATAAACAATCGCCTTTATTTACTTGCATAACATGGACAGATTCCACTTTACTTTAGTAGTCAGCAAACTTATCATTTGTACCCTTATAAAAAACGAGTTGGCAATGATGGTGTGCCTGCCATCTTGTAATACAGACCGTATGATCTATATCTGACGGATAGAAAGCAAACTATGGTAATTTTACAAAAGATATTTGCACCTCTCTCCACATCATTATCTCCCGCAACCTCATTGCTCAGCAATTAAAAAAGGAATAAGTCTCTGGAACAATCTAGCATGCATGGTGGCCGCTGCCGCCTACCGGCGCCGTCCATCCCCATGCCTCCGCCCATTCCGACCACCAGTCACCACCACGCTCCACTCCTCCTCGCCTTATCTCTCATCTTTCATTTTCTTTTGATGCCATTCTCGAGATACTAGTTTTCCGATAAAATTCTCGAGATATCATTAGTTTTTACACATGGGATTACTCCTGCATGGGTCAATCACAACAGGTGTTTTGTAAAAAAATGCATATTGATGTTCCATGCAATGCACGAGAATCTTGCTTGTAATTATATAACGCAAATCACGAGCAGGAAGTGACACTTTTTTGACACAACCACGTTAACATGGCCACGTAAATCACTAGCTAAAGTAAATACCATTATACTTATATCCCGATGCAAAAGGTTGAGTGCATGTCCGAAGAGTAGAGTCGCACACACGCACTCTGTCTCTCAGAATCTCTCTCTCACACACACACACCAGTTACATGATGCCCACTTAAGCAGACACGAGTATGTTACAATTTGTGCACCAGCGGGTACACGTGATGCTGCGCATTTATTTAAGCCGGAAGGCGAACCCAAACAGTAGCTGCATTCATTCCCCTCCCGCCGCCTCTTCTCTGGTCGCCGTCGCCCGGTAGCCATGGGTCGGCCGAAGGTAACAACATACGCCATACTCCCGTCGGAGCGGCGCTTTAATATGGAAATTTTAGTGGTTATGCATGCATCTTTTTGTTCTAGCACTCCTATATAAGGGTTAGCCGGTCGCTTCCCGCGGATGTGCGCGGGCGGTGGAAGAGGAAGGGGAATGGAAGCGGGCTGTGGAGTAACGTTTTTTACCACAATTTCTTAGGAAACTGAGTGCAATAATTGAGTAGTTTTGCAAACTACCAAGATTACACCTAAACGGTTCAAAACCTATACTCCCTTGCCGGTAGCGCTTCCCGCGTGAAATGGTCAGCGTCACTCGAGCGCGTCGGTGCCGCATTAATGCCCGGTCGAGCGGAGGCGACCTCTCACCGGGCGCCCGGCTTTGAAGTGGCGCGACGGCCGAGAGAGCGCCGCTTCCCGGTGCACGCGATCGCTTGCTCAAGGCCGAGATCAAGGCCATAGGCCCTGTTTGGATCCATGGGTTAGAGTTAGTTTGAGCTAGTTGGGGCTCAAATAGCCCTAAAGTATCCAAGCATGAGGGTTTAAATTGGAGCAAGTTGCACCGAACCCACCAAAAAACTATCCCACCCAAGAGGTGCTAATCGGAGATAGTTCTCATTGGGACCACCGAAAAATCACTTTTCTCTCTCCATGAAGTGCATTTATTGTCAATCTAACCCTGTCACTCAAACACCTCTTTGGCTACAGTTAGTTCAGGGTTAGTCATGAGTTAGTCTAACCTCTAGCTAAGTTAGAGTATCAAACAGTGCAAGTTGCTCAAAGCATACATGCAAATTAAATGCGTGAAAGGATTTTTTTTATTTTTTAAAACGGAACGTGAAAGGAATTTTTTTTAGAATGGTCTTGGCATGTCGCTAACATGTGATAGTTAACCGACCTCAATAGACGGCAGAAATGCCAGCCCGCCGCACTTCGATAGTGACGAGGAGGGAGAAGCGTCTGACAGTCTGGATTACTAGAGATAGGTGTCGCACGGAAGCCAAGAAATATGGTGATAGCCTGGGTTTGCCATGTACTAGTACGATGTAACTACGCTGGGCTGCCGTGTTTCGTACTCTTCCAGTCCATTGTGGAGATGATTGGTTAATTTTATATCGCTTAATAATATTAAATATTATGAGTGCAGACGCTCCACCACGAGGTTCCTTACTCCTTCTTGGTCGTCCGGAATCTATGTTCTTCCACTCTATTTTTTTACGTGATCTTTGTTCATCCTTTTGCCAACACGCGAGACATCTAGCATCAAGGTGCACGTGTTATGCAAGGATCATTCCATCTATATGAAGAACACGTGGGACTGGAACTACGAGACGGACATGTAACTAGGAGTGGACGTACGAACCTGAATAATGTAGTGCAGTAAGTGAAGTAGAAAGGCACAAATGGTATGAACATGCGTGGCATATAGGGTGTGTTTGGTTGCGTTCTCGTCTCAGCATAGTTGTTCCCTCTTCATGATGCTCAACTCAACACCCCTCTTCATGCATGCTCTCTTCATGCATGCTTCTAGTGTATTTGTGCTAAACTAGTGTGGACTCATGCACCCTCCATACACTCTACCAAACACCCAAAAGTAGGTCGAGAAGGGAACTCTTGGGCGGCATTTGTCTCTTACTACGTAGTACCACTAAATGTTGTACGTGCAATGCACGGTGATGTTATGGAGTACGCGCCTAAGTGCTCTACTACTATTATATTAGTTGGAGGCACATATTAACTTTTATATTTGTTTACGTGTATGCCCCGAGACCTTCCAACTAGATGTGTCTTTCTCTCCAGGTCGCAATTTGTATCATCATACCACTAAGTACTACCACGTGTGTTCTCCGACCCAGAAGTGGAAGAAGTGGAGACGCTCTACCATGTTGTTTTTTACGCTGGGCTCTACCACACTATTCATGTCCCACTCCTTTCGCTGACGTGTGGGACATCCAGCATGTGCCGTGTTTGGCACCCTTCGTCATAAGAGTTGAAATGCTAGCATTCATCAGAAATAAAAAAATTATAAATTGGCAGTGATACTATTTTTTTGCGAACCAATCAGCAGTGATACTATACCACGCAGTTTCCTTGCTCCTCGATATCGGAAAGAATACTTCTGTTTGCCAATATGTGGGACATCGACCATCCTGGTCCACTTGCCATGCACGCAGAACTCCAAGGGAGAGTCACCCAGGTCGTCGCGCCGCAGTAACAATGACTAATGAGCCATCAAATCACAGGCCCACTTCCCACTTTGAAGTTGCTCGGGGGAAGGAACCATCATGACTTCGTTGAATTCCGCTTCTTGAAGAAAACTACTATACCAAAGAAGCATCGCTAGCTACAGATGTTGCTCCAACAGAGGCCTCCTTTCATTCATAGGATAGGAATATGAAAATCATAGGAACTGACATGACATGCATCTCAATTCCTATAGAGAAAGAGATGCCATTTGATGCTTAGGATATGAATTTTTCCATTTAGTCTAGGCTAATGTACTGGTAATTTGCTCTAAAAACTACAGTAGTAACTAGTAGTACTGGTACATGCTCGTACTCGCATACGCATACACACACTAACTACTAGTATTACTATTTCTCACATGCTGGCCAGACGCCGTCGTTCTCCTTCCCGGCTTTGTCGGCGACACCCCACCGTGCTTGGATCTCCACCGACCTCTCCGCAGCAGCGCATGCGTCCTTTTCTTTCTTGCGCGACGGGCCTCTCTTTTCTTGAGTGCTTTCTGACTTTTCCGCTCCCTCTATGCGGCTTTTGCCGCCTCTTGCTCTACCGCCCATTCGTCCTTGGCATCTTCAAATTCCTCCCACATAGTTGTGAGGTCGCGAGCGGCGATGAACTCGGCACAGCGGGAAGCCATCGCTTCCCTACCATTTTGTGTGCAGTCATGGGCGGCGAGGAACTCGGCGCGGCGGGATGCCATCGCTGCCTTACCGGTTAGTGTGCGGCGCGGTGGCATGAACGACGCTTGGTGAGAGCTCTGGGGTGGAGTGGCCGGACAACCGCATAGTGCATTGGTTTGTCAAGAGCTCAAGGACAGAAGATGAAGAAAATTAGGATTCCCCTTCAATCTTGGTAATTTATTACTGAGTAAAATGCATTGGCGGCCATTGAACTTGTCTTGATAGCTCACTTTGATCATTGTATATGAGATATGGTTATTATACGGTCATTGGCTCAGCGTATAGCTCCGTATTTGTATGGTTGACCAGTCAAACAGTCCGCATGCGCCTCATCAGCTCGTGTTCTTTATCTATCTACGCGGGCCTACCTGTGAATGGAGAAAGAAATACCGTAAAAACCAAAATTATGTGTATGTGGGGAATCAAACCACAGACTCGTCGCTGCAACGCACCCTCGTCATCCAAATGAAAATGAAATACTTCGCGTCAGACACTCACGCTCACGCTGTCAAAACATGCTAATGCATGCACGTCGCCCTCTAAATCAAAGTCCTGCTCATGGCACAATAATACGTCGCGAGCTTGCGTTGGTTTTCCCTGAAGAGGAGAGGATGATACAGCACAGTGGCGTAAGTATTTCCCTCAGTTTTTGGGAACCAAGGTATCAATCCAGTAGGAGGTCACGCGCAAGTCCCTCGTACCTGCACAAAATGATAGTTACTCGCAACCAACGTGATTAGGGGTTGTCAATCCCTTCACGGTCACTTACGAGAGTGAGCTCTGATAGAGATAATATTTTTGGTATTTTTGGTATAAAGATGCAAAGTAAAAAGTAAAAGCAAAGCAAGTAAATAAAGTGATGGAGATTGATATGATGAGAATAGACCCGGGGGCCATAGGTTTCACTAGTGTCTTCTCTCAAGAGCATAAATATTCTACGGTGGGTGAACAAATTACTGTTGAGCAATTGATAGAATTGAGCATAGTTATGAGGTTATCTAGGTATGATCATGTATATAGGCATCACGTCCGTGACAAGTAGATCGAAACGATTCTGCATCTACTACTATTACTCCACTCATCGACCGCTATCCAAAGATGCATCTAGAGTATTAAGTTAAAAACAAAGTAACGCCTTAAGCAAGATGACATGATGTAGAGGAATAAATTCATGCAATATGATAAATACCCCATCTTGTTATCCTCGATGGCAACAATACAATACGTGCCTTGCAACTCTTTCTGTCACTGAGTAAGGACACCGCAAGATTGAACCCAAAGCCATGCACTTCTCCCATTGCAAGAACTACCAATCTAGTTGGCCAAACCAAACGGATAATTCGACACTAGTGCAGAACCGGGCAATAGCACCGGTTCGTAAGGCCCTTTAGTGCCGGTTACATAACCGGCACTAAAGTGTGGTCACTAAAGCCCCCTTTAGTACCGGGTTCAGCATGAACCGGTGCTAAAGGGCAACCACGTGGCACGAGCCAGCTCCGGGCCGGAGTTTTAGTACCGGTTGGTAACACCAACCGGTACTAAAATGTTTGGGGGGTTTTTGGTTTTATGATTTATTTTTCATTTAATTTTGTGTTTTCCATTTTAATTCTTTTTCGTTTCACCCGCAGATATATATATGATAACTCATGCATGCTCGCATCATACATCATCATATGTAATAACAAGTCCTACTAGCTAATTAATCAAGCATCACCATACAACTTCTACTCATTATTAATAATAAGTCATACGATCATCATCCTCATAGTCATCGAACCCAACCCTACATAATTGTTCTTAGCACATGATCATCAGTATCAGGTAGAATCGGACCTAAACACACTTAAGGTAAAATAGCATAAAACAATATAGACCCTAACTCTCCATTATGAAGAATGGAGATCATCCTGTCTCCAATTCTTGCGCCTCGCTTCCTTTTGCTTCCAAGAAGCTCCTTACGACTGTCCATACATTTTTTCCATCCTTCGATTGTCATGTCTCAACTTGTTTTAGAAATCCAAAGATGGATAGTTGAGATTAAATAGGATAACCGGATATATGTTCAAAACACGAAGGCTGCCGCCATTTTGATACATCAAATGAGGCACACAATCCTCTGGGATTCTCTGTTGAAAAACATAGTAATAACTTCGTAGTTAGCAATGATGTACTAGTTTTAGAAGTATGCAAGAAGATGCACGGATGTCGTAATAGTAATAAAACTTACCAGGGCATCTCCACGGTAGTTATCAGAGTTCAACACGTGCACTAGTGGCACGTATTGACCATAATGTTGAGGAGTTCGATTGTAGATATTGTAATTCTCAATATCATTACAAAATCCAACCAGATGAGTTTTCTCCTTGTAAGTTAACTCAGAGCCATCGGTGTAGTAAGTTCTATCTACCATCTTCGCACATTCTTTGATACTTCAAAATAAGCTGTCAATGGAAATAAGCTGTCAACTATTTTGAAATGAACAATATAAGTTCTATTAATAATTAACTATGTTTGAGAAACTCACATAGCGGTAGAACTGGAGGAGTATCAACAAGGACCCAAATGTCCATATTGTCTTGCTCGATTTCAGGATCACCAAGATCCATGGTGACAAGCATACCCTCATCAAAACCATACAATTTGCAAAATGCTTCCCAATTTTTGCAACCAAAATGGGTTACACTCTCAAAGATTATACAACTTTACTTCAAAATCCACATCATGATGGGTCCTTAGGTGAATTTTCTTCGTTTCAAAATTTTCATGGTCTTCAAAATCCATCCTCTCCAAGACATAGCGTCTTGCATGGCATGGGATTAACTATACTCGAATTATAAAAGATGAAAAATACACGTTGAAATAGTTGAAGTCATGCTTAATTATGAAAAAAAACACTTGTCGTCGTTGCATCGTTTCAACTTCAAGGTCTCCTCGAGCTTAATCTTTGAAGCGCCGACCATCGTCCGTGTGAGGCCTGTCGCACTCACCTCGATCGTTGTGGCACCAACGCACTTCGAGACTTTCGTCCTCCGATGATGACATTTCCTATAACGTTCATAATTCAAAGACTAAATTAGATCATTATTATTCAACTAATCATATGCAGATGTCTCTCGCACAACATCGCCCACGCGACCGCCACCAAACCCGCATCGGGTCAACGACGGGCGGGCTCCTCACCACGCTACGCCCCCCCCCCCGGAAGGTAGCACCTCCCAGTACCACCCCGGCGGAGCCCAGGTCCGCACATGGCCCATCCTGGTCAAGCAGGTGTCGTCCTCCGACTGATTTCGGCAGCGAGGATGCGGGATAGGCATCGCCCACGCCGATGCGGGAATAATTGCTTTAACTAAAAAAATAAACTAGTTCTATTAATTTTCTTGCTAAAATAAACTACTTCTATAGTAAAATGAACCAGTTTTATTAAATCAACTAGTTCAACTACTAAGCACTTACTATAAATAGACATTACTATATATTTAACTTTTCTATCTAATTCATCTAACATTCGACATTAATCTAACATTTATATAAACTCATAATATATAAAAAATTAAATAAACAAAAAACTCATTAACCTAGTTATATTAATTATTGAACTAGTTCAAATCTCATATACCTAAATTTTCTTACTAAAAATAAACTAGTTATATTAATTATTGAACTAAAAATAATCTAGTACGTATGTGTGTATGTGTGTGTGTATGCGTGTGTGTGGTATATGTGTGTGTGTGTGTGCGGCCAGCCCGTCACGCCATCTTGTCTGGCGAGGGCGCCAACAGACGGGCGTAAGCGGAACAGACGCGGCGTTGAAGCGGCGGCGGCGGCGGCGAATGAGAGAGAGCGAGATACGTCTGGACGGCGGGACGACGACGACGGCGCGACGTTGGGCGGCGAGGGATGACGACGGCGACGGGCGGCGACGACGGAGCGCGCGCGAGAGGTTGACGAAAGAAGTGGGTAGATGTAACTGAAATTTCGTAAGTGTTGTATATATAGGGTGAGCCTTTAGTACGGTTGGAGCCACCAACCGTACTAAAGGCCAACTTTGGCTGTGCCAAGAGGCGGGAAGAGCAGGCCTTTAGTACCGGTTGGTGGCTCCAACCGGTACTAAAGGGTGATCTTAATGCAGTTGGAGCCACCAACCCGGTACTAAAGGCCCCGCTGCCACTCCCAAAGTTTAGTCCCACCTCGCCGGGCGAAGGGCAGCCGACTGGTTTATAAACCCAAAGCGGCTACCTCTTCGAACTCCTCTATATAGCAGGCTTGTGGGCCTAAATTCTGCGCGCTGCCCTGTGAGTCTGGCTGGGCCTTTAAGGCTCAGTAATTGCACTCTCGTGGCCTAGCAGGCCACAGGCAGCGCCTCAATTTTTTATAGTTTTTTCTTTTCTGCTATTTTTCTTCTATTTCTTTCTGTGTAGTTTTTGTATAGTTTTTTCTTTTCTGTTATATTTATTTTCTTCTATTTATTTGTGAGTAGTTTTTCATCTAGTTTGCCAAAATTCAACATTTTCATAGTTCATTTTGTAGTGATTTTCAATTTCACGATCATTTTGTAAACGATTGAAAAATAGCAAATATAATTTTTTCCTTTTCTGCTTTATTTTTTCTTCTATTTATTTCTGAGCAGTTTTTTCTTTTCTGCTATATTTATTTTGTTCTATTTATTTCTGAGTAGTTTTTTATATAGTTTTTCTTTTCAGCAATAGTTTTTTTTCTTTTCTGCTATTTTTTCTTTTCTCGCTATTTTTCTTTTCTCGCAAAACTTGATGGTCAAAGTCCTGAGTTATAACCAAAGTTTAAAAAAAAGAAATGCCGACGTGCAATTAGTTTTTGCCATAATGTAAGAAGTCCTGAGTTGTAATAAGTTATTAAAATAAAAAGAGGTGCAATGCCGTTAATTTGCTTCAAGCCTTTCAAATAGTGTAAACTGCACTGCGCGCCAGCTCTGCAATCTACCATATTCTCAAGGCTTGAAGCTAAGCAACGTGAGCATTGAGCCTCTTCTTCATCGTCTCTGCACTCAGGGCTTAGAAACCGCTCCTAGTCCCTCTCTCTTGGCGAGGTGGGACTAAAAAACAGCTTCCTAAGCAACTATAGTACTAGTCACCCTTTAGTACCGGTTGGAGCCACCAACCGGTACTAAAGGTGGTGCGCTTAAAATAGTTATGCCAAATGAAGGCAGATATGTTGAAAGTTGATGGCGTCGCTTTGAATGGTGCATACTGAATGCACAAAAAGTCTGGAGTTGTAATAAGTTTAAAAAAATGAAATTCCTTGTAACAGATGAGTTTAATTTCGTCCGAAACCTGAATACTTCGAAAGAGATTGTCCAGTTTGTGAACGAAGTGCATCTAGTTTTTGCCGTAACCCTCTCTACTTTTTTGAACAGTCTATGTGGGTGAAATGATGATACCATGCCAAGTTTCAACTTTTTCGGAGTTCATTTGTAGTGCTTTTCAATTTCCAGGTCATTTAGTTCTCAAAACAAATCATTGAATGCATGAAAAATAGCAAATGAAGGCAGAAATGGTTGAAAGTTGATGACGTTGCTTTGAATGGTGCATATCAGAGCATAAAAAATATAAGAGCATTTACATCATGATCTTATATTTCTTTACGATCTAAATTGTCAATATGATCATATAACATCAAAAAATACTTTGATCATCAATGATCTTTGTGTGTACAATCTGAATTGTCAATATGAGTCATCAACGATTTATAAACCGATGAAGACTCATATTGAGGCCACAAATTCTACACATAGAGTTCAATGAAGACCAAGTGCTTATGATAGTTTGAGAAATAACATATTTAAGGTGGTAAAAGGTTTGTTAGGGGAGCGAGGTGGGACTAATTAAAACATCCTGCCACAATGTCATTAGTACCGATCCGTGGTACGAACCGGCACTAAATGGTGATGGTGGGGCCATAGCCTGACCGCAGGCTGACATAGCCTCTTTAGTACCGGTTTGTGGCATGAACCGGTACCAAAGGTTCGCCACGAACCAGTGCTATTGATCGGCCCCACGAACCGGCACTAATGTATACATTAGTACCGGCTCAAATTCAAACCGGCACTAATGTGCTTCACGTATGATCCTTTTTCTACTAGTGCGAAGAGACTTGCAAAGATAACTCAATCATACATAAAAGATTTCAGAGAAGATTCAAATATTATTCATAGATAAGTTGGATCATAAACCCACAATTCATCGGTCTCAACAAACACACCGCAAAAAGAAGATTACATCGAATAGATCTCCACGAGAGAGGGGGAGAACATTGTATTGAGATCCAAAAAGAGAGAAGAAGCCATCTAGCTACTAACTATGGACCTGAAGGTATGAAGTAAACTACTCACACTTCATCGTAGGGACTATGGTGTTGATGTAGAAGCCCTCCGTGGTGAATGCCCCCTCCGGCGGAGCTCCGGAACAGGCCCCAAGATGGGATCTGGTGGATACAGAAGGTTGCGGCGGTGGAATTAGGTTTTTGGCTCCTGTTCTGATCGTTCGAGGATACGTAGGTATATATAGGAGGAAGGAGTACGTCGGTGGAGCATCAGGGGGCCCATGAGGTAGGGGGGCGCGCCCTCCACCCTCGTGACCGCCTCTGGCGCTTCTTGGAGTTGGGTCCAAGTCTCCTGGGTCACGTTCGGTTGGAAAATCACGATCCCGAAGGTTTCATTCCGTTTGGACTCCGTTTGATATTCTGTTTCTTCAAAATACTGAAAAAGGAAAAAAAACAGCAATTCTGGGTTGGGCCTCCGGTTAATAGGTTAGTCCCAAAAGTAATATAAAAGTGAAAAATAAATCCCAATATAGTCCAAAACAGTGGATAAAGTAGCATGGAGCAATAAAAAATTATAGATACGTTGGAGACGTATCGACGCATCCCTGCTTAATTCCTACTCGTCCTCGAGTAGGTAAGTGATAAAAAAGAATTTTTGATGCGGAGTGATACTTTGGCATAATTTCTATGTAAATCTTCTTAATCATGGTATGAATATTCAGATCCGAAAGATTCAAGACAAAAGTTCATATTGACATAAAAAATAATAATACTTCAAGCATACTAACAAAGCAATTATGTCTTCTCAAAATAACATGGCCAAAGAAAGTTATCCCTACAAAATCATATAGTCTGGATATGCTCCATCTTCCCCACACAAAGTATTTAAATCATGCACAACCCCGATGACAAGCCAAGCAATTGTTTCATACTTTAACATTTTCAAAACTTTTTCAATCTTCACGCAATACATGAGCATGAGCCATGGATATAACACTATATGTGGAATAGAACGGTGGTTGTGGAGAAGACAAAAAGAGGGAAGATAGTCTCACATCAACTAGGCGTATCAACGGGCTACGGAGATGCCCATCAATAGATATCAATGTGAGTGAGTAGGGATTGCCATGCAACGGATGCACTAGAGCTATAAGTATATGAATGAAAGCTCAGTGCATCCAACTCGCTTGCTCACGAAGACCTAGGGCATTTTGAGGAAGCCCATCATTGGAATATACAAGCCAAGTTCTATAATGAAAAATTCCCACTAGTATATGAAAGTGACGAAATGAGAGACTCTCTATCATGAAGATCATGGTGCTACTTTGAAGCACAAGTGTGGTAAAAGGATAGTAGCATTGTCCCTTCTCTCTTTTTATCTCATCATTTTTTTTATTTGGGCCTTTTCTTTTCTTTTTTTATGGCCTCTTTTTTTTTGTTCGGAGTCTCATCCCGACTTGTGGGGGAATCATAGACTCCATTATCCTTTCCTCACTTGGGACAATGCTCTAATAATGATGAACATCACACTTTTATTTTTCTTACAACTCGATACTTAGAACAAAATATAACTCTATATGAATGCCTCCGGCGGTGTACCGGGATATGCAATGAAACATGAGTGACATGTATGAAAGAATTATGAAAGGTGGATTTTGCCACAAATACGATGTCAACTACATGATCATGCTAGCAATATGACAATGATGGAGCGTGTCATAATAAACGGAACGGTGGAAAGTTGCATGGCAATATATCTCGGAATGGCTATGGAAATGCCATGATAGGTAGGTATGGTGGCTGTTTTGAGGAAGGTTTATGGTGGGTGTATGATACCAGCGAAAGGTGCGCGGTATTAGAGAGGCTAGCAATGGTGGAAGGATGGGAAAAAGTGCGTATAATCCATGGACTCAACATTAGTCATAAACAACTCATATACTTATTACAAAAATCTAGAAGTTACCAAAGCAAAGTATTACGCGCATGCTCCTAGGGGGATAGATTGGTAGGAAAAGACCATCGCTCGTCCCCGACCGCCACTCATAAGGACGACAATCAATAAATAAATCATGCTCTGAGTTCATCACATAACGGTTCACCATACGTGCATGCTACGGGAATCACAAACTTCAACACAAGTATTCTTTAAATTCACAACTACTCAACTAGCATGACTCTAATATTATCACCTTCATATCTCAAAACAATTATCAAGCATCATACTTATCTTAGTACTCAACGCACTCAAAAGGAAGTTTCACATATGTTAAATACCAAGTATATTAACATTAAGCAAATTACCATGCTATTAACAACTCTCAAAATAATCTAAGTGAAGCAGGAGATATCAAGTTTCTTTAAAACAAATCCACCACCGTGCTCTAAAAGATCTAAGTGAAGCACTAGAGCAAAAATTATCACGCTCAAAAGATATAAGTGAAGCACTATGAGCAAACTATCAAGCTCAAAAGATATAAGTGAAGCACATAGAGTATTCTAACAAACTTCAATTCATGTATGGCTCTCTCAAAAGGTGTGTACAGCAAGGATGATTGTGGTAAACTAACAAGCAAAGACGCAAATAATACAAGACGCTCCAAGCAAAACACATATGATGTTGGTGAATAAAAATATAGCTCCAAGTAAATTACCGATGGAAGTGGACGAAAGAGGGGATGCTTTCCGGGGCATCCCCAAGCTTTGACTTTTTGGTGTCCTTGGATTATCTTGGGGGTGCCATGGGCATCCCCAAGCTTAGGCTCTTGCCACTCCTTGTTCCGTAATACATCAAAAGAATTCACCCAAAACTTGAAAACTTCACAACACAAAACTCAACAGAAATCTCGTGAGCCCCGTTAGAGAAAGAAAACAAAAGACTACTTCAAGGGACTGTAATGAACTCATTCTTTATTTATATTGGTGTTGAACCTACTGTATTCCAACTTCTCTATGGTTTATAAACTATTTTACTAGCCATAGATTCATCAAAATAAGCAAACAACACACGCAAAACGGAATCTGTCAAAAACAGAACAGTCTGTAGTAATCTGTAACTAACGCAAACTTATGGAACTCTAAACATTCTACCAAAATAGGAAGTCCTGGACGATTTGTTTATTGATCAGCAGAAAAAAGAATAAACGCAAAAGCATGTTCCTGTGATTTATCATAACTAAATTCGTGCGCGCAAAGTTTCTGTTTTTCAGACAATCAAATCAACTATCATCGTAGGTTATCCTATAGGTCCTACTTGGCACAAACACTAATTAAAACATAAAACCACATCTAAACATAAGGTAGATGGATTATTTATTGCTAAACAGAAGCAAAAACAAAAAACACAAAATAAAATTGGGTTGCCTCCCAACAAGCGCTATCGTTTAACGCCCCTAGCTAGGCATAAAAGCAAGGATAGATCTAGGTATTGCCATATTTGGTAGGCAGAGAGGAGGATCTCCTTTCTATGGCATTCATTATTCTATTTAAGTTAAGCACATGGCCGTTAATGGAAGAAGTAAGATTAAGCACGTTACGGAAATTTGCCTCTAAGCTAGACTTCATCTCTTTAATAATTTCATTTTGATAAAAGCACAAGAGAGTAGTTGATTCAACCTTATCATTCATGGGGTGCCCAAATATAGTTTTCATTTTTTCATAGGTATCTATGGCATCCCCTTCAAGAAAACCTTCTTCAAAGATGGAATCTAAAACTTCTTTGAAGGAAGCGGGTAAGCTAACATAAAAACTTTTTAAGTAAATTTCAATTTGATATTGTGGCACATAGCTAGCCCGAATCCTTAATAACCTATCCCAAGCATCTTTTAAATACTCATCAAGTAAATAGCGAAAAATTCCAGAGTCATCCTCATCAAAATTATTCAAGCTCTCATTAGAGACCCCGGTGGGTCTTTCTATAGCATGATTGTTTATGATCTTGGAGAGGATAGCGGGGTTATCCAAGGCACTAGAGCTAGGGAGGAAACCCGTAGTTTTTTTGATTCGGCCATGGTAACGGGAAGCAAATGGAAAGAGAGGAGGAGATTGGGAGAGAGAGGGCAAATAAAACGGCAAGGGTGAAGTGGGGCAGAGGAAAACGAGAGGCAAATGGCAAATAATGTAATGCGAGAGATAGGGATTGTGATGGGTACTTGGTATGTTGACTTTTGCGTAAGCCTCCCCGGCAACGGCGCCAGAAATCCTTCTTGCTACGTCTCGAGCTTGCGTTGGTTTTCCCCGAAGAGGAGAGGATGATGCAAAGTAAGATGGCGTAAGTATTTCCCTCAGTTTTTGAGAACCAAGGTATCAATCCAGAAGGAGGTCACGCGCAAGTCCCTCGTACCTGCACAAAACGATAGCTACTCGCAACCAACGCAATTAGGGGTTGTCAATCCCTTCACGGTCACTTACGAGAGTGAGATCTGATAGAGATAATATTTTTGGTATTTTTGGTGTAAAGATGCAAAGTAAAAAGTAAAACCAAAGCAAGTAAATAAAGTGATGGAGATTGATATGATGAGAATAGACCCGGGGGCCATAGGTTTCACTAGTGGCTTCTCTCAAGAGCATAAATATTCTATGGTGGGTGAACAAATTACTGTTGAGCAATTGATAGAATTGAGCATAGTTATGAGGTTATCTAGGTATGATCATGTATATAGGCATCACGTCCGTGACAAGTAGATCGAAATGATTCTGCATCTACTACTATTACTCCACTCATCGACCGCTATCCAAAGACATGCGTCTAGAGTATTAAGTTAAAAACAGAGTAACGCCTTAAGCAAGATGACATGATGTAGAGGAATAAATTCCTGCAATATGATAAATACCCCATCTTGTTATCCTCGATGGAAACAATACAATACGTGCCTTGCAACTCTTTCTGTCACTGAATAAGGACACCGCAAGATTGAACCAAAAGCCATGCACTTCTCCCATTGCAAGAACTACCAATCTAGTTGGCCAAACCAAACGGATTATTCAAAGAGACTTGCAAAAGATAACGCAATCATACATAAAAGAATTCAGAGAAGATTCAAATATTATTCATAGATACGCTGGATCATAAACCCACAATTCATCAGTCTCAACAAACACACTGCAAAAAAAAAGATTACATCGAATAGATCTCCACGAGAGAGGGGGAGAACATTGTATTGAGATCCAAAAAGAGAGAAGAAGCCATCTAGCTACTAGCTATGGACCTCAAGGTCTGAAGTAAACTACTCACACTTCATCGGAGGGGCTATGGTGTTGATGTAGAAGCCCTCCATGGTGGATGCCCCCTCCGACGGAGCTCCGGAACAGGCCCCAAGATGGGATCTCGTTGATACAGAAGGTTGCGGCGGTGGAATTAGGTTTTTGGCTCCTGTTCTGATCGTTCGGGGATACGTAGGTATATATAGGAGGAAGGAGTACGTCGGTGGAGCGTCAGGGGGCCCATGAGGTAGGGGGGCGCGCCCAGGGGGTGGGGGTGCCCTCCACCCTCGTGACCGCCTCTGGCGCTAATTTGGAATAGGGTCCAAGTCTCCTGGGTCACGTTCGGTTGGAAAATCACGATCCCGAAGGTTTCATTCCGTTTGGACTCCGTTTGATATTCCGTTTGAAAAAGGCAAAAAACAGCAATTCTGGGCTGGGCCTCCGGTTAATAAGTTAGTCCCAAAAGTAATATAAAAGTGAAAAATAAAGCCCAATATAGTCCAAACATTAGATAAAGTAGCATGGAGCAATCAAAAATTATAGATACGTTGGAGACGTATCACGCAACGCAAACGGCGAGCCCATCACCTGCGCGCCCTGGCGGTGCCTGACATTATTGTTTAGACGTTTGATGGAGGCCTACGCGAACGCCGAGCATGTATTCACCTGGCTCAACACCAACAGTCATACTCGGACCGCCTTGCGCATGTGTATCGCCCATCACAACGATAATCTATAAAACAGCCTAAGCTAGAGAGGGTACTATGGTAGTATTGTACGGAGTATGTACTATTGTGAGCGACCGATCTTAGTGCCACTGCACAATGAAACCCCTTCCATCGCTAGCGCGCGCTTCCCGCCTGAAACGGTCACTGTTTCTCCAGAATGTCAATGCCGCATTCACCGGACTTAACTGCAGGTGCAATTGGTGTGTCACTGACATGCGGGTCTGACGCCCGTTGGGCCCACATGTCAGTAACCCAAACGCATCTGCAATTAAGTCACTGAAGCAGCGTCCGCATTCACGCCCGATAAACCTACTCCAGCGCCATTTGTCCATCCGTCTGCCGCGGCTCATTGCCATTCGCCCGCTATATTAACTTGAGCCCCAGCTCCCAGCCATAGCCAAAGAACCACACTTATTCTCCTCCGGTCCCTTCCTTCTGTCGGCAACACTTCAACCATGGCCTCCTGGCGCTCCGAAGCTCTCTTGGACGTACTATCGCAGGAGCGGGGCGAGGGACATCGGCGGCTCCGCTCGGCGGCGCTCAAAGATCTCTTTGACTTCTTGTCGCGAGGAGCAAACGAAGGAGATCGCCGGCACCCCAGTCGCCCTCCGCCGTCACGACCACGGCCGGCGCATCTTGTGGCGCAGCCGGCAGCAAGGAAGAGTAGTACATGGTAGGTCGCCGCCGCTCTGGTCCCGGGAAGTCCACCGCTACTCCACTCAGTCGACGCCAAGCTTGGTGGGGTAAACATCGGTAGCCGATTAGCCGCTTGACGGCGACATGGAGGCGGAAATCTTCAGAACCTTGTGCTCCGGAGGAGGAGGTTATCGAGGCGGATGAGGAGGAGGCAAAGGCAATGGCCGGCTTTCTCGGGTTCATGGCCGGACATGGTGGTCGGGCATCGGCGATCGTTTAGATTAGGTTTACAGTAGGTTTAGTACGGTTTGTGCGAAATATGTAATGAATTTCGTCCAGTTTGTAGGAAAAGTTTTCGAAATGTAATGAATTTCATCCGGTTAATTTCATTCGGTTAATTTGAAATTTGCTTTGTTTGCACGAATTTCGTCCGGTTAGTTCATATAGTTGTTGAAAGGTATGCGGGCAGCATCGGATGGCATCCATCAGTGTCCTCGGACAGATGCCGGTGTAAATTTGTGGGCCAATATTTGGAGATGCCCTAACTATCATGCTATAATCGCTAACAATCCTCCATTATTTGGCAGGGAACAGTTATCCCTCGATCAAAATCAGATCTGCGGTGTTTCGCACTCCTCCCGCATAAGAGTGTAAACTCTTGCTTACATAAAAATGGAGCAAGTGGATGGCACTGTAGCACGTCATATCACTCGAAGTAGCCCACCTAACGAGCGGGAAAGCACCGCCCTCTTCATTTTGTTCTGGATTTCATCAATCGATCACGCGAAAATGTTACGCTTCGCAAGTTCTAAAGGAAAAGGCAGCACACTTACGACTCGTACGTGTCGCAACCCCGACAGTCCGGCTCGCACGCCGGTCACCAGAGGGTACACGCGTTGTCTTGCAATTTCATTGACATGTGGGACCGTAATTGAATAAACCGTCGATAGCCAAAATCTAATCGCTCGGCGGGCGTCGGCTGAGAAGAGAGAAATGGGGGAAGGAGAAGAGATCGCCCACCCGCCGTGCACGGACTCCAAGAAATATATGGTGATAATGTGAGGTGGGCCATGCAGTAGTCCGGACCGCTTCCGGAGCCCACTCTCACCGCCCTGGCCCCTCAAGACGCTAGCTGCCCACTACATGCATAGCAAGTAGTCCCCGCTTATGTGGAGGAGAGAGAGGCATTGACAAAGTCAAGGAGTAATAGTGGAGACAATAGCTTTCATCAAAAATAAACAATGAATACTCATTGCTCGTCCCCTATATCGGAAAGAATACTTTCATTCACCGACATGTGGGACGTCGACCATCCCGGGTCCACCGCCATGCACAAAATTATCCTGGTCTACCCCGGTCGTATCGCAGGCCCAACCTTTCCCACTGTAAGTTGTTCGGACGAAGGAACCATCATGACTTCGTTGAATTCCGCTTCTTCAAGAAAACTTACTATACCCGCAATACTGCTACCACACGCGAAGACTGGACGACACTGTACCACGTCATATCACTGAAACCCACTAGGCCAAACTAGCCCGCCTAGGTCATCTATTTTGGAACGGAGGGAGTACGCGTCTACCTGCTATGATTTTGTGTTGCACGTTCTCTGTACTTTTGCTATGATTTTCCTACCCAATGAACCAAATGAGGCCTGAATGTATGTCGACTATTGTCTGATCGATCGCTAAGCCTACAATTTTACGAGCTAGGGCTATTGGTCGATCGACGAGGGATAAGTATAAGCGTACCACGAGCTCATCAGCCCCAACGTTTCTCTTCGGTGAGTGTTTTGCAAGTACTATAGCTCGCATAAAGAGCTAGCCTACTAACACCAAGAGTCATCAAACAAGCCCTGCTGATATGATAAACAGTTCAAACTTACATCTAAGCATGCCATATATTACATCAAAAGCTGGTGACGATACATCTGTTTCCATAACTCGGAGAGGGTTCGCATGATTCACTATCAAACAAAAGTAGCAAGATCCGCCCACACAAGACAGTGCACTAGCCCTCAGATGGTTTGATAACACGCATCGTTCTAGTAATTAAACATAGGGCAATGCAAACTACCCTGAAGGATTAGCGCGACCAACTATTTCTTGTCATCGATTTCTCGGGCAATGACCACAACACGATCAGCGGCATGGGAATCGATTTCTAGGGCGATGTCCACAGGACTAACAGCAACATCGGAATCGATCTCTGGGGCGATGTCCACAGGATGGACAGCGGCATCAGAATCGATCTCCGGGGCGATGCCAATAGTACGGGCCATGACATCGGAATCAACAAGGACAACCACCGGCACCTACACAACCCTAACATATTAGCAAGCACATTGCAAATAATAAAAAACCACAACCATGGTAATAAGCCATTATTTTTTACCTTGTGCAGCTAATCAGGGGATCTCATCCCTCTAGGGGCCATCTCCTCGTCCTCGATGGGGGCCATCACCTTGCCAGGGGAATATTGCTTCTCAACGGCGACTATCTCCTCAAACTCGGTCTTGAGCCTCACATAGGTGGCAATCAGAGTTCCTGGGGTAGGCACGGTGGGGCCCTTGTTGTTCTTCCAACTTTCTTTGAGGAGTTCGTCTGCCAATGTCCTCAACTCTTTGGCCAGTGCTTGTTTCTTGGAGTTCTTTGTCTCCATGGGTTGGCCCGCCAACATGGTCAACTCGTTGGTCGGTGCTCGCTTCCTGGAGATCGCTGTCTCCAGTGGGTTGTCCGTTGGCAACTCTTTGCCTAGTGCTTCAGGATCCATCAATGAACTGACAAACAGAAAGCAATCGAAAGGAAACCACCGCAATGAAAATAGGAAAAGAATAGGATGTGAGAATCGGTCGGTGCTTCGCAAAAAGAAGATTATTGGAATGAAAATATAGCAGCATAACTGATTCGCCCACCTTTCCTTCGCCGGTCGGAAGAAAAATGGCGAAGTGAGTAGCACGGAGTGAGGTTTTCTTCAAGAAAGGGAAGAAAGGGCTTGAACGAGCGTTCCAATGAAATGATGGTTGCTTCGTCCAGTCCAACTTGGAGGCCACCTTACCACTGCTGGTAAAGGTGTGGGTTTTGTGATATGACGGGTCATGACGGCCACACCGGGGTGACAGGTGATACGTCTCCAACGTATCTATAATTTTTGATTGCTCCATGCTACTTTATCTACTATTTTGGACTGTATTGGGCTTTATTTTCCACTTTTATATAACTTTTGGGACTAACCTATTAACTGGAGGCCCAACCCAGAATTGTTGTTTTTTGCCTATTTCAGTGTTTCGAAGAAACGAAATATCAAATGGAGTGCAAACGGAATGAATCCTTCGGGAACGTGATTTTCCAACCGAACGTGATCCAGGAGACTTGGACCCTACTCCAAGAAGTGCCAAAGGCGGTCACAAGGGTGGAGGGCACGCCTCCCCTGGGCACGCCCCCCTACCTCGTGGGCCCCCTGACACTCCACCGACGTACTCCTTCCTCCTATATATACCTCTCCCCAAACGATCAGAACAGGAGCCAAAAACCTAATTCCACCGCCGCAACCTTCTGTATCCACGAGATCCCATCTTGGGGCCAGTTCCGGAGCTCCACCGGAGGGGGCATCCACCACGGAGGGCTTCTACATCATCACCATAACCCCTCTGATGAACTATGAGTAGTTTACTTCAGGACTTCAGTTCCATAGCCAGTAGCTAGATGGCTTCTTCTCTCTTTTTGGATCTCAATACAAAGTGCTCCCCCTCTCTTGTGGAGATCTATTCGATGTAATCTTCTTTTTGCGGTGTGTTTGTTGAGACAGATGAATTGTGGGTTTATGATCCAGTATTATCTATGGAAATTATTTGATTCTTCTCTGAATTCTTTTATGTATGATTGAGTTATCTTTGCAAGTCTCTTCGAATTATCCGTTTGGTTTGGCCAACTAGATTGGTAGTTCTTGCAATGGGAGAAGTGCTTAGCTTTGGGTTCAATCTTGCGGTATCCTTACCCAGTGACAGAAAGGGTTGCAAGGCACGTATTGTATTGTTGCCATCGAGGATAACAAGATGGGGTTTTTATCATATTGCATGAATTTATCCCTCTACATCATGTCATCTTGCTTAAGGCGTTACTCTGTTTTTACTTAATACTCTAGATAGCGGTCGATGAGTGGAGTAATAGTAGTAGATGCAGAATCGTTTCGATCTACTTGTTTTGGACGTGATGCCTATATACATGATTATTGCCTATATATACTCATAACTATGCTCAATTCTATCAATTGCTCAATAGTAATTTGTTAACCCACCGTAGAATACTTATGCTCTTGAGAGTAGCCACTAGTGAAACCTATGGCCCCCGGGTATATTCTCATCATATCAATCTCTATCACTTCATTTACTTGCTTTGTTTTACTTTCCCTTTTAATTTTTACTTTGCATCTATCTATCAAAAATACCAAAAATATTATTTATCATCTCTATCAGATCTCACTATCGTAAGTGACCGTGAAGGGATTAACGACCCCTAATCGCGTTGGTTGTGAGTTGCTATCGTTTTGTGTAGGTACGAGGGACTTGTGCGTGGTCTCCTACTGGATTGATACCTTGGTTCTCAAAAACTGAGGGAAATAATTACGCTACTTTGCTGCATCATCCTCTCCTCTTCGGGGAAATCCAACGCAGTTCTTCGTACCTCGGGGCAGTTCTACCTCAGAAATCAACCGTCCAATAGTGACATCGACACAATGCTACAAATGCAGGCTAACAACGCTCGTTCTTTCATGACTCCCATGATAGACGGCGGCTTCATCCACGCTCCGGTCCCTTGAGTCGAGTCGAAGCGGTGATCTTTGTGTCTAGTTCTCAAACATCGATTGGCTCATGTTGTAATTAAACTTTAATGAACTTGTAGTATGTCTCTTTGGTTTGAGAGTCGTTCAACTTAGATGTAATCGATGCTATTAATGTCTTGCTTTTCTCTTCCGATCGTTACATTTGCATACTTATATATTGCTTATGTATTGTCTGTGAATTGGTACTAACGCTTCGTTTGGCTAGTGCATAGCGATGTCGTAAATGCGTATGTCGTGGTACAAGGGTAAGGTTCCGGAGTCTCTGACGATTGGGAGGAGTGTCGGAGACAGGTTCACCGATTCAGCGGTAATATGATTACAAAGGGTACACCACTAGGGCCGAGGCCGAATCTAGATACGCCCGCTATCTAACGGGAGAGGGGAGCGTTGGAGGAACCGGATGAAGACGAGTTTCATCGTGATGATGCTCATCGTGATTACCGCAGCTCTCTTCTATGTGATGGTAGTTTAGATGATCGATATCGACTTGTAATGTGAAGACAAACTCGCTACTCGCGGTCTCGAGACTTGTAATATAATGTTCTATCTTTGTTCGGTCTTTTCAATTCGGAGACTAATATGATGAATTGTATTCAGAGACTAATATGATGAATTGTATTCAGAGAGTAATCTTCTATTATATTCGATGAATCTGTTGTTGATGTGTGTTGTCTATATTTTGTCCAATTATACATTTTGTAACCTGTGCAAAAAACAGAAAATAAAAAAAACCTAATATTCATACTAATGGCGCATCACATCATAGTGCGCCATTAGTATGCCAAAGGATACTAATGGCGCATCATTAAACAGAGCGCCATTAGTATGCCGAAGTTACTAATGGCGCATCTTGCTGTTGTGCGCAATTAGTATGCCAAAGCACCTAGGTATACATGGCCCCCTGGGAGGCATACTAATGGCGCACTGTTGTATATACTAATGGCGCATCCAGTTGTGCGCCATTAGTATACCAGATACTAATGGCGCACCTGTGGTGCGCCATTAGTAAAATATACTAATGGCGTGGCACTAATGGCGCACCACTAATGCGCCATTAATGGCCAAATTAGGTGCGCCATTAGTAGGCCTTTTCCTAGTAGTGGGTAGTTCTTGCAATGGGAGAAGTGCTTAGCTTTGGGTTCAATCTTGCGATGTCCTTACCCAGTGACAGAAAGGGGTGCAAGGCACGTATTGTATTGTTGCCATCGAGGATAACAAGATGGGGTTTTTATCATATTGCATGAATTTATCCCTCTACATCATGCACTAGTAGAAAAAGGGCCTATTGTCCCGGTTGGTAAGGGCCTTTAGTCCCGGTTGGTGAACCGGGACTAAAGGGTCGGTACTATTGCCTCCCCCCTTTAGTCCCGGTTCAATCCAGAACCGGGACTAAAGGCCGCGGCCACGTGGAGCTCCACCTTTAGTCCCGGTTGGTAACACCATTTGAATAATTTTTTATTTTCAAATTTCTGAATTATTTTAACCCCTAATCTCTAATCAGCACCCCTCATGACTGCTCAATTTATCCTCTTCTCTAATCAGCCTCATCATTCCAAATCACCTAACTTCCCGACGGTCACCCATCCTCCCACTCACCCAGCTGAGCACGCCTAACTTCCGGTTCTATTCTCCCTTGTTTCCAAGTCTGCACGTGTTGTTTTCACGACAATAGTAAGATGTCAATCCTATTAACCCTCGTGAATTTTGCTTGAGCATGAATTGACACATTTCACTGTTTGAGTTTCAAACTATTGTTTTCAAAAACAATAATTATTTAGAAAACAATAGTTATTTTGAATAATTAGTTTGACCATGGTTTGACCATAGTTTGACCACAGTTTGACTACAGCTTGACCAGATTTGACCAAAATTCAAAATAACTGAACAAATTAGTTAGTAACACTAATATTCTAGAATAATTAGTTTGACCATGGTTTGACCATGGTTTGACCATAGTTTGACCATTGTTTGACCATAGTTTGACCAGATTTGACCAGATTTGACCAAAATTCATTATAAATGAACAACTTAGTTAGTAACACTTATATTATAGAATAATTAGTTTGACCATGGTTTGACCATTGTTTGACCACAGTTTGAAATTTTTTCGACTTTTTCCACTCTAGATATTAAAAGCCCCGTAACTTTTTTTCTGTTAGGTTTTTGAGGATTTTGAAAAAATTTAACGGGGTTCCCCCCGTTAAATTTGGATGTAACTTTTCGAGTAGATGATTTTTCATATAAAAACTTTTTCATCCGAGTTAGTATGCAAGAGATTTTGCAAATAAAGTCGAAATTCACATTTGCAAATTTTCCCAACAACTAGACCACATATCACATGGGAAACTTATTTTCTTTTATTTTTTTGACATTTCCATCATTTTCTTTTATTTTTTTTAAAATTGAAAAAGCGATCCACAGGGGGGGGTAGAGTTTGAAAATGGGACCTTTAGTACCGGTTCGTGGTACCTAACCGACTAAGAATCTCAACCATTAGTCCCGGTTAGTGCCTCAAACCAGACTAAAGTTCTACTCTTTAGTCCCGGTTTGAGGCATGAACCAGACTAATAGACATCGCCTTTTAGTCCCGGTTTGAGGCACAAACCGACTAAAGGGCATGTGAACCGGGACTAATGCCTTAGCCGCACGAACCGGGATAAATGCTCACATTAGTCCCGGTTCTGGATTGAACCGGGACTAATGGGCTAAACTGGCCTGGATGAAAGCCTTGTTTTCTACTAGTGATGTCATCTTGCTTAAGGCGTTACTCTATTTTTACTTAATACTCTAGATGCATGCTGGATAGCGGTCGATGAGTGGAGTAATAGTAGTAGATGCAGAATCGTTTCGATCTACTTGTTTTGGACGTGATGTCTATATACATGATCATTGCCTAGATATACTCATAACTATGCTCAATTCATCAATTTCTCAACAGTAATTTGTTCACCCACCGTAGAATACTTATGCTCTTGAGAGAAGCCACTAGTGAAACCTATGGCCCCCGGGTCTATTCTCATCATATCAATCTCTATCACTTTATTTACTTGCTTTGTTTTACTTTCCCTTTTACTTTTTACTTTGCATCTATCTATCAAAATACCAAAATATTATTTATCATCTCTATCAGATCTCACTATCGTAAGTGACCGTGAAGGGATTGACAACCCCTAATCGCGTTGGTTGCGAGTTGCTATCGTTTTGTGTAGGTACGTGGGACTTGTGAGTGGTCTCCTACTGGATTGATACCTTGGTTCTCAAAAAACTGAGGGAAATACTTACCCTACTTTGCTGCATCATCCTCTCCTCTTCGGGGGAATCCAACGCAGTGCTTAAGAGGTAGCAACAGGTGAGTCTCAACTGTAGCACCTCGCTGTGATTTGGTGGATGGCACGCTGGCCCGGATGCGTTGAAATATCCCGCATGTAGATAGAGCGGCTAGTCATATAGGAGTGCTCAATATTGTGCACCGCGACCAAGGTGGAGAGGAAAACGAGAGAACTACATAATTAATGCATGAGTTTAATTAGGGTAGTTTTGTAAAGTATGAGATACATTCCTCCAATCACAAAATGCCTTGGTTCATGAGATTTGAGATTTGAGCCCTATAAACCGGAAGGGAGGGGGTACTGCACACGGTGTAGTCTAGTCACTCGTTGAAATCTCTAGAAAGGCAAATACTCCTTTCCGGTTTACAAGTCTATACCACTCACTCCGTCTAGGTGTGTAAATCATCTTACGAAAACCAAATAGTCCCAAAACACTTAGGCGTGGTGCATTAACTTCTACCTTGTTTCTTGTTTCTTGACATACGTATCAACCAATAAGAGATGAGAGGTGTGCATGCTTTTAATGACTTGCAATGGGTAGTTCATTGCATGGAATGCTATTAATTAGCAAATAAACATTGGTGACCCGAGGAGGAAACGGTGCTAAGCGGGTGGACCTATGGAGAATGAGTATCAACCAATGGATAATGGAGTTTAATTGTTAAACAATAGCAATTTTGTCTCATGCAAGAGCATGGCTAGTACTCCAAGGAACCGCACCACGCGAGCGTTCACAACTGCCACGTTCGGTTTGCGCTTGGCTCTTCGCCTCTTCGAGAAGACGAACAATGATGTTTCTCCTACTTCTACGATGATCGAATCCATCGCTGCATGTCCGCCCACCTCGTGCGGGAGGGATAGCGTGTAGTGAATGCTTCTACTTACTGCTCCTGCCTTTGCGTCTATGATAGGTGGGCCCAACAGGTGGTTGGCCCACATCATGCAGCCAAAGGCGAGTGCGATAAACACCGAGCTCAGTCCGTGAGGGATAGGGCATCGTAGTAATCAAATTTCTCGGTCTTGTACGAGTTGATGCGACACATCAAAGCACTGCACTCGATAAAAGTCTTTTTACACATTTCAAATGGGCTACTTCGTATGTAGGAGTAGACATATTCTGCTTCGTATGTAGTCAGTTGTTGCAATCTCTAAAAAGACATATATTTGGAAACAGAGGGAGTACAATGCATGCATGCATGCCGTGACCTTCCTTTTGATACTTGCATGTGTTGATTTGATGCACGTTGCCAAATTTTGACTATAAATTTAACTAACCAAATTTTCATGCATGTCACAAAAAATTACGGGGCTGTTTGGATTGTGACTATGTTTGTCTTATGTTGCCACATTATTTTTCCCACACTTGCCACAGTTGCCTAACCTGAGTTGCTCAAATTGTTAGACACACTTTGGCTTGCCTAAGGGAATCTTGCCACAATTTTTGTTTATATGACATGTTGGGTTCACTGCTAATAAAAATATTCTTGTCTTAGGTGTGGCTAATAAAAAAGACTTATATTTAGGAACGGAGGGAGTAGAAAATATAAATAATAATGCATGTTGGGGCAACCCACGTTTCCGCTAATTTTAGCCGTGGGCTTGTTCACAATTTTTACGAGGGGGTGGTTGTTCATTTAATGGAGGGACTTGTAGTACCAAACTTGAACGATACAAAGTGCGACCTGGGACACCGTAACACCACTTGGAACAAGCGGGTAGCTATCTCAAAAAACAATCAACAACTAAAACAACCGTGACCTCGCATGTAGTAGTACACAATTTTAGATGATTGTTTTGATGGAGTGAAAAAGGAAAACTACCCCACTACTTATATATAGGCCGGAGCCTCCGCGCTTGCTTGCTAGGGCTGCTCTATTCACACACTCTCATCCTCTCCAGATCTAAACAAGATAGGGGTAGTAAAACTGTCTTTCTCCCTTCAAAAAACACTGGCTTTCTATTCTCACCGCTGGTTACAGATCCGGACGTATCCCCCTCCGTTGGTGAAGGGGAGGAGGGGCAGCATTTAGGCCGTCGTCGACAGCTAGGGAGGAGACCCACTGTCGGCCGCACCATTATCTCTGGCCGAGCGCCGGCGCAGGGAGGTCCTCTGATCCCTTCGTCGTTGCCTGTGGGCGGATCCGGCCTCCCGCCGCCCACCTATCCACATCCCGACGACCTTCAGGTATATCTTCGTTCGAAACCGCCTTAGCTCTACTTCCCCAGCTCACTACGTCGCTGCATGTGCATTATTTTCTACCTCTCATCCCCTCTCGATCGGATGGTCCAACGCCACCTTTTTTTCTTCTATTGTTAGAGGTAAAGCTACTTCATGGAGTCGAATCGTGTACTCCCTCCATATGAAAATACTTGTCATTGAAATGGATGTATCTAGATGTATTTTAGTTCTAGACACATCCATTTTGATGACAAGTAATTCCGGACGGAGGGAGTACTTGGTTCAAACAAGAAATAAAGGGGGGGGGGGGGAATTAGTATTTACAACGGACTTGGTACAAACAGGAAGGTAAGGGGGTGAAAGTAGTAAAGACAGGTAATCCAATAGGGCTATTGGTCGAAAAGGGAAATATAGGGGTAACGTTGTACATAGTGGTATGACCAGGACTAGATTTGCTATCCACACATAGGAGTAGGTGGCTAGAGTTAACAAAAATGGGACCAACCCAGATATGTTTCTTGGATGTTTATTTCTCGGGGAAACAAACTATGAATCACCACTTTATGCCCCTGTTTACGTACATGGTGTTGTATCTTTGGTGCACCTGTCCCATGCCCTTATACCAAATATTTAGGCTCTGGTTGGAATAAAGGGGCAGAAAACATAGGTCTTGATGAAAATAGAGGAATAGGAAAGGAATGTAGGTATAAAACTATGGAACAGCAAACCGAAGGAAACTCACAAGAGAATGTGTTCGGATGGACTACAAAATGTACAGATTTTTTTAGAGTAGCATGCTTGGCAGTATGAGATGCTATTTGTTTATTCAGCTGCATAGTGAATACTCTTGTCCTCACCTCACGTACCACACATAGGATGATTTTTTATTCCGGCAAACACAAAGACAAAGAACTTTGTCTAACGCATGGCGGCGGCGCTTTGCCTCGGGCTTCCGCCCAAAAAATGAGCAAGCGGCGTGGATGTTTCTAATCCGATGGAATCAATACTACGGACCAGCTTTCCTATGAAACACAATTCACCTTTCCGTGTTTGAGCAGTTTGGAAGGGAAAGAATACCGTAGGAATTGTGTTCCTATGAAAATCCTGCACCAAACCTGTGAACCGAAAGCAACCTTAGTGGTTCTTAATATAATGTCCCTGGTAAAAATGAAGCCATGCCACTATTTTTGCCGGTAATTGTTTGAGACTCTGACAAGTTTAGCCAAATGTTTTTGCATGTAATTGTTTGAGACTCTGACTGTTTCCTCTGTGCCTTTTTGTGTAAACAGGGATATCCAATTCACACAGTTCTTTGTTGTGACCTTTTGGTGCCTTTGCACAAAACTCTTCTTAAAAGAAGTGACTTTTGTGTTGTTTAACTGGAATGTCGTAATGGAACAGTTGGTTCATTTTGGTGGAACTGCACAAAGGGAGATCTGTGTTCCAATCCTCATCATCCATATTACGCGTCATAACCTTCCTTTAGGTAAGAATGATATTTAATGCATGTGTTCATCTCTATTTTCCGACTGCCATGAGAAAATAATGCTGTTTTTTACTAGTACACTTGTACTCCCTCACTGACAAAACCAATTCTGAATTAGAAGGCCAATCATGTACTTGGTTTCACCAACTAGTGAGGAGAAAGAGAAACAGAGCATGAAGAGGAAGAAGAAGAAGAAAATACGATGCCAAGGCAATCCTGCTGAAGCCAGAGGCCTCAGTCGAGGCTATTCAAGGGCTCCGGCAACGACTACCTTACATGTGAGACGATCCTCTAGGTAGCCCATCCACTTCTGTTGTCTCACTTAATTAATTAGGAGTACTTAAGTACCACTAATTTATTACTGCCTAATTTTCCTGTTGGAGTTAAACAAATCTTTTGTAGGACCCTATGCTGAATCATGTACGTGTGAATGTTTGTCTATGGAGGTGAATCATGTGGTGGAGCAGGAGGGAATATTATTAGTGTCATGACATAATAGTGCTATTGTTTTGCATGTCAATTTATTGCCATTGGTTCAATGAGGCAATGTTTTGCGTATTGTCCATCATGAGTTTGATGCTACTGTTTGAGTAATATGCTAATGTCTTCCTATCCTTTCTCACTAAGCTAATGAAGGTTTCACCTTGTTCCTACTTGTGCAAACAGGGATCATGTTGTGCCAATCATACATTTTAGTGGAACTACACAATACAATACAATGAACTGTATCCCGGCCGATTGCTTTAACTCTGCTGGAAGTTCTTGATAATCTTTCGATATAATCTCAGCACTGGTAAACAAGAGTGATTTCAACCATACATTTGAAGTGCACAAAAATATATACTATTGTGTGATTCCAGTGAGTGCTTTATCATCTCTTATGGGACTACATGAATAAGATTTTTTTCTCAGGTTGATGCAGACCTAAGGCCTTCATCCATATTAGTTTGTTGTCATCTCTATTTGTATCATGCTACTATCATGAGAAACTCCTTTATCTTTGCACTTTTAAGTTTTGCAACCTATGATAAATGGCAATGCTTTGAGTGTTGAGTTGAGCTAATTGACACTGATTAAATAAACTAATACCTCTCTTTAAGCAAGCCTACTATCTTGCTAACTTTACCCAATAAGATAATGAGGGTGCTTCTATTTGTTAGTGTATGTTTCATCAACTAGTCCCACTATTACAGTAATCTCACTCTCTCAATATATGTGCCATGAGGATGCTCGATTTTGGTGGAACTGCACAAAAACTTTGGGTGCTTCATTGCCTCGGCAGTTCCGTCCTTTCCTCGATCGCTAATCTCCGCTTGCTTTCTTCCTTTCTTTGTCGACCGCTTGGCTTATCTCGGCTTCAAGTCAAAGGAAATAGTAATTGATATGCTACCTCACACAGGTTGGTACTGGTCTTTATCCTGATTATTGTGCGTGTCATATGTATTGGTAATTTGGTATTGTGCTACTGTTTGCCGATTTCATAAAGGAGTAATTTGGAGCCTGAACTCGCAGGCAAATCATTACATCGGGAGATTTCAGTAGAAGTGCACAAAATGATCAGATGAACAGGTACTTATGTTGCTGCTATGTACTCCAAAGTTCACTCAGACAAGCATCAATGTTGACAAGAAGTGCCTATATTCTTTCGAGTATCAACCGGCGTCAACCAATTGTCAAACTCCAAGTATTAGGAGAGTGAACGCGAAAAATATTGCATGGTGCATAGCCCAGAAAAACGCAGTCCAGTCTTTGGTCCCAACTTGTGCCTTTTGTTATCGGCACATATGGTAGCGAACTATATGGCATGGAGTCTAAAGATTCCGGACAAGTTGGTTGACGCGTATATTCATCTGGCACTTAATCACCGCATGCCAAGGATGCTCCATTTCAGCTTGAACTGCACAAAAAATTTGGGTGGTTCATTTTCTCAACCGCCTCCTTTCTCGTCTGCAATGTAGAATTTTGGCGAGATACAGGACCAAGATGAGCCAGTAAACTAGTTGGATGAAAGTAGTGGCCAAGTTGCTCAAACCTCCCTCGGCACGAGGCCACTATTTAAGGATAAACCTACAAGCAAAGTTCAGATTGTGAAAGTGCGTTATATCGACTAGAGGGGGGGTGAATAGGCGATTTTTATGAATTCTTCACTGAGGAATTTGCCGGTGAGGAAATTCCTTAGCAAAGAACTACTTGCAGCGGAATAAGTACTCAGAAGTAAGCATGACAGAATACACACATATTCATCATGATGAAATGAAGACAAACACAGAGTACAGAAAGCATAAAAACAGGATAACACAAGATGGAGACAAACAGACTGAAGAAATTGAACTGAGGAAATTGAGAAAGTCTTAAGTCAAAGTCTTCAAATACAGATATGAACAATCACTCAACACAGTAATGAGGAAATGAAAGAGTTGAGGAAATAGAACCAGTAAGGTTGGTGAAGACAATGATTTGGTAGACCAGTTCCAACTGCTGCCTCAGTTGTACGTCTTGTTGGAGCGGCTGAGTATTTATACTCAAGGACACACAGTCTCGGACACCCAGTCGCTGAGAACGCAACTCAGGACACCAAGTCCTCACCGTATTCTCCTTGAACTAAGGTCACATAGACCTTGTCCAATCACTCGTGGTAAGTCTTCAGGCGGATTCCCAACCTTCATAGACTTCGGTCACTCCGCGATCCACAATTCCTCTTGGATGCTCTAGACCATCACGCCTAACCGTCTGGAAGAAGCACAGTCTTCAAAGGTAAAAAGCGTCGGATCCACGCAGGATCAATCTCTTGAGTGATGCTCAATCACTTCGGGTTTGTAGGTGTTTGGGGTTTCGGATTTTCCTCACTCGATGATTTTCGCTCAAAGTCCACGGAGGATGGGTTGCTCTCAAATGACAAGTGTCAGTTTCTCTCGGAGCAGCCAACCAGCTAGTGGTTGAAGGGGGCGGCTATTTATAGCCTAGGGAGCAACGACATGATAAGACATAAATGCCCTTCAATGATATGACCGTTAGGTGGATAAGATATTTTGGGACAGCTGCCAAGAAGACAACAACTGTCGGAAATTTGACTCTCAAATTCCTCGTGGCTATCATGTTCCTCATCGTAGGCAATCCAAGACCGCGAATTCCTAACTCCTTAGTCAGAATAAATTCCTCAGCGACCAGAAGAACTTCGTCTCTATCACTGAAGAAATTGACTGAACTGTATGAGATTTCCAATGGCTTCACTCGAAGGGATTGGTAGGTGTAGGATTTTGAGTTGAGCATCACGTGGAAATTTTTCCTTAGTATTTCCTCGACCGCCTTTAACAGTACGGTGTTTCCTATGACTCAAGAAAGAGAAAAACAAAACTATGAAAACGAAAGTCTTCAAGCTTCATATTCCTTGCATGAATATCAAGTCTTACGGGACACACCAATTTCTTGACTTTCAAAGTCTTCATGAAAGTCTTCAGGAATAGCAAAATCTTCAGTCGAAGATATTCATTTTTAGGGGTCGACTTTCTCTGTAAATATCAAACTCCTCATAGACTTATAGATCTGTGTACACTCATAAACACATTAGTCCCTTAACCTATAAGTCTTCAATACACCAAAATCACTAAAGGGCACTAGATGCGCTTACAATCTCCCCCTTTTTGGTGATTGATGACAATATAGGTTAAGTTTTCAACGGGGATAAACATATTAAGTGTAAGTACTGATATTGAGTAATTTGATTGCAAGATATAGAAGAACTCCCCCTGAAGATGTGCATAGTGAGGAATTTGCTTTTGAAGAAATGCACACTTGAAGAGTTGAATCATGGAGATCTCCCCCTATATCTTGTAATTCATACATGCATTTGACATATAATATGAAGAATTTGAAATGCATGATGAAATATGGTGCCTAAAGAGATTCAGCATGCGAGCAATAATATTAACGAGGAACAAGCATGCAGAATCAGAGCACAGTGCATCAAAAGTATCAGAGCACCATCGGTTTTAAGACTACAACTCGATCCAATAAAAGTTTCAGAAGAGCGAGAGTTGTAACTTAGCAAAAAACGCCCATATAATAGACCCGCTTGAAGACTAACTCAGATTTCTCCCCCTTTGTCATCGAATGACCAAAAGGATCGAAATTGGGGACTAATTCCAGGCTCAAGATCGATAACGAACTCGACTGGCCGATGAGGAGGCATACCCGGAAGCTCTTCTGGAAAGACATCTTGGTACTCACAAACGACTGGAATTTGAGAAATAGCATCCAATTCGCCCTTCTCATTGAGAGAAAACAACCGAATGGTTTCATCACGAGCGGCATAGATGATAACATCCTCAGAAGGGTGTGTCAATTGAATTTGCCTGGCAGCACAATCAAGCTGAGCCTTGTGCTTAGAAAGCCAGTCCATCCCGAGAATTAGATCGATATCCGAGTCGCCAAGAACAACTGGAGAAGACAGAAATTTATAGTCGCCCATCTTGATAGAGACATCCCGAACCATGGAGCTTGCGTTCATGAATTTACCCGGAGAGACAACTGATAATGGTCTAGGCAAATCTTGAAAAACCATCTCATGCTTAGATGTAAAAGGTCTTGAGATGAAACTATGCAATGCACCAGTATCAAATAAAACTTTTGCAGGAATATCATTAACTGAGAGATTACCCATTATCACGTCAGAAGATTCCTCCGCTTGCGCTGCATTCATCATGTTCACCTTTGCAGACTTTGGATTATGCTTGACCACTGCATTGCTTGAAGATCTCACAGGAGGAGGAGGAGGAGGAAGGCGCCTTTGGTTGAAACACTTGTTCGCGTAGTGACCTTTCTGCTGGCACTTGTTGCAAGTCACTTCTGAGAGTGGACGATGATAAGGAGCATTTGACCTTGGAGCTTGAGGCTGAGACTTGTTCTGATAGCCTGGGTTGGGTGGGTGGGAAGATCCACGACCACCTGAGTTCTTCTGCTGGTAAGGCTGACGAAACGGAGGGGGAGGAAGGTAGAACTTCTGCTGCTTAGCTGCCACTTGTGAGGAAGAAGAAGACTGGACTGCATCCCTGATTCTCTTCTTAGAAGCCTCACACTTGAGCTGAGCACCTTCTTGCTTGAGGGCCATATTGTAGAATTGATCAAACTGAGTAGGCTCAACAAGAACGAGAGCTAACTATAGATCCTCTCTGAAGCCACCTCTGAATTGATAAATCATACTCTTCTCATCAGGAACGTCTTGTTTAGCGAAGCGAGCAAGTTTCTGAAACTGCTTGTTGTATTCGTAGACATGTTGCCTTGCTTGAGATTGCGGAACTCCTCACGCTTGCTCTCAACAACACTGGTAGGTATGTGGTGAGCTTTAAAGTCCCGACAGAAATCAGTCCAAGTAATCACTCGACCTCCTCTGCAATCCTTGTATTGCTGGAAACAAACAGCTGCTTGATCCTTGAGCTGAAAAGAAGCAAACTTGACGTAGTCCTCAGGCCTGACATTGCTAGCTGCTTCAAAATGCTTGTTGATATCCACGAGCCAATCATCGGCGTCTGTGGCCTCGGCACAGTATCTGAAAGACTTCGGCTGATTTGCCAGGAACTAGTTGAGGGTAGGAAATTGAGGCTGATGGTTGAACTGCCCTTGACCTTGATTCCCTTGGTTGCCTTGGCGTTGGTTGCGCTCTTGCATGAGCTGAATCATCATCTGAGCATTGGCGTTTGTGGCTGCCATCAAAGCTTGCCATGCCTCTGGAGGCGGAGGTGGAGGTGGAGGGTTCGCCTGACTCCCATCATTGCGTTCCGGATTCTGACGCGTTGGCGAAGCCATCCTGAAGAGGGTGACATCCGTTAGCATCTTGATAGACGGATAGACAAGTTGAATCAACGGATAGAAATTGCAACATATAGTCTTCACAATAAACATTCGAACAGGGATGAACGAATGAATTCCCAAAGCTAACATCACACGACCATTAAGGTGAGAAGCCACTTGATAAGAGATTGATGAATGAAATAAACAAGGTAAACTAGAACAAATAAGTGGTAAGGATTACCCAATCACAAACCAAATATCTGCGGGAAGAAATGCTAGAGCTACTTGAATCCCACCAATAAACTCCCGAAACTTTCTGGTTATGCAATCAGGTGTTGGGGATACAGGGGAAGCAATATATCTCACCCAAACTAACAATCCCTACATCCAGCCGTATCCATCCGTCAACACATAACCAAGAAACCTTCGAAATCGTGGTACCTCAACCTTCGAAAAGCATCCATTATATGAGTTATGGCAATACTCCCGAACTCCCACCCCAGTACTGGGTGGCATCCAGATTATCTCACCAACAACTGCATAAAAGAGATTTTCGATGTCGGCAAAACTCAGGTATTCCAGAACTGCAACGATAAAATTGTGACGACAACACCTCAGAGCTCAACTCCCCGGGACACTGCCACAAAAAAGACAGGAGGCACCAAGAACAATGTTCTCGTCACAAAACCATCGGAACGATTCCAAGATACCCGCGTGATCCTAAAATTTTTTAGTGAAATCAAGGAACATAACACCGGTATGACGGAAACTAGGGCGGCAAGAGTGGAACAAGACACCAGGCATAAGGCCGAGCCTTCCACCCTTTACCAAGTATATAAGGTGCATTAATTAAACAGGAGATATTGTGATATCCCAAAAATATCCATGTTCCGACCAGGAACAAACTTCATCTTCACCTGCAACTAGCAACGCTATAAGAGGAGCTGAGCAAAAGCGGTGACATAGCCAAACAACGGTTTGCTAGGAAAGGATGGTTAGAGGCTTGACATGGCAATATGGGAGGCATGATAAACAAATGGCAGGTGGAGCTAACATAGTGATAGAGCAAGCAACTAGCAAAGCAAAGATAGAAGTGATATCGAAGGTATGGTCATCTTGCCTGCAAAGCTCTCAGAGTTGTCGAAGGCTTGATCCTCGTTAACGTTCTCAACAGGTTCCTCGTGCACGTACTTGTCTCCCGGCTCTACCCAAAGAAAGAACACAAGCAATGGAACCACAATAAATCATGGTGCAATGCACAAGCAACATGATGCAATACATGTCATGATATGCGAGATGTGATATGCAATGTGTATGCATGCTCCGGAAGGAAAATGATGAACAATGCATCAACTTGGCAAACCAAGTATGCCGCTGGAAAGATGAGATGATTTAGGTTGAAATCGATATAAAGATCACCGGAAACGGATGCACGGTTTGCAAATGGCAAGCAAAACAAGAATGACACAAATCTGCGATTAACAGCACGATGCTACTTAGCATGCAACACGAAACTATGCTACAGCACCCCAACATAAAAACAAAGCATATGGAAGTGATCTACAGGAGATGCTTGACAAAACAGGAACACTGAGCTACGGCTAAAACACACAATAGCAGGTTCAAACAAGCATGGCAAAAGTCCAAAAGATATCAAGTTGGACATGGCATAAACAGCATCACGTAGCAATGTTCAGAGCAGGTAAGAAACATGCTAAAGGAACTTATAATATCAAAACAAGACATGTAATGATTCTACTCAAAGCATAGAACAGAAGTCCCTTACTGACCATGAGCCAAAAAGGATCAGAAAATATGATGGCACCCATGTAAACATAGCAAGTTCCGTTAACAGGTTCAGCAAACAAGAGCATGGCATTGACAGAATTATGAAGGCATCTTCGCGAGCTCGATTCACTCACCACAAGTCATTGCATGACAAGCTAAGCATAGCATCAGCAAGAAGACATGTTTATAAAGCTATCCATAGTAAGAACAAGTTCATAGCATGCAAGGATCAACTACATTAACCTGGCAAAATTGAATACATGTAAACAATCTGCGAGGAAACATTTTATAGCAAAAGTAGAGCACAAATCTGACATGCTAGACTACTCCATAATTTCAAACAGGGGCATTAATGGATAGAGCATAACCATATGTTCAAAACATCCATACTGGAGTATCTCAAAATATGCATGGATCTCTGTGTAGCATCACGTTTACATGGCATAAAAATAACAGCAGAACAGAGACAAATCAGCAACATCACGAAGCCTAGTTTGCATGCTTGTGCTAGTCACCACATTGATCACAAAAATACATGGCAAGCACCTCTGTAAAGATGGAATGGCATAGTAGTAAACACATGTAGAGCTCATGCCCATAAGATGTACACAAAAAATGTAGCAAAAATGACAAATGCACACATTCTGTTAAGAATCAGAAACTAACATCATATAGCACTCTTGCATCAGAGATTTGGGCATCTATATGACCTCAAATGAACATGGCCCAATGGAAGAAAATGAAGAGCAGATCCTGATGAACATTCTGCTATATCGTGCGCATGAAACGGAGCTACGATGATAGAGTTATGATGCGATGAATAGGGCTAAAAAATATGCAGACTTAGAGAAAAACGAGGTCAACTCTAATATTCCAGATCTGGATCTGGCACGAGGGTCGAGGTTCGCCGGAGCAACCACGCCGGAGGCGGACCGGGAGGAGGCCGGAGATGAGGGTCGGGGCCGGCCGGGGCAGCGGGCGGCCGGGGCGCTGAGCCGGCGAAAGCCTGGGCGGCGAGGAGGCGGCGAGGCGACGGCGAGATGGCGCGCGGCGCGGCGAGACGGAGGCGGCGGACAGCGGCGGTCAGCGGCGCGCGGAGGAGGCAGGCGGGGTCCCAGCAAGGCGTGCACGGCGGAGCTGGTCCGGGGCCTCCGAGCCTCGGGCTGGCGGCGCGCGGCGGGCGCGCCACGTGGCAGCGTTGGCCGGGCGGCGTGGGCGAACGCGTCCGGCGCCGGGCGGACGTGTCCGGCGCGCAGAGGAAGGGGAAGACTAGGGTTTAGATCCGGATTTGGACGGGGAGGACATATTTGTAGGTAGAGGGAGCTAGGAGACTCCAAATGGGGTGTAGTTTTTGCTCACACGATCGTGATCCGACGACGGAGAGCATGGAAGTGACTTAGATAGGTTATTGGGCTGTTTTGGAGGGGTGTTGGGCTGCAACCCAAAAGAGGCCTATGCGGTTATGCAGTTAACCGTTGGAGTATCAAATGAGCTCCAAATGGCACGAAACTTGACAGGCGGTCTACCGGTGGTATACCAAGGCCACTTGGCAAGCCTCGGTCCATTCCGAGAACGTTTAACACCCGCACACGAAAAGAGACAAGAGGGGTGCGCCGGTGCATGTGGGAGTGTCGGAATGCAAAACGGACATCGGGGAAAATGCTCGGATGCATGAGACAAACACGTATGCAAATGAGATGCACATGATGACATGATATGAGATGCATGACATGAGCAAAATGCAAAACAAAGGACAAAGACCCAACCACGGAGGGAATATAATAACACATAGCCGAAAATGGCAAGAGTTGGAGTTACAAAGATGGAAAGTTACATCCGGGGTGTTACACTTTGCCTGACTCGCGAGGTTGTGGGATCCTTACTTTGCTTAGCTAAATCTGCTGGATCACTGTCGCATCATGTATGAGTTACTGATATGATTGTGGATGCATGCTCACCATATATAAGAAGGATATGCCACCGATCACTCGATCCTTGTAGTAGGCATATGTTTTGACTGAATTTTACTTCTGACAAAATTATTGCAAGTTTGGTTCTTGAGGGATGCTTACGAGAGAAGCCATCTAAGTAGCTTGCTGAGGAAGACTTGTTTCTGCTCAAATCTTTTGTTTGGGTATCATGCAGAAGAAGGCTCTTTAGCTTACACACGAAGCTTGTCCTGAGTATTGTGCTGGAGAAGCCTGAGTTCCGTACTTGAGAAGCTTCTCCTCGGATTTGCTTGTTGAGAAAGTTTCATTTCTGTCTGTCAGAAGCTTTTACCGAGGTATCTTGCTGTGAACGACTGGGTATCATGGGCCAGAAATTGTTCACATATCATGTTGAGGAAAAATTTAGGAGCTTTGCATCATAAATTTCTTCTGATAGCGTGTGGAATAATACTGAGTTTCTTATATCCAAAACTTCATACTGATATGTAGACTGAGATCCATACACACGCCCATAATATTCTGAGGCTAATTATTTGCATGAGAAAACTGGTTTGATGTCTTCCTTGAGCATATCACATTGTGACTTCATTTTGGATGATAACATATTTCAAGCATCATGCATTGCTGAGCCAAATTTTTGTATATGATCCATACCTCTGCCTGAAGATATATCATTGATCTTGTACCTGACTTGTCTTTCTGATGGCTGGATCATAACTGCTGTGAAGATTTTTCACTAAGGTAGACTCGATGCTGATAATCAATTCAATACACCATTGGTATTCTGAGTAGATTTTATACCCATAATGTAGTTGACTGGGTAGCCAATAATGTCTAGCTGAGCTTCTTTCAAATATTTCAAATCCTTATTGCTTCTTTGAGTCCGGTGTCGGTGGATAAGCAATTCTTTATAGGGGAAAATAATGTAACACCGGGGCCCAAAAAGAAAGAAGCAAAAGAAAACTCAAAAACACACAACAACAATCAATTCATACACAATCAATGTCACATATTACTGCTAGTCACACAATATGCATGCCTACTTAAGCACACAAATTTCGCGGAATCTCCGGTGCTACGATCTAGCATGCTGTGACGATGTGCACTTGGAGGAATAAATGTGTGGAAGAGTTGGTGTAAACAGCGCTACACCAAGTGATAGCTTAGCCAGGTGGCAACCTGAACTAGCTCGGAGGCGAGGATGCACTCGATAATCATGTAGTGGGACACGAAGGTCGCAACCACATTATTATCAAGCGGACGGAAAAAGAACCGTACTCGTCCAAGAAATAGGATAGCAGGGAAAAACTGAGGCTGCTGACATTGCCCTTTCTTGATAACTAAGATCATTAAGAGTTGCCAACACGACAAAATAAAAGAATGATCCGGGATAGAAGCATATCCATCACCGAAACGATAGACGGGACTGAAAAAAGACATCGATGCGATACCTGAGCACCATTTTTGCAAACAATGTCGGAATCACTTGGCATCACTCTGCTGGGACAGAAATGACACCAAACACCGAAAGAAAAAGGAACCAGAGAAATGCAAAGGTTGAGATGTAGTGGATCCGAACCGATGCCATCTACACTCACCAGATAAACCGTTATCACAAATACTAGGGCTATATGCATGCTATGCAACAAACAAATGCAGCAACCAAATGCAATAAACAAACCAGACTCTATACTACCGATTTCTACTGGTTTCTAGCGGTTTCTACCGCTCGCGCTGACTAGGGCGTCCTACAGCCAGACCTGCTCTGATACCAAGCCTGTGGCACCCCGGCTCAGAGAAACCAGAACGCCCCGTATTCCAGCCCAGAGAGAGGAGAAGTCTTCTGGAATACGGCACTTCTTAGCATAGAACAAATTAGCTCTTATTACAAGAATAATAATACAAGGTCTGATGTTACAAAGGGTCACATCAGCATAGCGACACTACGCCTGCGATACTACAATTGCTCTATGCTAGCAGCGGAACAACTTGTAGCAGCGGAAATCTTCTAGCAGCGGAACAACTCGTAGCAGCGAAAATCTTCTAGCAGCGGAACAACGACGAAGGTGGTGAAACTCCACTCCGCAGGGACTCTGGCTGGGACACGATCTAGCTCGCACGAACGGAAAACAAGACAAGCAATCACGCAATCACGGCATCACCTGCAATCTGGCATGACAAGCCAGGTCAGTACATTGAATGTACTTGCAAGCTCACAACAACCAAAAACATCAAGGCAAGACAACAACATAGTATTAAGCAGGTTAATTGAATTAACAGCTACCCTGATACAGCAGCAACTACTAAGCATGATATGAAACTACTAGAATAGTGATAAATCACCATCTCAAATTGTGATCCTTACGGCGATCACAACCACGACCAACACTTGGCCTCAAACAGTGATCCTTATGGCGATCACAACCACGACCAATAATTGGCCCGTGATCCTTACGACGATCACAACCACGACCAATATTTGGCCTGTGATCCTTACGGCGATCACAACCACGACCAACACTTGGCCCGTTATCCTTACGGTGATCACAACCACGACCCTTATTTGGCTCGTGATCCTTATGACAATCACAACCACTTTGTAATGCTCAAAATATCCACATCCATATCACCTAGAAGTCATTCCGTCATGTGAGTGTTGATCGAACGTTGTGACCTGGTATGAACCCATGCCCATGACCGAAGACACGGCTATCGATAGATTGAACACACACACTCTACAGAGGTAGCGCACTGTACCCACACCACGGAACCCATGGCCTCGCACTCCCATTCGGGTGGACCAACGGTGTTCTGACAAAACCGATCTACTGCCATGACACTCTCCCGGCCACTCCGACTCACTCCCCTCTGGGCTAAGTCATGGGTGGCCCCGTGTCTACCACAAGACACAACGACCACCGTCGTGACCCGATCCCACACGGGGACCTGCCGGCTAAAACAACTACGGGCACACAAGGCTTATGTCCGCCTACCTGATCAGGGTAGCGCGCGCCCATAACCCCAAGAAAATGCCATGCACAAATCACAAGTAGCTAAAAAATATTTTAAACAAGTTCAAATAAATTAAACCATGTCACTAAATTACAGTGATGCAAATGGAGGGTGTGGCTTGCCTGGGGTGGAAGAAATCACCGGGGAAGAAGTGCGGGAAACTCGTGAAAAGAATCACCGGAAACCGTACTCTCTCGGAGGGGGCTGAATAAGGGCAGGGGAAAAATGGTCATTTTCACAATGTCAAAACATGGTGAAAGTGAAACCAGCAGAACGGGCTCGACGAAACAAAGAAGTGGGCTTTGGATTCACCTCATTTGGAGTTACGGATAAAAAGTTATAGGGTGTTTTCTGCCAGGGACCTATATGCAAGAAAAATCTTTTCAAACAGGGTCCTGGACAGAAAACTGAAAGCGTAATTTGGGGAATACGCTTTCACTTAATTGACGTGGCAAGGCAGGGCCGGGGCTGGTCAACGGGTGTGTGGCTGACGCACGGGACCCGCGGGGTCCACGGCCAGCTGGTAGGGCGACTCGATCGCCTTCTTCTCCATCCCGCTCGCCCGTGAGGCAAAGGGAGGCCGCCGGCATCAGGCGGCGATTGCCGGCGCCACAGAGGGCCTCCGGCAACGCTCCGCCTACCGACGAGCTCAGCGCGGAGAGCCACGTCGATCTGAGCCTGTGGCGCATGCCGGAGAGGAAGGGGTCAGGCAGGGCTTGCACGGTGGCGGACGGTGGATACGGGAGGAGTCGGGAACGAGGCCACCGATGATCTGGCAGAGAGAAAAGGGGACTAGGAGGCTTGCCAGACTACGGGGGATCTCCTGGTGGTGGCAGAACGGAGGGGAAGGGCTGGGTTCGACCGAATCGAGGAGGGGCAGAGGCGGCGGCCATGGCGGCCATTGGGGGCTCGGGAGCTCCTAGAGCTCAGTGGAGACGCTGGGGAGGGATAGTGGAGCGAGGCGAAGAGCCTGGGTCGATCGGGAGGCCACGGGGCTGCTTAAATAGCCAAGGGGGAGGGGGAGTGAGGTCAAGGCGACGCGGTTGATCACGGGGAGGCCACTAGACAAGGTTGGGGGTCGAGACGAAGAGAGCATGGACAAGCGCAGCGCCGACGTCGCTCCAGAGCGTTTAATGCTCGCCAGAGCCATGGTCACCGCGTGAGCTGGCGAGAAGAAGACACCAAGCATTGGCAAATGTTGTCTAGCGGTAAGTCCTTCGAAGGGTGGTTTCAATTGCGGTGGTAGTTTGGTTAAAACTTCTACGGTTAAATGGTAATCACCCTCTGAAGTTTACTACATCAAACTTGGGTGAGCACTGGTGATCAACAGGAAGGGTTTTGGGAGCAATGGAGTTGTCTGCGAGTTTGAGGTAAAGAAGGACTTTCTTCCTGGTAAGTTTGAGGAGAAATGGACCATGAATGAATATAGTTGCCTCACAACTACATTTTTGATCCAGAAATGAAGATCAACAAGATGCACTCACATGGAGTGTCCACCTGAGCTTAAATTGGGAAAAGCAGGGTCATTTGGTCTTAGGAAGATGCTCAAAAATCCTCATACCATTTGGCAAAGCCAAACTAGTACTTGCTTCACAAACATCTCCTCTGGACAGAAACTTGGAATAATATTGGTGACCAAATGGCTTATTGTAATGATTCAAAATTGGGTGGAGAGATGTTTCATGGGTATAAGAATGATCTGGTAATTTATCAGGATTTTTGAAGCAATATAAAATACACTTGCTTCACAACCTGAAAATATTGCCAGAATCAAAGATCTGGTCCTGTGCTCACATAGATGATTGGATGGGGCTGCAAATGGATGGATGGGGGGTAATATGAGCAAATTAAGGAGTGTGCAAAAGTTCAACTCATTTGGGTACTCCTAGCTAGTACTTCCTTCATAAAGCCTTTTGTCTCACATAAGCTTTGAAAATCACTGAGAAAGATTTGCTAGGCAAATAAATTTGAACTTATGCATGGGGCAATTATTTTGACATAGAAACATGCCCAAAAAGGTGGGGAGCCACTAGGAAAAATATAAATGAAACTTCCTACACAAAGTGCCATTTAGGGCAGAAAGGAAGAATAATTATTGGGGAATTATTTTTGAACTGGCCAAGGCAATGTTTGGGCATATTTGGGCTATACATGACCCAAAGAAATTATGAGAATTATTTGGGGATTTTTGGATGGACATAAATATAGGTTGCTTCACAACCTAGGGCAGATAGGGTTATTCCTTTAATTAAAAAGGAATATTCCCTAGGAAAAGAATTTTAGGGTTTGGTCAAGGAGTGAAATGACATGATCTAGGCAAGGTTTTGAGAATGATGAGCCACTTGGGAGGGGAAATGAGGATGATTTCCCTGGTGGCAAGGCCACAGAACCACTCCAAAAAGAAATACAGAGCAAAAACCAAATAAATCAAAAGAAAAAGAAAAGGGTCAAAATCCAGGCTGTTACAATGGGCCTTCAAGAAGCGTTTCCACGGCGTCATCTTTGCAAGAAGGGGGTGCAGGAATGGGGATCGGGATTCGGGGATTCGGGGGTTGCCGGCACTAGAGCCATTTGAGCCGCGAAGCTTAAGGAGGAGACTTAAATAGACCCGGATATTTTCGCCATAAGCGGTTCCTAGAAAACAACTGTGTGTGATGTTGTAGATATTTTTTATTAGCTGTGAAAGACGAATTTGGAATAAAGTGCCAACGGATAGTGTTTTAAATGAACGAGAAATTTTGTAGTACTTATACAACGGTCATGTCAAATTTTGGAAAATTTCAGGGGTCATTTCACATTCTAAGACATTTAAGTGATTTTCTAGCCATTTAATGACCGTAATTGAATTTTGAACTACATGTACATGCAACAGCTAACCATAATGGTTTGAAAACTCATATTATGTGTTCTTGTGTGAGCGATTTAATTCCATGTGCAGTAAATTGGAAGGAATTTTCAAACATATTGGTCTAACCGCTATGACACAATTAAGCATGGAGTGACATGGCATTTTAATTCCAAAAAATTAAAAAAATCAGAAACACATGAAACCTTGGTTGATGTAATGTCATGCCATTAAGATGATGTGGTAAAAAAATTGGCATATTTGACCAAAGTTTGGGCACACACCCCTCACAAACCGGAGCAACTCACTAGAAGGCTCGTGGTTCCGAGAGGGAACAATGCATGTTTGATGACGAACGGGAGATAGCTTCCTCTTACGGCCTTCAAATTTTTTTGTACGTCTAACGTGCACTACTACAACTGTAATGTGAAATTTTTCAAAATTCTAGGGGTCATTTGACCTTTTAAAGACATTTAAGTGATTTTCTAGCCATTTAATGACCGTAATTCAAATTGGAACTACATCTACATGCAACGCATAACCAAAACGGTTTGAAAAATCATATTTGTGTACTTGTGTGCGAGTTAATTCCATGTGAAGTAAACTAGAAGGAATTTTCAAACATATTTGTATCACGACATGGACACATATGCATTTATACGTATGCATGGAGTGGCATGGCATTTTAATTCCAAAAAAAATCAGAAACATATGAAACCTTGGTTGATGTAATGTCATGCCATCAAGATGATGTGGTAAGCAAATTGGCATGTTTGACGAAAGTTTGGACACACAACCATCACAAACCAGAGCAACTCGCTAGAAGGTTCGTTGTTCGGAGAGGGAACAATGCATGTTTGATGAAGAACGGGAGATAGCTTCCTCTTACGGCCTTCAAATTTTTGTTACGTCTAACGTGCACTACTACAACTATAATGTGAAATTTTGGAAAATTATAGGGGTCATTTGACCTTTTAAAGACATTTAAGTGATTTTTTAACCATTTAATGACCGTAATTCAAATTTGAACTACATCTACATGCAACGCCTAACCAAAACGGTTTGAAAAATCATATTTGTGTACTTGTGTGCGAGTTAATTCCATGTGCAGTAAATTAGAAGGAATTTTCAAACATATTGGTCTCACGACATGGACACATGCGTATGTATGCATGTAGTGACATGGCATTTTAATTCAAAAAAAATAGAAAAATGATTAGAAACACACGAAACTTTGGTTGATGTAATGTCATGCCACCAAGATGATGTGGTAAAGAAATTGGCATGTTGGACGAATGTTTGGACACAGACCCCTCACAAACCGGAGCAACTCGCTAGAAGGTTCGTGGTTCCGAGAGGGAACAATGCATGTTTGATGATGAACGGGAGATAGCTTCCTCTTACGGCCTTCAAATTTTTTTCTACGTCTAACGTGCACTACTACAACTGTAATGTGAAATTTTTCAAAATTCTAGGGGTCATTTGACCTTTTAAAGACATTTAAGTGATTTTCTAACCATTTAATGACCGTAATTCAAATTTCAACTACATCTACATGCAATGCCTAACCAAAACAGTTTGAAAAATCATATTTTTGTATACTTGTGTGCGAGTTAAAAAATCATCAGACGATGTAAATATCTGGTGTTCAAAAAACAAAATGTAAAGATCTGGTAAGACAACCGGACCCACACGATTGGCACTCTATCTCACGGCTCAAGGTTTGGTAAGTGATTGGCGGGGATCATTAATCAGACACGCCTCTGTATTGGAAACCGTCAGCTATTATGTTCATACATGGATTTGCTGCGGGAATTGTGTGTAATTCAAACTACAGTACTCGTAAATTCCGGCGACCGGCGTGTGTACTGTCCCCGTCGATCTAGATTCTGGTCGCCAATAAATACTACCTTGCTCACTTCGTCATGCCTGCATTCTCATATACATCCTCCCCTCGCTTGCCCTCTCTCTCTCTCTCTCTCTCTCTCTCTCTCTCTCTCTGCAAATCCACCATGGCACTTGATCTGCCTGCCTTGAGCAGTCGCCGCCCCAGGGGCAGCTCACTCGATTAGCAGCGACGAGGACCCCTACGCGCCGCCTAACGAGGTTGCGCCGGACCCCCCAACTTTGGATTGGTTTTCGGGCAAGTACAATCTTTTGTCTGTGAAAGTCGCTACCGCCGGCTAAGAAAGCCAGGCAAGTGGCGTTCAAGAAGGAGATGGCGGAGGAGGAAGCCAGGTACAAGGCGGCATGCGAAGCCCATGATGCCGCCTGGAAAAAGGAGGCGGCGGAGCTTTGGGGGCCGGCGCATTGTCGTGCCGAGGAGATGTACAAAGACGGGTACTTCGCGAGGAAGGTCACAGGCGCTGGGCGCCTCGTTGCTGCATGAAGGTGGGCCGATAAGCTCCAGCGTGCCACCAACGAGGAGCTTCGGTGGGCGCCCAACGAAATGGCAAGATCGGTCGCGTGCGCCCGCCAGCAAGAGGCAGCTCGGTACGTCAAGCGCTACGAGGCGGAGGAGTCGGAGTACTGCCTCCGCACTGGGAATACGCCGCGCACCAGGGAGCTGCTGGTGAAGGGCTGCCGGTATACTGGCCCCGGGAGGGATTATTAGTTTTAGTATTGTTCGTTTTCAATTTTATGCATTGTACCTAGTAGTTAAGTATCATCACGTATATATACGGCCGGTCTATTCTGCTAATATTAGCAGAACAACTATTCTGATAACACTTCCGCACTGCATGCTCAACGCAAGTGCATGTCATTGTTTGAACCAAGTGTGCTGCAGTACTCAGGCGAGTGAACTTCGCATCGGAAAAAACTGCATGCTTGTGTTTTTTGATACCTTTTTTGCTCTAGTTTTTTAACCGTTTGTTGGAATGAGGCGTGTAATATACCGTTGAAAATCTATGGATTAGGCGCAACTTCGCTATATTGAACACTTTTCGAGATTCTTCACGGTTTAATAGCAGTTTCGAAAATGGTGCGGCCCACGACAAGTGGCAGCGAGCGTTTTTTCGCGTTTTTTCAAACGGCTCATCGAAATGAAGCAAATGATACACCGTTGGAAAGATATCGTCGAGGCGCACATTTTTCTTATCTAGTTTTTTCTCTTGTTCGTTACGGTTTAAGAGTAGTTTCAAATTTACTAAATCACAGAATTCTGTTTTTCAATTTGTTTTCAAATTTTTGGTACTATTTTCACTCCAGTTTTTTAACCTTTTGTCGAAATGATGCATGTGATACGCCGTTGAAAGTCTATGGACGATGCGCAACTTTCATATCTGGTAATGTTTTTGAGATTTCTTACGGGTTTTAAGTTAATTTGAGAAATCTTGCGGCCGACGACGAGTGGCAGCGGCGGTTTTTCGCTAATTTTTTCCGAACTGTTGGTCGAAATGATTCAAATCATACACCGTCGGAAAGATATCGACGAGACGCGACTTTTTAATGTAGAACACTCTCTCTAATTCTTTACGGTTTAAGAGCGGTTTTGATTTTACCGAAAAGGGGACACTGTTTTTCGCGAGACCAAAATCGTCGTGTGTACTTCATCGGACGGAAGAACACACTGCTTCAAAAGGAAATCCGCACTGCAGTAGGTAGTCAAGTGAACTTCATGATTTCTTTTTGTCGGACATAAACTTTCTCGCACAAGTTTTTGTTATCTTTTTTTCAACTTTTTTTTCAAACGAGGGTGGACTACAACACTTCCGAAAGTGAACCGTAACACTACCCAAAGTGAACCTGATGAGTTCTTGTTGTCTTTTTTTCATACTTCTTAATTTTTTACGCGCATTGACCAAGCGAGTGGACCTTTCATCGGACAGAAGAATGCACTGCTTCAAACGGAAAACCGCACTGCAGCAGGCAGTCAAGTGAACTTCATGATTTCTTTTTGTCGGACATAAACTTTCTCACAAAAGTTATTGTTGTCTTTTTTTCAACTTTTTTTTGAATGAGAGTGGGCCGCAACACTCCTGAAAGTGAACCACAACACTATCAAAAGTGAACCTCATGAGTTTTTCTTGTCTTTTTTTGTACTTATTAATTTTTTACGCGCGTTGACCAAGCGAGTGGACCACAGGGACTGAGCGAGTGAACTACATCTAATATAGAAGTGAGCTTCTTTTGAGATATTTTTTCCCTATTTACAAGTGGGACAAGTGAACCACATAGAAGTTTTATAGATCAAGGGGCATTAAATGCGTCTTGTCCCGTAATACAAGTGATAAGATCGTAGCACTGTAGGCCTTTCCACCTCCTGTGTGCCACTGTGGCAGCCCCTTTCAACTATAAAAGGAGGCCCATGGCGTACTGGAGAGGGATTCGGCTCTTTGGAACCACGCAGCCACCGTAACTTGTTCAAGAGCTCAAGAACACTCAATACATCCACCAAAGCAGGACTAGGGTTTTACGCGTTCCTTGCGGCCTGAACCTGGGTAAATGATCCTTGTGCTGGTTACTAATCCTGCTCTTCTCACAATCCCGCGCCCCGCAACCGCAGAAGGGATCATCGTGATCCCAGGTGTCATTTCCCACCGACATCTTTGGCGCGCCAGGTAGGGGGCGCAATTGTGAGAATCTGGTCTAGTAATTGGCCCAGCAGTTCTTCATCGCCATGGCTCCTAAGAAGAAGATGACCACGGCGATTGGTTAAATGCGGGACCGGACTGCCCGATGCAGTGCGGACCGATGGCGGGCGATCCACGGAGAGAACCCGTGGCGCGGCCCGCGAACATCCACATCACCCTGGAAGTCCAGGCCTGGTGAGTGGCGTCGTTCGTACGCCAAGCGACGAGCCACGCGTCGCGGGCTCCAGAGACGGAGTCGGGCCCCCCGCAGGTGGCGCGAGGCCCTCCAGGGGCGTCGTCGTGCTGCCAGAAGGCGGCGCGGCAACCTCCAAGACGCCAACACCGGCGCCCATGGTGTGCTCTTCTCAGGTCATGTGTGATGAGCAGCACCGCTCTGCTGGTGACCCTGGGCGCCGCCCTGGGAAGAGTCCCATGCGTCCTTCGCATGATGAGGAGGGCCAGCATGCGCGCCGAGGTGCTGGCGAAGGTGGCGGACGGCTACGGGGCTGTGATGGGGCTCCTTCTAACGCGGTTAGAAGTCGAAGCGCATCTCGGTCCACACAGCTTTCGCCGCCGCCCACGCCGGCAGAAGCCCTAGCACGCGCGCAGCTGCTCATCAACTTTCCTCCCGCTGCGGAGAAGATTAACGAATGGAGGGCCACCGTCCGGAGCCTCGTCGGCATCGCTAACAACGACGAGTTGCGGCCGGCGGGACCCATGGGCCGTCGCTCCGTCGAGCCACCGCATGCTAGCGGTGGACGGGCCGGAGGCGATGCGGCCACGGTGCACTCCCCTCCTCCATACCGGCCACCGTGGGTGTCGGTCCGTCGTGACGATGCTCGTGATGATATCTCCATAGCGTCGTCCGACCCGCGAACCCGCGGTGACCAACGTCAAGTTCTTCAAGAGAGAGCTCACGAAGACGCCCGAACCACCATCGAGCGCCGGCGTGACGCCCGCCACCAGTCAGATAGGCGGGCAGGGCCCGCTACGGTCCGCCCAGCACCGGGAGGCTACGGTGGCCTACCCTACGAGGTGGGTTGTCCGGCCTTCACCCATGAGCTCTGGCAGTTCTAGTGGCCCTCCCACCACACGTTCAAGCCCGACGTTGGCGAGAAGTACAACGGCAAAACTCACCCGTAGGAATTCCTCAACATCTACACCATCATGATGCAAGCTGCTGGGGCCCACGACGATAAGGTGCTTGCCAATTACTTTCTATTTGCACTCAAGCCCAATGTTATGTCATGATTGATGCACTTGCCGGTGGACACCATTTGTTCTTGGGCGGATATGTGTCATGAGTTTGTTGGCGCCTTTACCGGAGGCCACCAAGCTCATGGCCAGGCGAGTGATTTGCATATCATCCCCCAGAAGGAAGGAGAAAACTTGCGCAAGTACATCCAAAGGTTCAGCCGAGTGCAGTACAACATCCCCGACATTCATCATGCCGCCGTGATCAGCGCATTCCATCAGAATGTGCGCAACCGTAAGATACGTGAGGAGCTGGAAATGAACAAGGTCAAGGATGTGGCCGAACTTTATGTTCTGGCCGATCGGTGCGCTCGTGCTGAAGAGGGAAGGAAGTACCACAGCAAAGACGCCGACACGGAAACCGACTCCACGGATGATACCGCCACCCCGGCGAAGAAGGGCCGGCGCCGTACAAGGAAGCACAAGGGCAAGACCGTGCTTGCCGTCTAGGGGTCCGACGATACCGGCGCCACCAAGAAACCCAAGGCGAGTGACCCCGGCAAGGAGGTTGCCGGGTGTGTCGCTTGCCGGGCCTTGGCGGCTGCCGATAAGCCAGGGGGCTCCGACAAGCAGTATTGCAAGATCCACCGCACCAAGGGCCATGACCTCCAGAACTGCCGGCAAGTGGAGCTGCTCGCTGAGAAGCAGAAAGCCGAGTATGAGCGGCGGGACAAGGAGAAGGGCCAAGAGGGTGCCGAGGGATCCTGCAAGAAGCATGGCGGCCAAGGAGGCCGCCGCGGCAAAGATAATCAGCGGGAGAGGCCCGCCCAGGGCCGCGACAAGAAGCAAGAAGACGATGATCACGACGAGGACGATGAGTTCGGCAACCACGAGTTTCAGAAAGCCACAAAAGCCATGTGCGTCGATGGTGGCGCCTCGCTGCATACATCTCACCGCCAGCTCAAGCAGTGGGTGCATGAGATCACAGCGGTGGAGCCGTCGTTCGATGCACGGAAGCCGCTGAAGTGGTCAAGCACGCCTATCATCTTCGACACCGAGGACCATCCTGACCGCACTACTGCGGTCGGGTGCTTGCCGTTGTTGGTTTCACCAAAAATCCGCAACCTCAAGGTGATGAAGATGTTGGTTGACGGTGGGGCCGGTCTGAACTTGATCTTGCCTGTTGTGATCAAGAGGCGGCAGATCCCTGATGGAGACCTCGAGGAGACGGGCACGTTCCAAGGGGCAACCCAGGGAGGAGCTAGCCGAAGGGAAAGGTCACGCTGCCCTACAACGGGATTCTCAGCCGCCCGGCACTAGCCAGGTTCATGGCGGCTTCACATTACGCCTAAAACACGCTGAAGATGCCGGGGCCGATGAACATCATCACCATCCCCTCCGACAAGAAAGACGCATTTATTTGCGGCGACCAACTCTACCGGGAAGCAGTTGCAGCAGCTGCTGCCAAGGCACCTGCTCCTACCGATGGAATCCCGGGAGGGAAGAAGATCGGCGAGACCCCTCGCACCCACTCCGGCAAGCGCACCTCTTCGGGGTGTTGCGCTCCCATTGAGGACGTTCCAGAGAGCTCCACCGGCAAGAGGAAGAAGTCCAGAGTTGCACCACCAGAGATCAAGAGGGTGCCCGACACGGGGGGAGCTTTTACCATAAGCCCGACCCTCGACAGTAAATAGGAAAGAGAGCTCGTCACTTTCCTGCGGGCGGATGTCGATGTGTTTGCATGGCAAGCCTCTGACATCCCCGGCGTTCCCAGGGAAGTGATTGAGCACCATCTTGCTGTCTCTCCTTATGCACGGCCCGTCAACCAAAAAGTCAGGAAGCAAGCTCCGGAAAGGCAGGAGTTAATCACGGAGGAGATCAGAAAATTAGAGGCGGCAGGCTTGGTAAGGGGAGTGCTCCATCCGACGTGGTTGGCCAACCCGGTAGTGGTGCGCAAGGCAAACGGGAAGTGGAGACTGTGTATTAATTGCACAGACATCAATAAAGCTTGTCCAAAGGATCCCTTCCCGTTACCACGCATCGACCAGATTGTTGACTCCACGGCTGGGTGTGACCTGTTATCATTCCTCGACGCCTACTCAGGGTACCACCAGATCTTCATGACAAAAGAAGACGAGGAGAAGACATTGTTCATCACCCCATGTGGTATGTATTCCTTTTTACGGATGCCTTTCGGGTTGAAGAGTGCTGGCTCGACTTTTGCAAGAGCAGTCCAAATTGGTTTTAAACCCCAGCTACATAGAAATATGGAAGCTTATATGGATGACATAGTGGTCAAAACCAAGGACAGAGCAACACTTGTGCAAGATCTGGACGAAACATTTGCAAACCTGCGCAAGATCAACCTCAAGTTGAACCCTGAGAAGTGTGTCTTCGGTGTCCCGTACGGCAAGCTTCTCGGGTTCTTTGTGTCGCAGCGCGGGATTGAGGAAAACCCAGATAAGATCAAGGCCATCGAGCACATTGAGGCACCTAAACGGATCAAAGATGTGCGTCGTCTCACTAGCTGTGTTGCCGCCATGAGCAGATTCATCTCCAAGTCCGCGGAGCGCGCCCTTCCCTTTTTCAAGATCTTGAAGAAGACGGGCGCAATGGAGTGGACCCCGGAGGCCGTGGTAGCACTGCAGGACTTGAAGAAGTACCTCTCCTCTACCCCAGTGCTGGTTGCGCCCAAACCACAAGAACCGTTGCTGCTGTACCTAGCGGCGACGAATCAAGTGGTTAGCGCCGCACTAGTGGCGCAGAAGGAGGTCGACGAAGAGGCAACGGATGGCGAGCTGAAACCCTCCCCGGCAGGGCTTGGTCCCGGCAAGACTGAGTCCCCGGCGGTGGCCTTGACGCCAAGGCGAGGCCGTCTGACGGGGTGAAGTGGCATGAAGAAGAAAATGGTGCAGCACCCGGTTTGCCCGTCGGCTCCCTCTTGCGAGGCTAGGTCGAGGTACTCAGGTGTGCCAAAAATGCTCTTCGGCCTCCTTATGGCCTCGAGGAAGCTGCGTCATTACTTCCAAGCGCACGAGATCACCGTGGTCACCCGCCTCCCGTTGCAACGGATATTGCATAACCCAGATGCAACGGGGAGGATCGTGGAATGGGCCCTGGAGCTGTCGAGTTTCGGTTTAAAGTTCGAAAGCACCTCAACGATTCAGAGCAGAGTCTTGGCGGAGTTCGTTACAGAATGGACCTCGACGCCCGACGAAGAGGTACAGGAGACCACTCTCCCCGGCCGGGAAGCGAGCCGCAACTGGATCATGTACTTTGATGCGGCTTTTTTGCTGCAAGGCGCCATGCTGGTGTGCTGCTTGTCGCACCCACCGGAGAGCACCTCAAGTATGTCGTCCAAATGCACTTTCCCCGGGAGATGTTGACCAACAACACCGCCGAGTACGAGGGCTTGCTTGCCGGTCTCAGGATCGCGGTGAACCTCGGAGTCAAAAAGCTCATCGTCAGGGGTGATTCGCAGCTCGTCGTCAGGCAGATCAACAAAGATTATCAAAACCCGTTGATGGAAGCTTACGTGGATGTAGTGAGGAAACTGGAGGAGCGCTTTGACGGTATACGAGTAGAGCATGTCCCCCAGATGGAAAACGACATCGCCGACTACCTGTCAAAGCGCGCTACCCTCAACCTACCTATGGAACCAGGTACTTTTGTGCTTCGGTTAACTCAACCATCCGTCGAACCATCAACCGGGCAGAACAAGTGGAGGAAGCTAGGCCCCGGCAAGTACTTCCCCGCCGAGCTCCCCGGAGACGCTGGCGAAGATGTTGCCATGGATGCCAATCCTGCCGCGGGGCAACCGACTCCTGTAGGGCCTTAGACCATGGCCGTAGAGACGGTCGCTCCCGTGGCACAAGAGATGCCTTTGGTCCTTGCCGTCGAGCCGCAGGCTCTGGCATGGGTGCAACACACCGTCCGATTCCTCCAAATGGGAGAGCTTCCTGAGGAACAGGAAGAGGCAGAGAGAGTAGCCCGCCGGTCTGCTCTGTACCAATTCGTTGACAACGTCGTGTACAGAAAGAGACCGAATGCGGTGAAATTGAAGTGCATCTCCCGGGAGGAAGGGCTAGAGTTGTTGGCAGAGATACATGGAGGCATGTGTGGCTCCCACACAGGGTAGAGGGCCCTTGCTGGCAAGGCTTTCCGGCAAGGTTTCTTCTGGCCCACCGCCCTCCAGGATGCGACGGCACTAGTAACCAAGTGTGAAGCGTGCCAGTTCCATTCAAAGAAGCTTCATCAACCAGCTCAAGCCCTTCAAACCATCCCTCTCTCCTGGCCCTTCTCGGTCTGGGGGCTCGACATATTGGGCCCTTTCCCTCGTGCCGTCGGGGGCTTTGAGTACTTGTACGTTGCAATCGACAAGTTCACAAAGTGGCCAGAGGTGGAAGCGGTGAGGAAGGTGATAGCGCAGTCGGCCATCAAGTTCTTCTAGGGGCTAGTTTGCTGTTTTGCGGTAGCCAACAGGGTCATCACCGACAAAGGCACACAGTTCACAAGCCATGCCTTCATGCAGTACATTGAGGATCTCGGCAGCAAGGCATGTTTTGCTTCTGTGGCACACCCACGAAGCAATGGCCAAGCAGAGAGGGCAAATGCTGAAGTTCTGCGAGGCTTAAGGACGAAGAATTTTGAAAGGCTGCGCAAGAGTGGAAGGCGCTGGATTGATGAGTTGCCGGCGGTTCTTTGGTCGATCAGAACAACGCCAAATCGAGCCACCGGCCAGACACCCTTTGCCCTGGTCTACGTGGCAGAAGCAGTTCTCCCCACGAAACTCATATACGGGTCACCTCGAGTGCTCGCTTATGATGAGCTTGAGCAAGAGCGATTGCGGCAAGATGACGCAACGCTCCTTGAGGAAGATCGTCTCCGGGCGGCTGTGAGAGCAGCATGCTACCAGCAAGCCTTGCGCTGCTACCATAGCCGCAAGGTTCATGCCCGGAGCTTTGAGGAAGGCGACCTTGTTCTTCGGCACGTTCAGTCGGCCAAGAATTCCAACAAGTTGACGCCAAAGTGGGAAGGCCCTTATCGGGTAACACGAGTCACCAGGCCCGGCGCGATCCGCTGGAGATCGAAGATGCCGTTCAGTGAGCAACTCACGGAACATCGAGCATCTTCGCAAGTTTTACCCATAAGGCGCGGCTGCCGGGCCTCCCGGCAAGCCACCTTTTGTACAAGCCTTTCCGGCAAGGCATGTAACCCTTTGTACAAAGCCAGGCGCAGACCCTGAGCATAAATAAATGAAGCGCTGGCACCCTAAGTTATAGCATGCATGGTAGGTCGAGTCTCTTCCTCGGTTAGGGTTCATAGTGCTTAGCGGCGGCTAACCCCTACCTTAGAGGTCGAGTGCGTCTCTTTGTTCTCTTCTGTCCTCTTTGGTTCGCAGGGCACATGATCACTTCTGCCGAGCTATTTGGAAGAAAGGGAACGGACCGGCGTCCCGACCCGGGGAAACCAAAGTTGCCGGGGGCTGCAAGTAGAAAGATCCAACCGCGGCAAGCCAAGGTTGCCGGGGGCTGCAGATCCAGATAAGTCTTGTATCCTCTATCATGCATTTCGATATAGAACTGGGATATGTGAAACCTCGTTTTATTTCTAGGCTACCGTGCTCCCGTTTTTTTTGTACCCAAGGATTATCTCTTGGGTCCGGATTTGGTTGTAGTCGCGGCAGCAAGGAAATGGAACGAGGAGCCTAAACCCACCTCATCCCTGCCTCCGCCAAGGGCGTGAGAAAGGTCGAGCAAAGTGGGGGGACGGCAAGGCCTGTTGCCGGGTGAAAAACGTTTATCTTTAAAAATAACGAGGATTCGCTCCTTGTCGTGGGGTTCACCTACGAACGAAAAACCCGGCAAACATCCCTTTTCATTAAAAACATCCCGTACAGGTACAGTTCATACGGAGTGAAAAACATGAGCAAGGGGATTACAAGTTCTAAATTTAACGAAGGCCCGAAGGCTTACAGACTAAAAAGAGATAAGATGCCCGTAATCCCTTTCTTGTCCCTTTCCTCAGGAGGCACGTCAAGGAAGAAAAAAGGGGCAAAAGGAGCGCCTGGGCAAGGTACGAGGGGAAGAAGGCGTCCAAAGAACATGCCGGCGGTCGGCTAGGAGAGGGTTGGCGGTGGTGGCGCCGGAGGAAGAGCTGGAAGATGAGGCAGCGATCTGTCAATACGCTACGAAGGTGTTGGTGCCATCGTACTCCGACTTGACGGCCCGCCACCCGCCTTCTTCGCCCTCTCCGGCCTTCCTATGCCAGCCGCCCAAGGAGGCGACCTCGAGAAGTTCAAGGAGCCGGCGACACGGATGATGGGGTCGTCGGTGTCGCCCCGGAGCGGCGCGCTCGACACTTAGTCGGACCCGTCATCTTTCCGCCCGTTGCCCTCGTCGTCGCTGCCGATGTCCTCCTCGCCACTCTCGCTCGAGGAGGAATCTTCATCGTCAGAGGAGCTCTCCATGCAGCACCTTACGCGAGTCCCGAAGTGCCCAAAGACCTTGACGGAGAGGAGGCTGCTCTCCATTAATTTGAAATGGAGAGTGAGCCCCTCCGTTAGGCTGTGGATGCGGGCAAAGGTCTTCCACCCTCGGTGAAGATACATGACGTGAGGGGTGGGGAACACGACGTCGGCCCATGTGCCGCTGTTCCCACAGCCCCTCATATGAAGCCGCAGCGCCTGTGGTGGGTCCTGCTCCATCTCCCGCGCAAATGGAGTCGGGAGGCGAAGACGACGGCACGGCGGCTGGCGCAGCCTGATGAAGAACTCGTAAGGGTTATCCCCGACGTGGCCCTCCACCGGGGGAAGGGCCGCTGGCGGAGGCAAAACCGATCTGCCACCCCGTCCTCCTCTCCCTCGAGCGTCGTGACAGCCTCGACCTCGCCCCCTTCCCCTTCCTCTAACGGCTGGCTCTGTGTAACGCCCCGGATACAACTTTCCATATTCGTAACTCCAACTGTTGCCTTTTCCGGAGATGCGATATGTTATTTCCTCCCTGGTTGGGTTTTTTTCTTTTGTTTTGCATTTTGTTCATGTCATGCATCTCATCTCATAGCATCATGCGCATTGCATCTGCATGTTTTCACAAAGTTTGCACCCGTTCGTAGTTGCTGCGTTCTCCCCTTAATTTCGTTGACCGTTCCGAGACCAACCATGTTTGCATTTCCCTCTTGTCAGACCACCTAACCTCTCTGCACGCCACCGACCCCCCTCTTGCGCGCGTCCGAAAATTGTCCTGAACCCGACCCGAGTAGTCGTCACCGTTGGATCCGGATCATCCCCAAACATCTATAAAATATCTGCGTTTATTTGTTGGACTCCCCTAAGCCATTTATCTCGACCGTTCGATTTTAATCGGATGATCCAAAAACCTCTAATTTCCCTATATTTAGACCCCTAGTCAAAATATGGGCAAACCCTAACTTCTAGGGAGATGTCCCATCCCGCCGCCACTCCACAAAATCCTCTCGGGATCCCCCTCCCTCGATCCCACAACCTCCTCCCAGCTCGGGATCCATCTCCACCCAATCGAACCCCCGCCTCCATTTCCGTGTCCGACCAACCTCCTCTGGCTGCAGCCCCGCGTCTCCACACTCGTGCCCAAGCAGGAGCTCCTCGAGACGGAGCTCATCCAGCAGGCCCCTTGCCTCCCTCGATCCACCTCGTCCTCGTGCCCGAGATCCACTCATCCAACGCGCTCAGCCTCCACCATCTTCCTCGCCTCTGCCTCGACATCGCCGGCGACCACCTTCAGCAGGACTCTGCGCCCCTGCCTCTCCCTTCCTCTTCCTTCTCTCCTCCCTCTCTCACCTGCTCCCTCTGTTCATGCAACAGGGAGCCCCAAGGAGTTTGCGCCGGCCATCCTCGCCTCCCGCGCCCGGACGACGTCGTCCTCGAGCTCCCCGACGCCGGTCCTCGCCAGCAGCACCCCGGCGCCGCGCGCCCATGCCTTCCTCCCCACGTCGGGATCTGCTGCCGCCATGTCTTCACCTTGCCGGAGTTGCCCTGCCGTCGCCAAATTCCACGGCGCCGCTGCTCTGCTTCCTGTCTAGAAGAGGAGGACGCCGCCTCTCCTTCGAGTCGTTCGAGCAGCAGGAGCACGTTTTTCTCGAGCGTTGACCGACCTCGATCCAAGCCGGCCTCGTCCCGATCTCCTAGCCCATCAGCAGCAAGGCCCAGCCATGCGTTCCCAGCCGGCCTGCTGCCTCCAAGGCCCAGCGCTGGCCTGCCCGGCCTCCTCCACCGACTGGGCCTGGCCCATGGGTGAGCGCCCACAGCCCCTCCTCTCTGTTGGCCCAGCAGTGCACTCAGATTCGGCCTGTGTCATATTTTTTTTCCTGTTGCATTTTTTTTCTATTTTCCAGAGAAACTGCATATTTACAGATTGCACCCTAAACTTCATGCATTTATATCTCACAAACCGTGCATCGGATTAAAATGTTTTAAATATGAAAAATGCTTAGAATTTTATCTAGTTTCACAATATGCCACTTTCATCCATGTTTAAAATGTTTAAAATGTTGTTTGTTTAAATTTGCTCAAATGCCATGTTAAAATGCTTTATTTCATAACTAAATAACTGTAGCTCGGAATTAAATGTTCTTTTTTATGTAAATGGGGTGGAAAATGCCTAGTTTAACATGGTGCACTTCATTTTGCTGCTTGACATCATTAAAATTGTGTTTAGGGCAAAACAGTACCAAATCCAAAATACGCATATGAGGATTTTCCGGAATTGTTGTTTGTTGTTTCCGGCCTCATTTAAACTTGCCTAGATAGTTAGATTACTTATGTTTCATCTCTTGCCATGTTTAACAACATTTAATATTGTTGTGTTCCTAAACAAGAGTGAACTAAATAATTGCTTGTGGTGTTTCGTCAATATGCAACTCGTTGCATATTGAGCTCCACTTAACTTGTAGTATTGTTTGTTGCACTTTGCCATGCCATGCTCATTAAACCGGACATGAATCATACTTGTTTGTGCATCATGCCATGTTTATGCTTGTGCATTTACCATGTTGTTTGTTTCTTTCTGGTGTTGCTTCTTTGTTCTGGTAATGTTGCGATTGTGAGGATTCGTTCGACTACTCCCGTTCATCTTCTTCATGGACTCGTTCTTCTTCCTTGCGGGATTTCAGGCAAGATGACTGTCACCTTGGATCTCATTACTATCATTGCTATGCTAGTTGCTTCGTTCTATCGCTATGCTGCGTTACATATATTTTGCTCATCAAGCCTCCCAAATTGCCATGAACCTCTAACCTTTGACACCCTTCCTAGCAAACCATTGATTGGCTATGTTACCGCTTTTGCTCAGCCCCTCTTATAGCGTTGTTAGTTGCAGGTGAAGTTTGAAGATTGCTCCATGGTGAACAGGATTATGTTGGGATATCACAATATCTCTTATTTAATTAATGCATCTATATACTTGGTAAAGGGTGGAAGACTCGGCCTTATGCAGTGTTTTGTTCCACTCTTGCCGCCCTAGTTTCCGTCATACCGGTGTTATGTTCCCGGATTTTATGCGTTCCTTACGCGGTTGGGTGATTTATGGGACCCCTTGACGATTCGCTTTGAATAAAACTCCTCCAAAGAAGGCCCAACCTTGGTTTTACCATTTGCTTCACCTAGCCCTTTTTCCCTTGGGTTTTGAGCGAGGTCATCTTTATTTTACCCCGGGCGGTTCTCCTCCGAGTGCTGGTCCAAACCGAAGCGATGTCCGGCGCCCACAGGCAACCGAGGTCTATGCCAACCCGTCGTCTTGCTGATCCGGTGTGCCCTGAGAACGAGATATGTGCAGCTCCTATCGGGATTTGTCGGCACATCCGGGCGGCTTTGCTGGTCTTGTTTTACCATTGTCGAAATGTCTTGTAAACCGGGACTCCGAGTCTGATCGGGTCTTCACAGGAGAAGGTATATCCTTCGTTGATCGCGAGAGCTTATCATGGGCTAAGTTGGGACACCCTGCAGGGTATAAACTTTCGAAAGCCGTGCCTGCGGTTATAGGCAGATGGGAATTTGTTAATGTCCGATTGTAGATAACTTGACACCAGATCCGAATTAAAACGCATCAACCCCGTGTGTAGCCGTGATGGTCTCTTTTCGGCGGAGTCCGGGAGGTGAACACGGTTTTTGGGTTATGTTTGACGTAAGTAGGAGTTCAGGATCACTTCTTGATCATTGCTAGCTTCACGACCATTCTGTTTGCTCTCTTCTCGCTCTTATTTGCGTATGTTAGCCACCATATATGCTTAGTCGCTGCTGCAACCTCACCACTTTACCCCTTCCTTACCCTTTAAGCTTTGCTAGTCTTGATACCCATGGTAATGGGATTCTTTGAGTCCTCGTGGCTCACAGATTACTACAACAACGATTGCGGTACAGGTTTTATGATGATCATGGCCTTGAGAGCGATGTTTGCTTGTTTGAGTTATTCTTACGCTTCTTCTTGATCGGGGATAGGTTCCAGGTCGGCAGCCTGGGCTAGCAGGGTGGATGTCGTTTGAGTTTCTGTTTGTGTTTCATCCGTAGTCGGATGATGCTATTATGTATTGTGATGTTGTATTCGTGTGGCATTGTACGCCTTTTGTATGTATCCTCGTCTATTATGTAATGTTGATGTAATGATATCCACCTTGCAAAAGCGTTTCAATATGCGGTTCTATCCTTGGTGGGACCGTCGAGTCTCTTTAGGATAGTATCGCATATTGGGCGTGACAAGTTGGTATCAGAGCCTCGACCGACCATAGGAGCCCCCTTGATTGTTGGTCGTTGTTGAGTCTAGAAGAAAAACTATTTTGAGTCTTAGGTTTATATATATCGGAGAGTAGGATTCTTTTTACTCCTCAGCCCCCTTCGTCGCTCTCGTGAGGTCTCCTGACGTAGATGTTTTGACTTTCCTCTCCTCAAATTTCACTAAAAAAAATTTAGGATCACGTGGGTATCTTGGAATCGTTCCGATGGTTTTGTGACAAGAACATTGTTCTTGGTGCCTCATGTCTTTTATGTGGCAGTGACCCGGGGGGTTGAGCTCCGAGGTGTTGTCGTCACAATTTTATCGTTGCAGTTCTGGAATACCTGAGTTTTGCCGACATCAAAAATCTCTTTTATGCAGTTGTTGGTGAGATAACCTCGACGCCACCCAGTACTGGGGCGGGAGTTCGGGAGTATTGCACTAACTCGTATAACGGATGCGAAGGTTGAGGTACACGATTTCTGAAGGTTTCTTGGTTATGTGTTGACGGATGGATACGGCTGGATGTAGGGATTGTTAGTTTGGGTGAGATATATTGCTTCCCCCGTATCCCCAACACCAAATTGCATAACCAGAAAGTGTCGGGAGTTTATAGGTGGGAATTCAAGTAGCTCTTAGAATATCTTTCCGACAGATGCATGATATGGGATTGGGTAAATCTCTATCATATGTATTTGTTCCGGCTTATTCTGCAAGTCAAATCCTTTGTTTTGTTTTATTTGTGGTATTCGAGTTGCTTCGAAGTCAAATGTTGAATCCATACCTTTCCTAAACGGTGTTCTCATATTGCTATGTTAATACTAATCCTCCTTGATCATCGACGTCGTCATGTTAATTCTTTTTCAACCGGTGTGCTTCTCTTCAAGTGGTTCCGATCATTTTCAACATCTGCAAGATCAACTCTAAGTTTTCTCACCGTTGTTTGTTTCATCCATTCCAAGTTGTCTTTGTTTTCCCTGCCCTCCCACCCTTTTCTTCAAGGACTCAGATTTCTTAATCGGGTATCCATTTGATTGATGAGAAGTCTCTCTATTCTTTTCCGTCAATGCTCTTATCCGGCGATTCTCAAAAAGATACTAACGGAGCTTCAAGTTCATCATCCTTCATTGTTGCTTCTTCTCCGGTGGATCTAATTCAAGCTTTCGGTGTTGATCATATCCCTTTCCTCATGTCAAATGCTTTCTCATGCCGGTGCACCTCTCAGTCACTCACCTCTGGCTATTCATGTGTTCCAGAGTGCTGAAGATATCTCAAAAGAATCATGTTTCCATTCTTAATCCATTCAAGTTACTTCAAGGTTTTTCTCTCATTCAAGCTTTAATTCTACCGGTGTAACCTCTATTTCAAGCAACCCTTCAACGATGTTTCTTTTGAGTGGGCCCTAACCCACAGGTCTTTTCCCAGGATCTTACCTGACTCTTCTAATTATACCGAAGCTATTCCAAATTCTTTTCAGAGTTTGACGTAAGAATGAATTTCATCAGTCAGATGCTTTTCCAAGATCGATTTCAAATCATTTCATTGATTGGCTCAACCTCTTTGCTTTCCATTTTACTGGAGTATCTCAGTATTTTGGTGGTGTTTTCCCGTTGTCATCTGAAGACTGAAGAAGGATTTCTCCTAAATCTTGGTCCATTCTCTTGAAGATTCATGGTTCTAGCGTTATTGCCATCCTCTCATAATTGTTTTCGATTGTGAGAATTCTTTTCACCCATCCGGATCTGTTCAGGAGTCTTTTCAGTTTGATTCTCCGGAGCACATCATCTCAGAATCATTCATTCCAGCCTTCAACTCTCGTTATCCAAACCTTACCGGTGCATCGTTCAAGTAACCTCTAATCAGTTCATGGCCTCTTCGTTCTCTTGTATCTAAATCCCCTCAAGTATCTTCATTCATTCTCTAATTCTTACCGGTGATTCACCCCTTTACTTCTTTCATTTTCAATTCTTACGGTGGTTCGTTCAAGATTTCCTCTTCCCTTGTTATCGTATCAATTCATTCGTTCTTTCCAATCCTACCGGTGGATCATTGAAGACCTTCCCAAGTTTGCGCTATCTCTATCCTTAATCCCTCAAGAAGAATTAGTATGCCAAATCCAACGTTTGTCATCAATTTAAATTGGTGAAGGATACGCATGACATAATTCTTATTCTTGTTTCATCCAAGTGATTAATTCCTTCTTCCGGAGTTTGTTCATCAGGAAGTAATTCTCGGTTCTAGTGTTTCATCTTTTCCTTTTCCGGAGTTCCAAGTTTTCCGCATTATCTCGTCGCGAAGCTCCATCTAAATCATCGCAAGGCTTCACCTTGTGTTGTCAACTTCTCTTTCTTTTTATCATCCTTTTATTACCGGATTTCTTCATGGAGGTTCTACATGGTGGTTCATCAAGGATTCCTTTCATTCTTCAATTGTTCTTCAAGATTTCTCTCGAAGTTATGACCCGCCAAGCTATTCTCTAAAATAAACATGGTGTTCAACACATGTTTTGTTTTGGGGAGTTCAAGTATTCTTCATCTTGCATTCCGAAGTGCAATTCTCTCTATCTTATCTTTTGAGGTGGTGTTATGTCACTCTTGACAATTTCCTTCATGTTTCATGATTCACATGTTGTCAAGAATGAGATCTTTTCAACCCAGCAATTTCTTTGTTGGAGTATCTTGGGTTATATTTCACCTAAAGCCTTCCATTGGGAATGTTGCTATTTGTGGTGCTTATCAGTGATCCAAGCTTTCTCCATATCCTTCTCGGTGGAAGCAGTTTTTATCTCTTCGTTGATCTCAAAGAAAGCAATTGTTTTCGTTAGTGGCAGAATGTCACCTCATAGTCTTGAGATGTTTTCCATAAGCCCACTACAAGCTTATTCGTGTCGTTGTTGGTTTTCCAACAACCCCGTTGTAACATACTTGAAAGGGTGCTTTCCTAGCTCATTTCTGGCAGAAGTTGGCTTTTTCTTCTCCATTCTTCTATTTCAATGATCTATCTTCTATTCTTTCTTCTGGAGGCATGGTGATGTTGCTCTCTTCACTCATCATCTCTAATTGTGAGGACCGTGTTCTTTTCATGCTTATCCATTTAACCGGAGTGTTGTGTCATCTCTTCAAGTGCTTTTCATCTTATCAAGGTTTCCTTCTTCTTTCAGTCGGAGTGCTGCCCAAATTATATCAATCTTATTCCTTTTCTATCTAGTTTTAACCGGAGTGGTTTCAACATCTATCTTATCACTAAACCTCTTGGTTCTCGTCGTATCCCTTGTTCCTCTTTTCTAACGGAGTGTTTTCAACTTTGTTCATCTTCGTTGTTTTCGTTCATTCAATTTGTCAACCTCTCAAGGTTCGTGGTTTCACTCGTTCGTCAAAGAAGCAACTTAGTTTTACCTCTTCTCTTCCGCTTTCTTTTCCCTCCGGTGCCATCCAAGATCTCAGGACGAGATCCTCTCGTAGTGGTGGAGTGTTGTAACGCCCCGAATACAACTTTCCATATTCGTAACTCCAACTCTTGCCTTTTTCGGAGATGCGATATGTTATTTCCTCCGTGGTTGGGTTTTTTTCTTTTGTTTTACATTTTGTTCATGTCATGCATCTCATCTCATAGCATCATGCGCATTGCATCTGCATGTTTTCACAAAGTTTGCACCCGTTCGTAGTTGCTGCGTTCCCCCCTTAATTTCGTTGACCGTTCCGAGACCAACAATGTTTGCATTTCCCTCTTGTCAGACCACCTAACCTCTCTGCACGCCACCGACCCCCCTCTTGCGCGCGTCCGAAAATTGTCCTGAACCCGACCTGAGTAGTCGTCACCGTTGGATCCGGATTATCCCCAAACATATTTATTTGTTGGACTCCCCTAAGCCATTTATCTCGACCATTCGATTTTAATCGGATGATCCAAAAACCTCTTCTTTTCCCTATATTTAGACCCCTAGTCCAAATATGGGCAAACCCTAACTTCTAGGGAGATGTCCCATCCTGCCGCCACTCCACAAAATCCTCTCGGGATCCCCCTCCCTTGATCCCACAACCTCCTCCCAGCTCGGGATCCATCTCCACCCAATCGAACCCCCGCCTCCATTTTCGTGCCCGACCAACCTCCTCTGGCTGCAGCCCCGCGTCTCCACGCTCGTGCCCGAGCAGGAGCTCCTCGAGACGGAGCTCATCCAGCAGTCCCCTTGCCTCCTTCGATCCACCTCGTCCCCGTGCCCGAGATCCACTCCTCCAACGCGCTCGGCCTCCACCATCTTCCTCGCCTCTGCCTCGACGTCGCCGGCGACCACCTTCAGCAGGACCCTGCGCCCCTGCCTCTCCCTTCCTCTTCCTTCTCTCCTCCCTCTCTCACCTGCTCCCTCTGTTCGTGCAACAGGGAGCCCCAAGGAGTTTGCGTCGGCCATCCTCGCTTCCCGCGCCCGGACGACGTCGTCCTCGAGCTCCCAGACGCCGGTCCTCGCCAGCAGCACCCCGGCACCGCGCGCCCATGCCTTCCTCCCCACGCCCGGATCTGCTGCCGCCCCGTCTTCACCTTGTCGGAGTTGCCCTGCCGTCGCCAAATTCCACGCCGCCGCTGCTCTGCTTCCTGTCTAGCAGAGGAGGACGGCGCCTCTCCTTCGAGTCGTTCGAGCAGCAGGAGCCCATTTGTCCTGAGCGTTGACCGACCTCGATCCAAGCCGGCCTTGTCCCGATCTCCTAGCCCATCAGCAGCAAGGCCCAGCCAGCCTGCTGCCTCCAAGGCCCAGCGCTGGCCTGCCCGACCTCCTCCACCGACTGGGCCTGGCCCATGGTGAGCGCCCACAGCCCCTCCTCTCTGTTGGCCCAGCAGTGCACTCAGATTCGGCATGTGTCATATTTTTTTCCTGTTGCGTTTTTTTTCTATTTTCCAGAGAAACTGCATATTTACAGATTGCACCCTAAACTTCATGCATTTATATCTCACAAACCGTGCATCGGATTAAAATGTTTTAAATATGAAAAATGCTTAGAATTTTATCTAGTTTCACAATATGCCACTTTCATCCATGTTTAAAATGTTTAAAATGTTGTTTGTTTAAATTTGCTCAAATGCCATGTTAAAATGCTTTATTTCATAACTAAATAACCGTAGCTCGGAATTAAACGTTCTTTATATGTAAATGGGGTGGAAAAATGCCTAGTTTAACATGGTCGACTTCATTTTGCTGCTTGACATCATTAAAATTGTGTTTAGGGCAGAACATTACCAAATCCAAATACGCATATGAGGATTTTCCGGAATTGTTGTTTGTTGTTTCCGGCCTCATTTAAACTTGACTAGATAGTTAGATTACTTATGTTTCATCTCTTGCCATGTTTAACAACATTTAATATTGTTGTGTACCTAAACAAGAGTGAACTAAATAATTGCTTGTGGTGTTTCGTCAATATGCAACTCGTTGCATATTGAGCTCCACTTAACTTGTAGTATTGTTTGTTGCACTTTGCCATGTCATGCTCTTTAAACCGGACATGAATCATACTTGTTTGTGCATCATGCCATGTTTACGCTTTTGCATTTACCATGTTGTTTGTTTCTTTCCGGTGTTGCTTCTTTGTTCCGGTAATGTTGCGATTGTGAGGATTCGTTCGACTACTCCCGTTCATCTTCTTCATGGACTCGTTCTTCTTCCTTGCGGGATTTCAGGCAAGATGACCGTCACCTTGGAACTCATTACTATCATTGCTATGCTAGTTGCTTCGTTCTATCGCTATGTTGCGTTACCTATCTTTTGCTCATCAAGCCTCCCAAATTGCCATGAACCTCTAACCTTTGACACCCTTCCTAGCAAACCATTGCTTGGCTATGTTACCCCTTTTGCTCAGCCCCTCTTATAGCGTTGTTAGTTGCAGGTGAAGTTTGAAGATTGCTCCATGGTGAACAGGATTATGTTGGGATATCACAATATCTCTTATTTAATTAATGCATCTATATACTTGGTAAAGGGTGGAAGACTCGGCCTTATGCCTGGTGTTTTGTTCCACTCTTGCCGCCCTAGTTTCCGTCATACCGGTGTTATGTTCCCGGATTTTGCGTTCCTTACGCGGTTGGGTGATTTATGGGACCCCCTTGACAGTTCGCTTTGAATAAAACTCCTCCAGCAAGGCCCAACCTTGGTTTTACCATTTGCTTCACCTAGCCCTTTTTCCCTTGGGTTTCCGGAGCCCGAGGGTCATCTTTATTTTACCCCCCTTGGGCCAGTGCTCCTCCGAAAGTCTTGGTCCAAACCGAAGCGATGTTGGCGCCCCTGAGCAACTGTGGTCTATGCCAACCCGTCGTCTTGCTCATCCGGTGTGCCTTGATAACGAGATATGTGCAGCTCCTATCGGGATTTGTCGGCACATCCGGGCGGCTTTGCTGGTCTTGTTTTACCATTGTCAAAATGTCTTGTAAACCGTGATTCCGAGTCTGGTCGGGTCTTCCTGGGAGAAGGTATATCCTTCGTTGATCGCGAGAGCTTATCATGGGCTAAGTTGGGACACCCCTGCAGGGTATAAACTTTCGAAAGTCGTGCCTGCGGTTTAGGCAGATGGGAATTTGTTAATGTCCGGTTGTAGATAACTTGACACCAGATCCGAATTAAAACGTATCAACCGCGTGTGTAGCCGTGATGGTCTCTTTTCGGCGGAGTCCGGGAGGTGAACACGGTTTTTGGGTTATGTTTGACGTAAGTAGGAGTTCAGGATCACTTCTTGATCATTGCTAGCTTCACGACCGTTCCGTTTGCTCTCTTCTCGCTCTTATTTGCGTATGTTAGCCACCATATATGCTTAGTCGATGTTGCAACCTCACCACTTTACCCCTTCCTTACCCTTTAAGCTTTGCTAGTCTTGATACCCATGGTAATGGGATTGCTGAGTCCTCGTGGCTCACAGATTACTCCAACAACAGTTGCAGGTACAGGTTTTGTGATGATTATGACGCGAGAGCAATGTTTGCTTGTTTCGGAGTTATTCTTCTGCTTCTTTTTCGATCAGGGGATAGGTTCCAGGTCGGCAGCCTGGTCTAGCAGGGTGGATGTCGTTTGAGTTTCTATTTGTGTTTCATCCGTAGTCGGATGATGCTGTTATGTATTGTGATGTTGTATTCGTGTGGCATTGTACGCCTTTTGTATGTATCCTCATCTATTATGTAATGTTGATGTAATGATATCCACCTTGCAAAAGCGTTTCAATATGCGGTTCTATCCTTGGTGGGACCTTCGAGTCTCTTTAGGATAGTATCGCATATTGGGCGTGACACTCTGCCGCCACGAGCTCTTGGAAAGGAGCGATGCGTTGTCTAGCCGAAACCCTCGCCGCCACCGATGAAGCGTCGCCATGCCCCCTCGCCGTGGCAGAAGGAAGAAGGGAGCAGGAATAGAGAGAAGCAGGCGGTGAAGGATTGAGGGGCACCGTTCCTCCCGCTCCCCTCCTTATAAAGAGGCAGGGGCGGGGCTCGGCTGCCCCTCTCGGCCAATCTAGTTCGTTGAAGTGACGACGGGCGGGGCCGTTGACCGCCCTCCCCGCCCAATTGAAGGAGCGTGGGAATCAACCCACGCGCGCACGTCTTCCCGTATCCCGCGGGACTGTCATTCGCTCTGCGTCATGCATGCGGCGTATGTGGCGCGGGAGACGGGGTAATGGGACGCGTGGAGCGACGGTTCCCAGGTAAGGATAGTAAATGAGCGGCGGCCCCGCGGTCTCGAAGGGGCGCGCAAGCTGCCTCTTTACTGTTCACCACAAGATGATGCAAGCATGCTTCGATCACCCCCGCGCGCACGACCCCCACGTCACACATTCAACGCAGATCGTGGGGAAGCGCGGCGGTCGGAAAGATACTGCAGTAAAAACACCCCGCCTGCCCGCGCACCGTTTTGTGCCTGGCCCAACAACGCGTCGCGCCTATGTGTGGCCCAGGCCCGGGGGCTCCTATCGGTGTACTAAAGTAGGGGCACTCCTTGGTACCCCTTTACTTGTGCGCGGGCAGTCAGAACCACAGGCTGAAGCCACACTCAGCAGGGCAAAGGGGAGGAGTCGAAGCCGCAAGATGGTCAAGGCAACGCCAAAGACCGAGACCACAGAGAGCAGATGGACGAAGCAGGTTTCCTCGGCAAGACCCTTGCCAGGGCAGCCTCAGCAGCCCCGGCAAGGCCCTTGCCGGGGCGGCTCACCCACACCAGCGGAGTGACCCACCCTCGAACCCACGGTCTCCAACACCATCAACCACGTTGGGCCAGGGCTCGGGAGGCACCTCCATGGTGGCATGCAGATCTTTGTGGAGACAAAGAATATTCGAGATCAAATGAGGATTGGGAGGCAACAATCCTCGACAAGATTCTTGCCGAGGAAACCCACAAGACCCCCGGCAAGATCCTTGCCGGGGACGACAGCGCGCCACGGCAAGACCCTTGTCGGGCCACCCGGCAAGGCCCTTGCCAAGGGCGTCAGCGGGGCCACTGTCAGGCCCGCACCAACCAAGTTTCCACCGCCATTCGCATGCAGCTACCAGCCCAACCAGCTGGGCAGGCACCCACGTGGCAACATGCAACTTCTAGGCCAACTCAGCACACGCCTGCGTGGCGGCATGCAGATCTTCGTGATGGCTCCACCACCGCGCCACCTCAGCTGCTTGCCTACCTACATGGCGCCGCATGCATCGCTGGCCAGGGCGCGTGTCGAAGCGAGGAGGAGCGGCGACGGACGGGACGGGCCTCGCTCCCGTCCCCGATAAAGCAAGAGGACACCTAAGCTACGCATTAAATGCGTCTTGTCCTGTAATACGAGCGATAAGCTTGAAGCACTGTAGGCCTTTCCACCTCCTGTGTGCCACTGTGGCAGCCCCTTTCAACTATAAAAGGAGGCCCATGGCGTACTGGAGAGGGATTCGGCTCTTTAGAACCACGCAGCCACTGTAGCTAGTTCAAGAGCTCAAGAACACTCAATACATCCACCAAAGCAGGACTAGGGTTTAACGCGTTCCTCGCAGCCTGAACCTGGGTAAATGATCCTTGTGCTGGTTACTAATCCTGCTCTTCTCACAACCCCGCGGCCCACAACCGCAGAAGGGATCCTCGTGATCCCATAGGTGTCGTTTCCCACCGACACCGATCGCTCATCTCAGTTTAACCGAAATGTTACAAAGGGAAATAGAGAGATTACAATCCCATCTCGGCGAGACCGAGATCGCTATCGGTTAGACCGAAAAGACTAGGGTTTATGGCAATGGCTAAGACAATGAACTCGGTGGCGCCGGATAGACAGTTTCGGTGGGGCTGAGTTTGACTTTTGGTTTGGGTCATATGTGGATGTGAGAAAGTAGTTGAGGGATTTTGGAGCATATCTCTAAGCACTTTGAGCAAAAAACTCATTAAGCAACACCTCATCCCCTCTTGATAGTATTGGCTTTTCCTATAGACTCAATGTGATCTTGGATCACTAAAAGTAAAATGTAGAGTCTTGTGCTTTGAGCTTGAGCCAATCCCTTTGTCCTTAGCATTTTGAGGGGTCCACTTTTCTCATCCATGCCACGACAATCACTGAGCTTTCCTGAAATATTTATCTTGAAATAGCATTAGCTCAATGAGCTATATGTTGTTAGGAATTACCAAAACCACCCAGGGATAGTTGCACTTTCAATCTCCCCCTTTTTGGTAATTGATGACAACATATAGATCAAAGCTTCGACAAATGATAATAAGATTGAAAAACATCGTCGCTTTGGGAAGTATGTGATAAGTAAGAGCTCCCCCTAAATCTGTGCACTATTTAAAAAATTTCTTTGGACTGCAAATGCACAATGTGTTAGGACCATGGGTTACTCTTCCATGTCACATACATCTTGGTGGAGCGCTCAAAATGATAATGATTGAACACATGCACTCATCACCAAGCAGAGTGAATAATTATATGAGGATATAAGAGATAATATCATCCAATATCAAACAAGCACACAAAAAAAAGTTGAACCACCAAAAACAAGAGAGATCAAAAGCAACACTCTCTCTCGAAGCCTATGATCTATACATTTTTCTCCCCCTTTGGCAACAAGTTACCAAAAAGTTCAAAAATGCATAGTGCTAAGTGACTCTCAGGCTTGGTCTTCATGAGGTGGTGTAGACATGACTCCAAGGACGAAAGCATCAGTTGATGTAGCTGGAGCTGGTGGAGTGGCTGCTGGAGCTGGTGGCACTGAAGTTGTGGCAGCTGGTGCAGATGATGTAGCTCTAGTATATGGAACAGGCACTGCAGCAGATCTCTGTCCTCTGGGCACTCTAGCAAATGCATCTGTAGTAGACTTGCCCTTCTTCTCCTCCACATCCTCCTGAAGTTGCTCAACAGCAGTTTGGATCTCAGCGACCTTGACATCAAGAGCATAGAATTTTTGCTCAATGATTGTCTCAAAACTCTCCTGGTTTTGAGTCAGGGTGGCCAAGCCCTTCTCAATTCTCAAGGTGGAGGCAATCAGATAGCCTAGCTGATCTTGCTTGCTCTTCGGGAACACTTGAGATGCCTCTTCAGCAGTTGGCATCTTTGAAGCTTTCTCTGCCCTTGCCTTCTCTCTCTTCTCATGTGCTTGTACAGATGATGGTTCCTCCTCATTCATCTCAACTGTGTTATCTTAAAACTGAGGATATAAGGGTAGATGCTCCTTATCCAATAGATATGTGCCTGTGCCCATCTTTGAGTTGATGAGCTCCTGAATGTGTGGAGCATACCCAAAACTTCTCTTCTGATCAGCTGCTGTTCTCTTGATTGTTTCCACAATCAGACTCATGACTTTGAATTTTTGAGGCACATCAAACAAATGTAGCAAGTTGATAGCATGTCCTCTGATCATCTTGTGATCTCCAAACTTGGGTAGCAATGTGTGCCTAAGGATCCAGTTGATTGTAGGCAGACTAGACAACAAGAAGTGTACAGACCCAAGCTTATGATTTTCCAAAGCTTTATCTGGGATCTCTCAATACATGTGTGCCATAGAGTTGTGGTCTTTCTTCTTCTCAGCATATGCATCCAAGTCATCTTCAGATTCTTTTGGGGCATTGATTAACTAAGCCCATTCTTCAACAGTGGATTGGTACCTAGTACCTTCAGACATCCATATGATATTCCCATCTGGGTAGAAGTGAGCTGTGGAGTAAAACTGCATGATGAGCTCATCATTCCACTTGGTGAGCTTCTGGGCAACAAATTCATCAACTCCACATGATTTGAAGCTGTCATATACTCCTGGATAGTGAGCTTCATTTTTCTTGATGTACTCCCAGTTGATCCATCTCATGTCACATACAATGGGCTTCTTGTCAAGCAAAATTGTCTCATAAAAATCTTCTTGCTCCTTTGTGTGAAATATGTAGTCAACTGTTGTCCTTCTCCTCATAGCATATGGATCTGACTGTCTCCACAATCTCAGTCCAGCATCATTTCTGATGTGCATGTCTTTAGCTACTGGATGAGCATCATTATGGTCAGGAATCTTGGGCTTCAACTTTCTCAAAACAAGAGAATCAACTTCTTCTTCAGCAGCTTCAGGCACCGGGGCCTTGTTCTTCTCTGATGCAGGTATACTTCTGGTGTTCCTCTTGGGTTTAGGCTTTGGTGCTGGAGCAGCAACCTTGGGAGCAGCTTTGGGCTTAGATGGAGCAGCCCTTGACTTAATTGCATCTCCCATGAGCTTCTGAGTTTTGGGTGCTGGTGCAGCATCCTCTTCCTATTCTTCTTCTTCATCAGAATCTCTCCTCATAGAGGGCTTGCCAAGGACTTTGGCAGTAGTGGTTCTTACCCTCTTCTTCTTCTTATCTTCACCAGCAGCTTCTTCTTCAGACTAAATGGTGAACTTCATGGTTTCACCAGTGGCAACCTTCCTAGGTTTGGATGTAGGGACTCTCCTGGCAGGTGCCTTCTTGTTCATGCCTGACTTTGTGGTAGCAGTTATGCCATACTCCTTTTTCAGCACCTTCTTCTTTGAACTGGCCTCATCCTCAATAGCAATATAATCCTCATCTTCAGAATCTGAGGTTTTCTTCTTCATTGTCCTAGTGGCTGCTTTTGGCAAGTTGCCGGGTGTACTCCTGCTGCCCTCATCATAGCTGCTTGAGGGGCTAGTGCCCTCACTCATTTGAGCTTGTTCCTCTGACTTGTTCTGGCTATCACTTTGATCAGACATTTTCAAGCAAACTCACTGACAGCAGACCCTGTGAATAGGTATAGATGAGGTAGAGTGGATGAGCATCACAGAGTACAGAGGTTTTTGCAAAACAATTGAGTCAAAAACTTAGTTCAGTTTTCCACAGAAAGCATTTCGGAGCTACCGATTTGTAAACTCAGTGATACCGAAGCAGCTTTTGGAACCAAAACTAGTGAACTCGGTCAGATCGAGTCACGGTTAAATGTACCAAGGACTGCTAGGGTTTCACAAAGAATCGATCTCGGTCACACCGATTTGCAATTCTCGGTCAGACCAAAAATCGCATGTGCAATGGCTTAAGCCAAATCGGTGAGGCCGATTTCTACAACTCAGTCGGTCCAAGATGAGTTCGGCGGAAACCTAACCCGAAATTTTCAAATCAAATCTAATCTACGGAATGCTTTCGCTGGACAGGAAGATTTCAAACGTGGCAAGAATCATGGCAAAGCAATGTGCTAGGAATCGGAGTTAAAGAGTAGCACAAAGTGTCAAGTTCATACCCTAATTCGGCGGTGAACTTGCTGCGGCAGCAACAGCGGGGCAGAATGCTGTTGACAGCAGCGAAGACTAGTGGCGGGAGGTCGCTGGTGGCAAAGAGGACGATCTGGAGACCCGAAGAGGCAGAGCGGGATATGCGCGGGCGAAGTGTTTCGGAAAAAATTCCAAAATTTGACCCGTGAGTATATATAGCCTGACCTTGTCAGTGTGACCGAGTGGAACAACTCGGTGGCACCGAGATGCAAAACTACAAGCAGTTACTGCAACTCGGTGTGACCGAAAGGTTCTAATCGGTTGCACCGAAGTTGAAAACCTAGATCAACTTAGTGATCTCGGTATGACCGAAAAGGGTGAATCGGTCAGACCGAAATGCACAAAGAGGTTTTGGAAGTTTAAGGCTATGACGAATCGGGGCTCGGAGTGCTCCTCACACAGAGTGGTCCGAATTTGACTTGATCAAACTTTGTGATGTAGCATGAATAGAGTTTGAGACAAGAAAAGCATAGATAGCTAGAGAAGGTTCTTAGGCATTGTTGTCCATCCACTTGGCAAAAGGAAAGAAACCAAACAATCAAAACAACAAGTGGATGTCCTCGAATGAGTAAAATATGCAACCAACATGCTCACACAATAAAATGGCAAATGAAATATGTAGCAAAGCATGAACAACCAATTCTAGCATCTATCAAGCAATTGGCGATGACTAGGTCATCTATATATGAGTATATTGACTTAGGAGTCAAATGAGAACATTTGATCATAGGTCATACTCATCGTTTAAGCACAAGTGGGGTTACCAGAAAGCATTGTTGTGTTCACACCATTAGAGTTGCTTTAGCTCAATTCTTAGAGTAATGGTCCACCTAGATGTGAGATCCCCCCTAAGAGGGATGAACTAACCTTGGGTTTTGTCGATGATGACTTCATGTAGGTGTTGAAGATGTGGATGCTCAATGTTGATGTAGATCATTCGGAGCAATCTGTTTGAGTGAGTTGCACTTTCAATACCTACACGGGTTAGTCCCACAAGGAACAAACAAGGATATCCATAGACATAGAGTGATGCACACACAAGATGATGTCCATGAAAGCATTAGGTTACCTTGTCCCTTGTCTTACCAACAATAGGGTTTGTGACTCCTTGAACTAGTGCAAGATGTGGAAGTTGATTGCACTTGTCCATGCCAAAATGATATGAGTGAAGTATGTTGGCGGAGTCACCCTCAAGAACTCTCTAGTTCTTCTTCTTTGGAATCCACATCATCTTGATGGGAATCCTTGATGACTTGTCGGAGTCGGAGTCGGATACCAATTCACCAACATGAGCTCGGTGTCTTTGTTTTGTGTAGCTCCTTGATGACTTGTCCTTCCTTTCCGAATCCTTGCTTCTCCGGGATGTTCTTCGTTCATAACGGTCATCTCTACTCCTTCTTTCTCTTGATGGTGATTCTTCTCTTCTACTCCTTATTTTTGGAGAATCTTCTCTTCTTTTGTAGGGAGCCGTACACTCATTGGAATAGTGTCTGGGTCTTCCACAATTGTAGCAATTGCGCTCATGACTAGAAGATCTTTTGTCAGTAGGACCTTGACTTGGAGCTTCTTTCCTTGCTTCTACTCTTGTAGAACTTGTTGAAGTTCTTCACCATTAAGCTCAATTCTTCATTCAAGGTTTGTTTCTCACTTGATGATGTGGGAGCTTCACATGAGGCTTTGTAAGCACCACTTGACTTGTTGTGGAGCTCCTCCTTATCCTTGAGTGACATCTCATGAGCAACAATTCTTCCAATGACTTCCGTTGGCTTGAGATCTTTGTAATTGGGCATCATTTGGATCAATGTGCACACGGTATCATATTTTCCATCCAAGGCTCTTAGGATCTTCTTAATGATGAATTTGTCAGTCATCTCTTCACTTCCTAAGCCAGCAATCTCATTTGTGATAAGAGCAAGCCTAGAGTACATCTCAGCGACGCCTTCACCATCCTTCATTTTGAACTTGTCAAGTTGACTTTGAAGCACATCCAATTTGGATTCCTTGACGGAGTGGGTACCTTCGTGCATGTCAATCAAAGTATCCCAAATTTCCTTTGCATTCTCAAGATGGCTGATTTTGTTGAATTCTTCGGGGCACAATCCGTTGAAGAGGATATCACAATCTTGAGCATTATATTGCAGCATCTTCAACTCTTCCGCGGTAGCTTCACGGTTTGGTTCTCTCCCATCAAAGAATTCACCTTGCAAGCCAATACACACAATAGCCCAAACGGCGGGGTTATGTCCAAGAATATGCATTTTCATCTTATGCTTCCAATTAGCAAAGTTTGTACCATCAAAGTAAAGACCTCTACGGTGGTAATTTCCCTTGCTAGACGCCATACTCTCCTAGGTTGTGCAACCAAGGCTATGACCATGTGACGCCCCCGATTCAATCGTACACTAATCATACACGCAAATGTGTACGATCAAGATCAGGGACTCACTGGAAGATATCACAACACAACTCTAGACACAAATCAAAATAATACAAGCTTTATATTACAAGCCAGGGGCCTCGAGGGCTCGAATACATAGCTCGATACACAAGAGTCAGCGGAAGCAACAATATCTGAGTACAGACATAAGTTAAACAAGGATGCCTTAAGAAGGCTAGCACAAAAGCAACACGATCGAAGAGGCAAGGCCTCCTGCCTGGGACCTCCTAAACTAACTCCTGGTCGTCGGCGATCTTCACGTAGTAGCATCCATCGGCGGTGGCATCTAGCTCCAAGGATCCACCATCTGGTTGCATCAACCGGAAAGAAGAAAGAAGGGGAGAAAAGGGTAGCAAAGCAACCGTGAGTACTCATCCAAAGTACTCGCAAGCATCAGATCTATACTAAGTATGCATTGGTATCAAATGGAAGGGTTGTATCTGTGGACTGAACTGCAGAATGCCAGAATAGAAGGGGGAAGGCCAAGCCTATCAAAGACTAGCATCTTCACGCAACTCCGAGCATCTTGCAGCATGTAGAAGAGTAAAGGATAGCAGTTTATAATTAACAAACATGTTGTAACATTAATGCCCAGAGATCCTTCCTCGACTCCCTGCGAGAGAGCAATCCCGGAGCCACAAATCTCAAGTATCCATTTATAGTTGTATAAGATCAGGATATAAGTCTGAACGTCATGATCTTGCGGGTACTCTCCGGGCCCGCCCGACTTTCACCAAGGTCTCAAGTAAAGTCAAGGTAACTGTGTGCCCAGACATCAAGGGGAAACCCGAGGAATCACCCCGGTGGATTCCACTCGATGTAATCATCAAGGTGAACGTAAGAGGGACCACCCTCGAGGTTCACACTTGAGGTGTTGAACGGCAGAGCCGTATCAGGAAAGGTGAAAGAGGAAATCACCCTCGATGACCACGACCGAATAGCTACACTATAGAATTATCATTAGGAGTGCGTTATGAGGGATCACGCTGATCGAGTCGTCGATGATGAAGCAGGGGCAACAAGGACAAGTGGGGGTCACTGATGGATCACTAACCAACCTATGCTAAGCAGTTTAGGATAAGCAGGTAGGTAACAATAACAAGTACAAAAGCAGGCTATGCATCAGAATAGGAGCAAACAATAACAGTAGCAAAATCTAATGCAAGCATGAGAGTATAGAATGGGCGATATCAGGATGATCAAAGGGGGGGGGCTTGCCTGGTTGCTCAGACAAGAAGGAGGGTCGTTGTCGACGTAGTCGATCACAGTGGCATCAGCAGCGGTCTCGGGGTCTACCGGAGAGAAGAGGGGAAGAAACAATAAATACATAGCTAGCAAGAGCATAATAGGACAACAGACAGAGCTAGACGTGTTCTAACGCAGTGCTAGGTGGTATTGGCGAAGGGGGAAAACACCTGGGAAAGTTTTCCCGGTTCCGGACATCTGTCAGACAGATGAACCGGAGGGGAAAGTTCAACGTTTGCTATGCTAGGGATGTGTGGCGGACGAACGAAGAGCGTATCCGGATTCGTCTTGTCATTCTGAGCAACTTTCATGTATAAATTATTTTCATCCAAGCTACGGATTAATTTCTATGATTTCTAAAACTTTTAAATTATTTTGGAATTAACAGATTTAAATTAAAGGGGAACAGGGTTATGACATCACCATGACATTAGCATGATGTCGTGATCGATAATGGGGTCATTGGTAGGTCAAACTTCTGGTGGGTCCTTTGTCATAGACACAGTTTAGTTAAACAATATAAGATTAACTAATCTAATTAATTAGGTTATTAAGCATGTTAATTAAGTTAATTAAACATGGTACTAATTAATTAATTATTTTATTTTATTATTTACTTTTTCGTTCCTTTTTTTACAAGGGCTGTCCCACATGTCATAGGGTACAACTAAAACTAAGTCTAATATAAATTAGTCTAACAAAGGGGCTTGTTTAACTAGAGATTAGCCCGTAAGCTAGCAAAGGGCCGGCCACACACGGTTGTGGCAAAAGCCAACCACACATACGCTGCACACACACCACACAGCACACTTGGCCATGGCCGTGGCCATGGGACGGTAGCGGCCGGTGGTAGTGGGCGGCAGAGTACCAAAGAATGAGCAACAGAGCGGCCTAAACCGGGCAAAGCAGAATAAAGAACTAGCAGTGTGAGAATAAACAGCAGCAGGGAGCGGTGGCGAAGCAGACAATGGCGAAAAGTAGCGATTCTTGGGCGCAACACACGACAACGGGAGCGGCGAAGTGCGGCGATCGGCCTGTGCGGCTGTCGCGGCAAGGTGCACGTGCGGCGCCGTGGCACGAGGCGCGGCGCGGCCAACCGGAGCACTGGCGACATGGGCGTGGCCTAAGCGAGGCTGCCAGCCGATGCCAAAGGAGCAGCAGGCAAGCACGTAGAGCGGCTACGACATCAAGCGGCAGGACACGCGTACATGAAAGCAAAGAACAGGCATCTCGAACGAGCTCCGGCCATGGTGGCCATGAGCTTGGGGGACGGCAACTCTGGCGGCAAATCGAGGCGGGAGAGGGGGCTTTGGAAGAGGAGCTCACAGCGGTCCCAGATGAGAAGACGGCGTGGTCGGTGAGGGTTTGACGGAGGGGAATTTGACGACGGCGTGCTTCGGGCATCGAGGTGGAAGACGAGTTCGATCCACTCGTTGTAGGGGCTCGAGGCGAATCCGTCCCACGCAGTCAACATAGTCGGCAGCGGCGAAAGCGATTGGTCGATTCTTAGGCATCAGGGAGCTGGGTGGGCACGAGGAGGAGACGAGGACGCAACGACGGCAACGACGAGGTCCAGGGAAGATGGCGAGCTGCGGCGTCGGGCGGCTCGGGCGTCCACAGGCGATGGCAAGGAGTGGACGGGGACGCGAGGGAGGAGAGGGTTAGGGTTTGGGGGCGGGGTCGGCCGGGTTAAGTAAGCGGGGGCTTGGGATGGGTGCCACCACATACGCCATGGCCGTGGCGGCCATCGGTGGTAGCCACGAGGGGATGAACAGGAGATGGGGGAAGCGGGGAAGTTGGGCGGTCCAGCTCGGCAAGTGAGGTCACTCGGCCATTTGGCCCGGGAAGGGGTTTCCTTTTATTTATTTTATTTTCTTTTTACAGTTTTATTTAATGTACACAATATTTAGTTTAGATAAAATACAAAAACAGTTTCTAAATTAGTATCACTACGTACCTCTCGCCACAAAAGTTTCACTCACAAATAAAATAGTTTAACATTTTAGAAATTATTAAAGGCATTTAAAAATTGTTTAAGCCACTGTTATAAACACAAAAGGGCATTTAAACACTTTACAAAAGTGTTGGATCACCACCATAATTAGTTATGGAATAGTTGCCATATTATAAACATTTTATTTCGCAGGTTTGAGAAATTTGAATTTTGGGCTTTAATTTGAATTTGAGTTTGAACTAAGATTTGGATCAAGCGAGGATTAGCAACAATAATATGATGACATGGCACCATTAGAAGGGGATTACTATAGCTTAATTATCCGGGCGTCACAATTCTCCTCCACTACAAGAAATCTCGTCCCGAGATTTAAGGGGTGGAGTAAGGGGAAAGACTCGGGAAGGACGGAGCTCATCACATGATAGGTACCTGGGGGCTATCTCATTGAATGTGGCATAGAGGCATCTCTCGAGTTGAAATCCAAGAAAGTCATCGAGAGCAAGGTAAGGAGGAGCAATAAGAAGCTTCAAGCGGGTAGGCAACCGTTCGTTGCCTAAAATAGAGGGTGAAAGGGGTTCAGGGCAATGGATATTGCGCTTGACACCAGAATAGATCACGAGGAATGTGGCTCGTGAGTTACCTACAAAGCCAAACGCAAGGGATAACTTTGAAAACTAGGATGCATAGGAGAGTCAGGTTTCGATCCTGTGGAACTGTGGGTTATGGACCCACCATGTGGGTTAAAAGCAGGAAGGGTGCTAACATTTTGTACGGTCATGATAGCAAGGCAGGTCCGAGGACAACCTATCAGTTATGTTGGCAACAACGCTGGTACCAAGGGCGAGGGACGAAGAGAACCATTTTCCTGCTCGCTAAGACGAGGCAGACCAATAGGCAAAGTTCTCGTCCATCGATGGCTACCGGAATGTCATCAACCATAGTAACAAGGTCTTACTGACAGAGTTTGTACACCAAGGTGTTAACATAAGCAGCGAGTTATCACTGCTCAGATATATTAGTTTATAAGAAAGGTTAAACAAAACAATGGAAGGGAAAAGTGTAGACTCGAATTAGTTATCGGTGTTCTCAAGTGTCTAACAACTTAGAACCCATGGAAAATTGGAATGGGCGAGAAATAATGGTTGATGAAGAACTCATAAGAGGTTATGTAGTTCCGTGATAATCTCGAGATACCAGAGGGTAATACTCGAGGGTATAGCAGAATAGAGGTTGGACGGGTGAAATGATCTACAGAAGACAAGTACTTCCACTTGTCCGAGAAATGAAATTAATGAAGAACAATCATGGTTGGAAGAACGGTTGCAAAGGACCAAACATAGATGAAAGACAAACTTATCACAAGGGGATTATTATTATTAAAAGAAGCTTCCATGATAAGCTCCACATTGTGTCCATGGGCATGAACACAAAGTTCACGGTCGACCCCCCCTTCTCCGATGCATAACCTTTCATTCACTTCTCATTTTAGACGAAGCCATAGGGCCTGTTCTGAACCTCTCCAACTCCCAGCTTCTCAAACTCCAAACGAAAAATCACGCCGAACGCTTTAGCTCCAGGAAGCTAAATTCTCGAAGCTCTTCTGGGCCGTAGTGCAATTTGGAGAAGCTGGGGAAATCGAGCTTCGCGTTTACAAGAATCTGGAGTTCCACCTATTTACGCCCAATATGCCACCGCCAGAAAACGATTCGGGCTCAGACAGCGCATGACCCCTCGAGGCATCCGATCCAATCATTTTCCCTCTCCTCTCTTCCTCGTTCTCTCTCGAACCCTCCTCTGCCCTTGATCCACGCCCGCCACGCCCGCTCCCCGTGGGCTGCGATGCTGCGCCACCTCAACTAGCACCGCCGCCTCCTCTCCTCCTACTTCCACCCTAGGAGGCGTGCCCCAAGCCCTGATGCTCCAGTAGAAAGCGAGGCGCTTTAATTCGGCCATGGCGTATGCATTTCGATCTCCTTTGTTCTTGAACAATAGGTTGTGCACTCGATGGAATGGATTCATGACGAATAGGGCGACAAATTTGATGTTCATGTTGATGTGATTCGGGGTCTAAATCACACGATTTGATGAGTAATTGGCGGTGGTTATGTGTCCAATTTGTTCCTGTCTGCGTGAGTTGAAGGTTGAGGACGACACAGAGCGAAGGTGGGCTAGGTGGGAGGCTCCCCTACTACACTGACCGGCCCAATACTGGCGCTAGACAGAATATGACCGGCCATTCATGGTGGTGATGGAGAAGTTAATTTTGCTGCAGAACGGATGGAAGTCGCTGCGTGGAGTTAGAAGCCACTTTGAGAAGCTGGAAATGTGGAGTTTCCAGAAGCTGGAGAGGTTCAGAACAGGCCCATAGTGTTGAGGATTTATCTGGCATAACACCAATAGAGTATGGCCCGTGGAAGTTTCCCGGTTCATACAGATTATGGAAGGCATAGGTTCAACCCATCAGGGTATCTTAGGAACATATACTATAATCTTCAGGAGTAATTAACACAAGCTCGGAAGTAGAGCATGGTTGAGGAAGCAGAGGATACAACTTACCAAAGGCATTATGTATCCGAGGAAAGGCTCACAAGGTTATTGAATATGAAGGCCATTGTTGGATAAAACCCAACAAAGGATCTAGTGGTCCACAAGGGATCTGATGTGAGCATCGGTACTCAACCAAAATAAGAAAGAATGCAAGGAGATCAGACTATAGAATCAACTGACTAACTCAAGCTCAAAAGCAAAGGAATTATGATTTCCAAATCGGAGGATCAGAAGTGGAGGCTCTGATCAAAGACAAGTAAGTTGAATAGACATAGATCGATAATCAATCAAGGTTTGATTTGTCGAACACCAGCTCATGTCTGGAGTGACGTCTGAACCAATGGGAGAATTTTAAATAGGACTGATGTTCGCGAGCATTCGCAAACGAATCGAATCAAATGCTCGAAATTACGATGACAAAGGATGCTAATTTGTATTGCTAGACATATGGAAGTAACCATAATGCAAGCAGACAAATATTAGCAGAGCAATAATTGGAGAGGATTATCGGATGATCGGATGGTATTCCAAAGTATCTTGTGAGTCACATGAACAACTGTGGATGAAAGGATACTCGGCAAGCGCGAGTAATTATTCGTAGGGGATATTCATGTGGCAAAGAACTGCAAGGTAGTAGGCTCGACGGATTCTCAGGACAACATAGAGTAATTCGGGGTATCTTGTAATAATAAGAGCAACTAGGGATGAATGTATGAACGACAACATAGGTAGTTACACATAAGGATTTATCGGTGGTAGGGATTGTAACGGCGAAGGGCAGAAGGGTCTCGGTAAAACATCGGAGAGTATCTTCAGAATCTTCTGGTGCACCAAGCAATCATCTGGAGTGAGGCGCTCTCCGGAAGAAACTATTTACGAGATCCTAGAGTTAGAGTTAACAAAATCATTTAACCCGAATAGAAGAGAGATCAGAGTCCCAGAGTATAGACGGAGAGTAAAAGATCCTAATACCACCCAATGGCGACGTGGGCCCGTAAGCCGCACAGCCATGTTAGTAAATCAGTTTTTTCAAAGACTAGACTCAACTTCGGCCAAGGAGTTGGAAAGGGGTTCCTACAGGCAGTCGGCTCTGATACCAACTTGTGACGCCCCCGATTCAATCATACACTAATCATACATGCAAATGTGTACGATCAAGATCAGGGACTCACTGGAAGATATCACAACACAACTCTAGACACAAATCAAAATAATACAAGCTTTATATTACAAGCCAGGGGCCTCGAGGGCTCGAATACATAGCTCGATACACAAGAGTCAGCGGAAGCAACAATATCGGAGTACAGACATAAGTTAAATAAGGATGCCTTAAGAAGGCTAGCACAAAAGCAACAGAATCGAAGAGGCAAGGCCTCCTGCGTGGGACCTCCTAAACTAACTCCTGGTCGTCGGCGATCTTCACGTAGTAGCATCCATCGGCGGTGGCATCTAGCTCCAAGGATCCACCATCTGGTTGCATCAACCGGAAAGAAGAAAGAAGGGGGAAAAGGGTAGCAGAGCAACCGTGAGTACTCATCCAAAGTACTCGCAAGCATCAGATCTATACTAAGTATGCATTGGTATCAAATGGAAGGGTTGTATCTGTGGACTGAACTGCAGAATGCCAGAATAGAAGGGGGAAGGCCAAGCCTATCGAAGACTAGCATCTTCACGCAACTCCGAGCATCTTGCAACATGTAGAAGAGTAAAGGATAGCAGTTTATAATTAACAAACATGTTGTAACATTAATGCCCAGAGATCCTTCCTCGACTCCCTGCGAGAAAGCAATCCTGGAGCCACAAATCTCAAGTATCCATTTGATCCATTTGTAGTTGTATAAGATCAGGATATAAGTCTGAACGTCCGTTACCGTGGACACGGCTATTAATAGATAATCTTCCCTGCAGGGGTGCACCATGTTACCAACACGCTCGATCACTCTGGTCGGACACACCTTTTTGGGGTCAATGCCCGCCCTCGAAAGATCAACACGTCGCAGCCCTACCTAGGCTCAGTAGAGAGGTCCCCGCCGGTCTACATCCTGAGCACTCCGGGGTCTGGGCCCATCGCTCGTTGCACTCCGGGTCGTTACGTGCGAGCGTCTGAGCCACCTCCACTGAGGCGCCGACCGGCCGTGCGTCTTGCAATCTTGGTGGACATCTAACAAAGCTTCAGCTGATACCACGACATCGAGGCCCATATCTATTCTCATGTGGTGGTTGGTGCGTAAAGGCCAAAGGCCAACTCAGAACAAATACCCAAACCATAGTGTATTATTAGCTTGCGGAGACGAGCAGAGAACCACGATCGAAAGTGACCCCGTCGCCCCGTCTCGTGGACTTACGACAAGGGCCTTGAATGCCCGGCCGTGCCACGTCATTGATCTTGCGGGTGCTCTCCGGGCCCGCCCGACTTTCACCAAGGTCTCAATTAAAGTCAAGGTAACTGTGTGCCCAGACATCAAGGGGAAACCCGAGGAATCACCCCCGGTGGATTCCACTCAATGTAATCATCAAGGTGAACGTAAGAGGGACCACCCTCGAGGTTCACACTTGAGGTGTTGAGCAACGAGCCGTGCTCGGGAATGGTGAAATAGGAAATCACCCTCGATGACCACGACCGAATAGCTACACTACAGAATTATCGTCAGGAGTGCGTTATGAGGGATCAACCTCGGCACTCGATAGTAGCTCTGCAGAGTCGAGCAACAAAAAGGGGCGTGATGTGATGTGAGGTGTCGAGCTCTGGTTGTCGATCACGCTGATCGAGTTGTCGATGATGAAGCAGGGGCAACAAGGACAAGTGGGGGTCACTGATGGATCACTAACCAACCTATGCTAAGCTGTTTAGGATAAGCAGGTAAGTAACAATAACAAGTACAAAAGCAGGCTATGCATCAGAATAGGAGCAAACAATAACAGTAGCAAAATCTAATGCAAGCACGAGAGTATAGAATGGGCGATATCGGGATGATCAAAGAGGGGGCTTGCACGGTTGCTCGAGACAAGAAGGAGGGTAAATGCGTCGGCGTGAGTCGATCACGATGGCATCGGCCATGCAGGGGTCTCTAGGAGAGAATAGGGGGAAGAAACAATAAATACATAGCAAGCAAGAGCATAACAGGACAACAGACAGAGCTAGACGTGTTCGAACACAGTGCTAGGCGATACTGGCGAAGGGGGAAAACACCCAAGAAAGTTTTCCCGGTTCCGGACGTCTGTTAGACAGATGAACCGGAGGGGAAAGTTCAACGTTTGCTATGCTAGGGATGTGTGGCGGACGAACGGAGAGCGTATCCGGATTCGTCTCGTCGTTCTAAGCAACTTTCATGTATAAATTATTTTCATCCAAGCTACGGATTAATTTCTATGATTTCTAAAACTTTTAAATTATTTTGGAATTAACAGATTTAAATTAAAGGAGAACATGGTTATGACATCACCATGACATTAGCATGATGTCAGCAGTCAATGGGGCTGTTGACTAGGTCAAACTTACAGGTGGGTCCCGCTGTCATAGACACAGTTTAGTTAAACAATATAAGATTAACTAATCTAGTTAATCGGGTTATTAAGCATGTTAAGTAAGTTAATTAATCATGGTACTAATTAATTATTTATTTTATTTTATTGTTTACTTTTTCGTTCCTTTTTTTTACAGGGGCTGTCCCACATGTCATAGGGTACAACTAAAACTAAGTCTAATATAAATTAGTCTAACAAAGGGGCTTGTTTAACTAGGGATTAGCCCGTAAGCTAGCAAAGGGCCGGCCACACATGGTTGTGGCAAAAGCCAGCCACACATACGCTGCACACACACCACACAACACACTTGGCCATGGCCGTGGCCATGGCCGGTAGCAGCAGCAGCCGGTGGTAGTGGGCAGCAGTAGTACCAGCAACAGAGCAGCGTAGCAGCGGCCTAAGCACGAAGCAGCAGTAATAGCAACTAGCAGGTACAGCAGTAATAAACAGCAGCAGAGAGCAGCGGCAGAAGCAGTTCAGGGCAGCAGACAGCGGCGAAAAGTAGCAGTTGCGGGCGCAACACACGACGACGGGAGCAGCGGGGTGCGGCCAGGGAACGGCCGGTGAGCGGCCTGTCGCGGCCAGGGTGCGCGTACCGGGCGCCGTGGCACGAGGCGCGGGCGCGGACCGCGGCCAACGGCCGGAGCCTGGGCGACATGGGCGTGGCCTAGCGCGAGGCTGCAGCGCAGCTGATGCCGAGGAGCAGCAGCGGGGCAAGCACGCAGAGCAGCTACGACATCAAGCAGCAGGACACGCGTACATGAAAGCAGCAGCGAGGCATCTCGAACGAGCTCCGGCCATGGTGGCCATGAGCTTGGGGACGACAGCTACGGCGACGAAATCGAGACGGGGAGAGGGGGCTTTGGAAGAGGAGCTCACAGCGGTCCCAGATGAGAAGACGGCGTGGTCGGTGAGGGTTTGACGGAGGGGAATTTGACGACGGCGTGCTTCGGGCATCGAGGTGGAAGACGAGTTCGATCCACTCGTTGTAGGGGCTCCGAGGCCGAATCCGTCCACGCAGTCAACATAGTCGACGACGGCGAAGCAGTTGGTCAGATTCTTAGGCATCAGGGAGCTGGGTGGGCGCGAGGAGGAGACAAGGACGCAACGACGGCGACGACGAGGTCCAGGGAAGATGGCGAGCTGCGGCGTCGGGCGGCTCGGGCGTCCACAGGCGATGGCAAGGAGTGGACGGGGGCGCGAGGGAGGAGAGGGGGTTAGGGTTTGGGGGAGCGGGGTCGGCCGGGTTAAGTAGGCAGGGGGGCTGCCGGATGGGTGCCACCACATCTGCCATGGCCGTGGCGGCCATCGGTGGTAGCCACGAGGGGGGATGAACAGGGAGATGGGGGGAAGCGGGGGAAGTTGGGCCGGTCCAGCTCGGCAAGTGAGGTCAGCTCGGCCATTTGGCCCGGGGAAGGGGGTTTCCTTTTATTTATTTTATTTTCTTTTTACAGTTTTATTTAATGTACACAATATTTAGTTTAGATAAAATACAAAAACAGTTTCTAAATTAGTATCACTACCTGTACCTCTGCCACAAAAAGTTTCACTCACAAATAAAATAGTTTAACATTTTAGAAATTATTAAAGGCATTTAAAAGATTGTTTAAGCCACTGTTATAAACACAAAAGGGCATTTAAACACTTTACAAAAGTGTTGGATCACCACCATAATTAGTTATGGAATAGTTTCCATATTATAAACATTTTATTTCGCAGGTTTGAGAAATTCGAATTTTGGGCTTAAATTTGAATTTGAGTTTGAACTAAGATTTGGATCAAGCGACGATTAGCAACAATAATGTGATGACATGGCACCATTAGAAGGGTATTACTGTAGCTTAATTATCCGGGCGTCACAGACCACCAAAAGCTATGGAAATCAAAGCAAATGGAAACCAAAGCTCTGATACCACTTGTAGGATCGAAATTATGTCTAGAGGGGGGTGATTAGACTACTTGACCAAATAAAAGTCTAGCCTTTTCCCAATTTTAGTTCTTGGCAGATTTTAGCAACTTAGCACAAGTCAAGCAATCAACCTACACATGCAATTCTAAGAGTACAAAGCAATGAATGTAAAACAATTGCATATAAAGGTAAAGGGAGGAGTTTGAGAAGGCAAACGCAATGTTGACACAGAGATTTTTTATCCGTGGTTCCGATAGGTGGTGCTATCGTACATCCACGTTGATGGAGACTTCAACCCACGAAGGGTAGCAGTTCTTGTGAGTCCACGGAGGGCTCCACCCACAAAGGGTCCATGAAGAAGAAACCTTGTCTATCCCACCATGGCCGTCGCCCACGAAGGACTTGCCTCACTAGGGTAGATCTTCACGAAGTAGGCAATCTTGTCAGAGGCTCCCAAATGACACCTAGCCAATCTAGGAGACACCACTCTCCAAAAAGTAACAAATGGTGTGTTGATTATGAACTCCTTGCTCTTGTGCTTCAAATGATAGTCTCCCCAACACTCAACTCTCTCTTTCACATGATTTGGATTTGGTGGAAAGAAGATTTGAGTGGAAAGCAACTTGGGGAAGGCCAGAGATCAAGATTTATGTGGTAGGAATGGAATATCTTGACCTCAACACAAGTGTAGGTGGTTCTCTCTCAGAAAATGTATGTTGGAAGTGTAGGCATGTTCTGATGGCTCTCTCCATGAATGCAGAGTGGGTGGAGGGGTATATATAGCCTCCACACAAAATCTAACCGTTACACTCAACTTAGCAAACTCGGTGGGACCGAATCCTGAAACTCGGTCGGACCAATTTAGTAAATAATGTAACCATTAGGAATTTTGGTGGGACCGACATGTCAACTCGGTGGGACCAATATGGTTAGGGTTAGGGCATAACGTAATCTCGGTGAGACGGATTTTGATAATAGACACAGAGAGTTGGTCAGGCAAACTCGGTGGGACCTATTCGCTCATCTCGGTTGGACCGAAACGTTACGAAAGGGAAACAGTGAGTTTGCATTGTAATCTCGGTGGGACCGATCGCTCATCTCGGTTTGACCGAAATGTTACGAAGGGAAATAGAGATATTACAATCTCATCTGGGTGAGACCGAGATCCCTATCGATGAGACCGAAAAGACTAGGGTTTATGGCAATGGCTAAGACAACTGAACTGGGTGGCGCCGGATAGACAATTTCGATGGGCCGAGTTTGACTTTTGGTTTGGGTCATATGTGGATGTGAGAAAGTAGTTGAGGGATTTTGGAGCATATCACTAAGCACTTTGAGCAAAAAACTCATTAAGCAACACCTCATCCCCTCTTGATAGTATTGGCTTTTCCTATAGACTCAATGTGATCTTGGATCACTAAAAGTAAAATGTAGAGTCTTGTGCTTTGAGCTTGAGTCAATCCTTTTGTCCTTAGCATTTTGAGGGGTCCACTTTTCTCATCCGTGCCATGCTAATCATTGAGCTTTTCTGAAATATTTCTCTTGAAATAGCATTAGCTCAATGAGCTATATGTTGTTAGGAATTACCAAAACCACCCAGGGATAGTTGCAGTTTCATCGGGGAGTGGTTGTGGTGGGTGTTAGCAGAATAAGACTAGTTGATGTGCAGAATAAGACTAGTTGATGTGCAGAATATATATCTTTCCCTAATAATAAAGCACGGATTGACTCTTTCGTGTTCACCGTCACAATACGCTTTCTTCTCATGTCATAATACGTTTTTCGTCTGTCCAACTCATCAAGTTTTTTTAATATCCAAGGTGGTACTAATAAAGGGTGGTACGTCGGTGAATAGAGCAATGCCCCATACAAACGTGCTTTTCTCTTATATACGGGCTAGATGAAACGTTCTCTTATGGGCCAACAGTCAACAAATATTGCTTGCTATGGGGATCAAGTCCATAACCTCACGAGCCATGTGCTAAGGTAGCGACCAACTCAGCTAGCACGTCGGTTTGACAATGGAAAGGATATTTGCTTTGAATAGTCCTACCTCGCCCGAAAGTGCCTTTCTGCTCCCGAGTTTATTTGAGTTCTGTGAACAGTAAAATTGAAAAAAATTCAAAAAAGTTCAAAAAATTTCAAAAAAAATCTCAGAGAAATATTGACAAAAGTTTTAAGAGCTTGCAAAAATTCATCATGAAATCACATTTCTGTAAGGCGTGGCAAAAAAAAACAAATTCAGCCTCCAAAATGCTTTTGAAAGTAGCATTTTCAGAGTACCGATTTTGTTTTTTTGCCACGCCTTCTAGAAATGTGATTTCATGACGAATTTTTGCAAGCACTTAAAACTTTTGTCAATGTTTCTACCAAAAAAATTTGGAATTTTTTGAATTTTTTTTATTTTTTTCGATTTTACTGTTCACCCGAGCTCATGTGAGCTCGGGTGCAGAAACTCGACTTTTTTTTCAAAACTGTGATATATTTTGTAGCATTTTCGGAAATTATATGACGTAATGCAAAAAAACCAAAACTAGTAGCCCGTCGGCCATCTTCTGGCCGAAGTAGAGCTTTTCGGCCAAAGCTAGGCCGAAGTAGAGCTTTTCGGCCAAAGCTAGGCCGAAGTAGGAGTTTTCGGCCATCTTGAGACCGAAGTAGTGCTTTTCGGCCAAAGCTAGGCCGAAATAGACTTTTTGGTCAAGTCTTGGCGAAAAGTACTACCGGTCTCATCTAGGCCGGGTTGCATGGCTCGTCTTTGAAATGTTCCGCCACCCCTTCCCGCCACCCGTTTCCCGCCAATCCCTTCCCGCCACCCGTTTCCCGCCATATGTTCCCGCCACCCGTTTCCCGCCAACCCTTTCCCGCCTTATTTCCCCGCCAACCCTTTCCCGCCTTATTTTCTCCTCTGTATCTATAAAACCCCCTTCAGGCGAAGGTGGATAAGCATTCGGTGTAGTGTAGTCGAGATGTCCCATTATCCATTCGATCGTAGTTTTCACCACAGGATGAGCAGCACTCTTCCGAGTCTAGTTACCGATTTCAAGATGGACAATAGGATAGTTCCATGGGGCGAACTCACCGGTAGTGACACCATAATGAATGAGTTGGCTCACCAATTACGTGGAGTGCAGGTGGCACAGAAAGGACCTATGAGGAGGTACGTCAAGAACTTCTTAGGTTGCATGAAAGGTGGAAGAAGGTAGTGGAGCGAAGAGTGAAACTTTCGGAAGGACTGCAGCAAAGAATACATTTTTATGGGTGAGGAGAGCGAGGACGGCGAAGATATCTTCATGCCGCCGCTTAGGGTTACGCATCATCGAAGGGCAAGAGTTACGCATCGTCCAAAGGCAAGACTTACGCATCCTCGAAGGGCAAGAGTTACGCATCCAAAGAAGGGCAAGAGTTACGCATCGACGGAGGGCAAGAGGACCGCATCGTCGAAGGGCAAGAGGGCTGCATCAACGGAGGATGACGATGATGACTTCATGTAGTATGTAAGATGTATTCCGGTTTGTATTGTATTATTGTAGGGCATTATGTTCTATCTGAATTTCATTTTGTAGTATGTAAGATGTATTGCACAAATTCAGCCCAACCGTTTAATTCAGATGTACTTGTATCTTAATTATCGGTTGTAATCTATTTGGAAATGTAATCGAATAAGAATGCGAATTAATAGTAATATGTCTCTCGCATACATAAAACAATATATGTCTCCTGTTAGGATAGAAGGAAGTGCGATAGTAACATAGATAATGAGTCATACATAGATAATAAGCATATGCGAATAGTCTGAAACTAACATAGATAATGAGTCATACATAGATAATAAGCATATCATCATGCGGGGGCGGCGACGAAGTCTGGGTCTTCCTCGGCGAGGACCGGAAGGCGATAAGCTACTGAGGCGGTGGGCGAGGCTCGCGATAACCACGACCATAGTTAACCTCGTGCATCACGGTGCATGTCTCCTGCGTCGGTGGTGGTGGTGGAGTGTGAATCACTTGTCTGCGAGAAGCCATAAATGTTTGTAGCATGGTCATCATCCTCGCGGTCGCCCTCAAAGTAATCAGCACCACCACTAAGGATGGGTGACTTTCTGAATGCATGAGCAGTTGCGACGGAGTTGCCGCTGCGGTAAAGTAAAAAACTTGTAAAATTGATACAAATGCATGAGCGATTACTACTGCTCAAAAGAATGTAGTGAGTAGGGTTACCTAGTTCCATCTGCTGATGCCGATGAAGAGCTCCCTGGCTGTGAAGTAGGTGGCTCATGCCGATAAGAGCTCCCTGGCTGTGAAGGAGGTGGCTCATTCGGGAAGAGCTCCACAGGCTGTGAAGGAGGTGGCTCATGCCGGAAGAGCTCTCTGGTGTGAAGGAGGTGGCTCATGCCGGGAAGAGCTCCACAGGCTGTGAAGGATGAGGTTACGCACGGTGCACGTAAGGTCGTGGTTGTGAATGTTGCCTGAGAGGGTCGTGGTTACGAATCTTTGTCTGAGAGGGACGTGGCGGACGATGTCTTTGGAGGAGGAAGTGCAACATCCGAAGACCGTCTACACGTAATAGCGGCGTAAATCCTGCGTAGCTTGTCATCAAGACGCCTCAACCATGAGGCGCCCTCTCGCGGTGGGATAGTTTCTCCCCTCTGAAAGCGCCGCATTAAAGCGGAAACCTCCTCTCGCTGTCTTTGTCAAGTCACCACAGCAGATGAAGAGTTAACCAATTATATCCTCGTTGTATGATAGACACCACGAATAGACACCCAAGCGAATATGTCCAGATTAACAAAAGACTCAACATATAAGAACCAAGGCATTTACGCGTGGTGTCTGGTTCCCCTAACAGAGGCGATTGGGTACATATCGCTGGTGAGAGGGGCTTCGATCTGATCGGGAGCAGGTGATGGAACCAAGTAGATCCTTGTTGTATGCGGTAACGCTGCAGATACAACCCGAACATTTCGGTTAAAGGCCCGACCCTCACCCGGTATTTGTCGCAGCGGTAGTCCATTCGTGAAAGTAAGGGTAATGCTCTTAAGCCGATAATCCATGGACTTGTTTCCTCCTAGGCGATCGTCCCCGATATTGACATGCGCGATACATAATTAGGTATATTATGAATGTATAGTGACAACTAAAATAGTATTAGTACTTACTTGTGCACGTGCTCACGGCAATTGTGGAATTTTTGGAATCTCGTGCTCTTGATATAGACCGAATCGTCTCATTACTCTATGAAGAGACATCTCCTCAACCGTCACATCGAACACCAACTTGGCCTTGGTCATCCAAAATGCCGATCTCTAGTGCACAATCCAGAAATACCAACTGGGTACCTCGATGATATAGCCTCGGTAAGTATGGCTCCCAGATAACTTGATCCTCGTGCAAACTATCAAAGCTGCGCCTTGAAGGACGGGTAGCATCCCCTAACACGACTATGCATAAACTGCCTCTGTGCATGACAACAAATAAGCATTAGTAATACTAATGAATGGCAAAAAATAATTGAATTAATTGTTACTTAATATAAAAGTACCTCTCATGGTGCCCAAAGCAGAACCCATAGTAGGTAAGTCGCCGATAGCGAGGCACATAAGCCCAATAAGTCCTCCAAACCAAAAGGTTTATCAATGTAGACATAGGGTCGTCAATAGGGAATCTCTCGTATGACCAGAGCTGCAACAATAATGGACATCCAACAACACCAGATTTTCTAGACTTCAACAAGCAAGCTTTGCACAGGCCTCTGCATGCGTAGCCGCTAACACAATGAGAACCAAAACTCCTCTCAGAGAATATCCGGCGGGGCAACTGCGTCGGCTATCTCTCGTGCAATACCTATGAGTCGTGCATAGACGGTGGTCACGTGGTTCTCCGTAAACATCGTCTTGCCGAACAGCCAAAGAATATATGCCTCTAGGGACCGGTCAATCATTGCCTCCGACAACTCAACATCGGGATGTCCTAAAGAGACAATCTACATAGAAGCGTAATAATTGTATGAAAATCGGGCAACTAAAAAACAACATTTGTTTAAGTGGCCGTGATGGTTACTGGCTGGCTCAACCATCTAAAAAGAGGTCCATGAGGATCGTTGTCTATGGCCCTAGCAGTCGGGACCGCAGCCAAAAGCAGGTCTGCATCGTTGTTTGCCACCACGATTACGCCTCTAAGGGACCTATGGCAGCACCGGCCGAGGTAATCCCAACAAGTACGACACATCCTGTAAAGTAGGCGCCATCTCTCCCCATGGAAAGTGAAGCGTATGTGTCTCTGGCCTCCATCTATCTACTAAGCGGTAAGGAGTGACTTGTCGTAAGAGAAACGTTTCACTTGCCTCTTGTGTAACTGCCTTTGGTTCACCTGCCTCATCTAAGTCCCACCATCAATCCACTCATCCAATGTACCTGAACCAGCCGTGCCAAGGGTAGAAGTCCAGCCCAACAACCTACAAAATAAAAAGATTGTTAGCGGCTATGAAAAGTATGTAAAACATAGTAAGTCATCATATGGACTCCATTATATGCACACATACCTATCAACCCATGAATCATGTATCAGCCAGTTAGTCTTTGGGGTACGAGTGACCAACACGTCTAAGTTGTTGCCCGCTAACAATAGGGCGCCCCGGTGCTTTCTATCGATGTTGCCATTAAGCAACGGATACAAAGACATATCTGCAGTTCAAACAACAAATCTCAGGTGCAAATAAAAACATAAATCTGACATATTACAAATTAAAACATAGTCCATGAGGATTTACATATTAAAACATAGTCCCGACATATTATAAATTAAAACATAGTCCATGAGGATTTACAAATTAAAACATAGTCACGACATATTACAAATTAAAACATAGTCCTGACATATTACAAATTAAAACATAGTCACGACATATTACAAATTAAAACATAGTCACGACATATTAAAACCCACTACGACACATTATATAGCTTGTGAGTTATTTCTTCCTCGTCGCCCCTTCGCCTCGACCGCCACGACCACGTCCGCCTCTTCCTCTTGTTGTCGCGGCCGTCGATGTGGAAGCACTAAATCGATCTTGAAGCACCATCTTTGTTCAGTCGGGACAATATTTCATCCTATGCCCATAAGCCGCGCATAACAAACATTGCCTGGTTGCTCCACCAATTCAGATCGTCCATATCGTTCCGGATGCGACGGGCCTTCCGTCTGCCCCTACTTGTTCGCCCGAAGGTGCGGATGCGGGATATATACTCTCTCACCGTCGTTTACCTTGTTGAAATTGCCGGCGACTCTAAACCCTGTCATCTCGCTTTGTCCGGTGTTGAGCACTTGCCTCTTTTAAATAGTATGGGGACACGAAGGAGATAGCATCCAACTCAATCTGCCACAGGCAGCCAACACATGAGAGCAAGATAGGTGCAACAACCGGTTTGTTGCATGTACACTCACACGTTGGATAAAATTCCGTTCAATTTTTACCTCGTGTGTCTTCACCTCATTTCCGAACCAAAACCATCGGTAGGAAGCTGAACCTCATACCTCCTTTCTTGATTCCCTATGAGTCCGGACAGGTGTGCTTCTTTGCTTTCTCTATCTTCTTTGCCATGTATTCCATGACACGACTACAATAAGGTGTGTTACGATTATCTTCAATATGTACATGCTAACTCGTGCCTTCCTCTCTGAAATATCTCAAAGTACCATGGAATACAGCCTCCACAATAGCTGTGAGTGGCAATGCTCTGTTCCCTCTCGGCACAAAGTTATACACCTCTGCAAGATTGGTTGTCATGTGGCCATACCTAGCTCCATGTGTGTCATGCAGCAAAGACCAATTCACTGGAGGCTCTTTCTCTATCCACTCAGAAAAATTCTTTATTGCCCTTCCCTTCTTTCTCGTAGTATTAGGAGGGTCAATTACTGGCAAGTCACAAAGACCCTCTGGCTCCTCTAGCTCCGATGAGTGCAGCTAATTTAACTTGATCTTCTTCCATTTTCTTCCTCGCACGGACCTGCTTCTTAGTAAACTCATCTAGTTTTGACCAAATAAATTCGTATTTCTTGGCTGGCTCTGCTTGCATAATTTTTGAACAAGTTCATCAACCGCTTGTTCTTGAACTGTGAGAAAAATTAGCCCCAAGATGGCGCATGCACCACCGGCTCTGCAAGTCCCTCCAAGGTGTTCGTTCGTCATCTGTTGGATTCTGAAGTGTCTTCCACGACCTTCAATATACCAGCATATGCATCATGAATGACACACACGTTTGGTCGGTCCTTCACGATGGCAATTTTCACTTGGCGGAAGAACCATACCCAGCTGAGAAAGTTCTCACCCTCCACAAATGCCATGGCAAGTGGGATGATTTGATTGTTCCCGTCCACACCAATAGCAATCAGGATTTGCCCTCTATCTTTGGCCGGTCGAGAATGTACCATCCACAAAGCAGTAGCAGGAGGACAATGCCGGAAAGCTTCAATGCACATACCAAAAGAGAAGAACACTCGTTTCAACACCTTGAAATCTGGTATACTCGGCAACCTCATGTGTTGTATGCGTTCACATAAGTGCCGGATTCCTCTCCTTGATATGCCCAGAGAGGCGGACAACATTATCATATGAGTCAAGAACGTCCCAAACCTTTCCTCCATAGCCTTCGCTTAGCCCTCCAAGCCTTCCCATAAGGAATGACATACTTCCATCGACCTTCACTTCTTTGTCTGGATGTGTTTTGCTTCCATATCTTTCTTCTCTACTATCTCGGTATACATGAGTTGCGCAATGAGACTTGAAGTCAGGTTCGGATGCTTTACCAAAGGGTTCTTCCTCACACAATTATGTGGGATGACAATGGTGACAACCCGGTGGATGTCGTGCTTGACGCGTGCCGTGCACCTTCCCTGCACAACCTTTTTCAACACATTTCACGGTATAGTTTGTTGGACTTGATATATGTGTCTTGAAAACCCTCTCGTGAGACATAGCCCACTTTATCACCGCATACTTCAATTTTTTTGTATCAAACATAGCCCCTATTTGTACTTGGTTCAGATTATACTGCCATGGAGTCTCATGGCCATCGTTCACCGTAAGGCGGTGGATATGTCCTGCTCCCATGCGGAAGGAATCGGTACCTCAACTTCATCCTCGAATTTTCAGAATCCAGTTCCTCCACCAATCCATCCTCGTCCTCTTCCTCCATCACCCTCTGCATTTCATCCCTTCCTCATCCCCATCAAGAAACCTGAACCAGCTAATATTATCGACCGCTACTCTGCCCGATGCTCGGGACCACAATAGTCCGACTCTTTCTCGGGTTGGCTAGCATCCACATCTTGTGGCTGTGACCGGATAAAACAATCTCGTTAGCCACTTCTTTGCCTTGGCGGGTTCATACCCCTGTGGAGTTCTACGGTATTCTCCTCCTTCGCACAAAGTTGCACAAGTGCATATGGGTGGATTCTTCGGTCTCGGCAAGCGTCTTAACAGGGACAACCAATGCTGGCTCCTATCTACCGCATCAACTCCCACTTGACATTTTTACAGGATTTGGTCCACAATGCATGAATACCGACAGAACATACTTCAGGATCCGCATCGAAACTAGTTGTCAACCAAGACTTCAACTGTCTAATGTCCGATCTGTGCAGGTCAGCTAGTGTCATGACGCCATTTTTAAACTCGCTAAGATCAACCCCCAACTCATTATATCGAACATTACCAGCGCCGTAGTAAACATTCAGATTCTACTGATTCGTACATTTTCACCGTCGGACATTGTCATCCTCTCATTAATCACAATATACACTAATATTATCCGCTACCACGAACTATGCGCTAAAATGCCTCCTAAATTAAATTAACACTTATATTCTAGCGAACACTAATATTATCCGCTACACGAACTATGCGCTAAAATGGAATCCCTAAAATGCCTCCAAAAATATATTGACACTAAAATTCACAATATGACTTATATAGACTAACTAAACTATACAATTTACATAATATTTGTGACGACGTGATTATACCTTCGAAGTGTGTGTCCGCTTCTTGCACCACCGGAGAACGAACGCCGCCCGGCGACCCGGAGGTTCAACTCAGTCAGCCCCCAACCTGCTCCTCCTCCTCACCACCTCCTCCTCTGCAGCAGCTTCTACTAGTCACCACCACCTACTACCCGTCCTCCTCTCCACCATGGCTCCTCCTCCCCACCATGGCTGCTCCTCCCCAAACACATCAAAAACTATCCCATAGCAAAAAATAACACCATGGGCGGTGGGGATTGCTATGATCTACCGATTCTGTGGGTTGGATTTGTAAATGAGTGGCAAATGGAGGAGATCGGCCTGAGGCGAGCTCTGAGAAGCACCGAGAGAGAAAGGGAAGCGAAGAACGAAGAAGGAGCGAAGAACAGAGGCGCTCGGTGGTGCTTATCCGCACCTTTTCGGCCGGCTTCGCCGAAAAGTGCTACTTCGGTCGGCAGTAGGTCGAACGGCCCAATGATTCGGCCCAAGATGTGGTTACTATTTTCGGCGGGCCTCAGCCAACAGCGAGTTTTCGGCCCAAGCGCGGCCGAAAAGTGTACTTCGGCCATGGCCTGGCCGAAAACTCCCTTTTCGGCCCACACCTGGCCGACGGGCTACTAGTTTTGTGTTTTTTCCATTCTAAACTCTAGTTTCCAAAATTGCTACAAAAAACATGATAGTTTTGAAAAAAATTCCAGAAACTCCACTTCCCACCTCGCCTTCTTAGACTGATTCTCACCTGTTCAAATACGTTCTGAATTTGTCTGGAATATCAACCAGCTGCTTTGGGAATAAACAGACAGACAGAAAAAATGCATCAAACAGGACTAGCACATACATGTGCAAGCAAGGACGAACAAGCATGCTACTTGACAGAGATGAGGAAAAGAGAGAGAGAGAGAGAGAGATACACGGAGGAGAGGGCAGGGATCGGGCTGCGGGCGCTCCGGTGGAAAGAGATGCTGTGGAAACTGCATGCATCCACAAAATTGACACAAATCCCGCTGGCGCTCGCCGGATAGCCGACTCTCCCAGCGCGGCTAATGCCGCTGGCTCTGCAGCGTTGAAGCAACAGCTGCACATATCGGTGGAAGCACATATGGATGGGGATGAGAGGGATACAGATGCATCTCGCTGGAGACGAATGGATAGGCTAAACGGTGGAGGTACACCTGATGGCCTGATGGGGAGTCTACGTGCAGGTCGGTAGACCACAATGTTGTTTTTATCAGCCTTAGTATAAAGATATTTTCTTGCGTTTGTCCTTAATAGTGCAAAAGAAAAAAAACGTTGGGAATGAATTACAAATCAAAGGACCTTCGATAAAAAAAAAGAAAAACTACATAATAAAAAATCATTAGAATTCGAATATTATGATAATGTTATAAAATACTATAGATGAATTATTAAACTCTCAAAGAGTATATAAGGGCATCTCCCACATCGACCCTCAAAACGGCCGCAACTGTCCGGATCATCAGGATCTACTTTTTTCGTAAACTCTCAAAGAGTACATAAAGGCATCTCCAGCGTCGACCATCATCCAGAACAGCAGTGCAATGGAGCACCTCGCCGCTAGCACGACAATTGCGCCGGACATGGATTAGGCCAAGTAGGAGGCGCTAGCGACTTCTATCGCACAGCATGCCAAATCCGCCGCGGCCGCTGGTGGTACGGCTAACGTCAAGCGGAGCTAGAAGCCCCCTTCAAGAAGATCCACGATGCAGTTGGTGAAGTCTACGACAAGAGCAAGGACGAGGGTGACGCTGCCAGCTCCGCCACACCCGCGCCCCAGCGCAACAATCACGAAGTCGGCACGTCCAAGGGCGCCGCCGACAGTGAGGAAGAGTACAACATGGGGGGTCGCCGACACTCTGGTCTCAGGAAGGCCACCGCCCTTTCGTCAGCCGATTAGCCGCTTGCAGGCTGCAAAGGCAGAGGGTACAAGGCGGAGCCGGAGCTTCAGTTCCCGGGGCTCATAGCCGGCCAAAAATGGGCGAGTGGGGGCCGATAGTCATTTAGACTAGGTTTAGAGTACGGTTTAGTTAAAATAAGTCAAAATGTAATAAGTGTCCTCCAGTCTAGATGAAAAGCATCATGTTTTATCTAAAAGTTATTCAAGTATGAATTAATATGTTCGGGTTGTCTAAATATCTCTCAAATTTGTTCACTTTCGTAAAATTTCTTGCAAAATGCAACTGGATGCGGATAGCTAAGGGACTATTCCATGCACCTGTAAGAATCATATTGTATGTTTCTCACGCTAAAAGACTATTCCATGCACCTGTAAGAATCATATTGTATGTTTCCCCCGCTAAAAGACTATTCCATGTGTCACCACTCTTTCATTCGATGGAAGTGCAGAGCTTAAGTATGCACCAATGAAGGATGTTAGGGTAGCTTCTCACACCAACACTTCATGATCCAAATAAAGATAATTCAACATGTGGCAACCCATCCGCATATGCACCTTATAGAGATGAGGATAACCTTATTTCAAGGTTTGTTAGAATTGAATATAAGTGAAGCGTAGTGGCACGCAAAGCAGATTTTGTCATTTTTTCCGCCCCGTGCTCTACCGAGCACACCACGACGCTGGCTACCACGACACCTAGGACAGTGCCTTAGTCCCTCGTGCCGACGGCTGCGCGGCGGCCGTGTGGAGCCAAGCTAGGTAGCGCTAGCCAGGGGCTACGGTGGCGGGGTTGTGTGTACGGAGGCGCTGAAACGGGATGGCGAGGTGAAGAGGATAAGCTCGAGTAGCCTCAGCGCGTTAGGAATCAATAAAGGAGCAACCTTCGTCTACGTGCATCCGTTGTTCAGCAATACTAACACCAGTGGTATAAAAAAATGTCCTCAAGTTCATGTCTCATCTATTTATACGGGCATGTGAGATTGCAGCGAATTTGTTCATGCTGGCTCTTGCTGATTGATGTTGTTCCTTGTCAACCCATACTTGCAGATCCTCATATGCGCGGCCAAGGTGAATTTGGAGAATCGTTGCTGCTCTTGTTGGATGATAACAACGTCATGAGTGGATTGTCCTTCTGACTATCCAGATGTATTTACAAGCTGGCCACCTCCAAAGATCAATGGATATTTTTTTATCGCTCAACGGTGCAAGGTCATGTTTGATTCCTTCAGCCTCATGCTATCAAATACTTCTTGATCTTTGAGTCAGAAGGAGAAAATTGGATTAAATATTACGAGTGTATTGGACATGCTTGAAGTTGCATTAGATTCATGCAAATAAGGAGATATTCTAGATTTTATTGTCAATGCTTTAATCAGGAGAGATAAAATCTTACATGTTATTTGTATAATTCAGCAGTTAATGAGCTTGAACATAGAAATAAGTAAGGGGTCCTTTCAACTGCACAAAAAGATTTTTGCAAGAAGGACATCGGAGATATGATGAACTACATAGAAGAGTGAAGGTATTTATCCATGCTGTTCTTTGCAATTCATGTCTAAATGCTGTCCTAAGATAGTGCATTGGTTGTCGCTTAGTCACATTCTATTCTGTTTATGTTAGCATTGTCCATCTTGATGGAAACAGTGAGCCGTGAAAAATAGAGCAAGACAAGTTGGTTGTATTCATATTTTCCTTCGAAGCAATCTGAAGTTTAGCAGAAGAAGCATACATTAGGTTTTGATTTATTTCAGTGCTTTGTCTGAATTTTATTTCAATTAACGCATACGTCGGTGCTTAACGTCCTGTTGATTTTAATGTATTTCGTAAATCCTGCTACTACAGGAAGGGAGATCGAGTCCGTACATCTTTTCGTAAGTAACAGAGAGAGAGAGATAGAGAGAGAGAGAGTTGTCTGTGTGTGTCGGAAATATAATTTCGAAAAAAATGTTTTCACCAAAAATTGAATCATCTTTTTAAAATATTCTGAAAAATTACAAAGAAAAACACCTTAAAATGTGTTTTTATGAAAAGAAAAAAATTAGCTTGAAAGACTGTTTCATGCACAACTACTCTTTCATGGGATGAGACCGTGGATCTGAATTAGGCCTCGACAAATGCCATTAGGGTATAAGAAGTGTTGTGCAATGCCACGTGGAGTATGTTCAAACTTTTTTCGCCCGTTTCAACGCACGGGCATTTGTATTAGTGTGTGTGTCTATATATATATATATATATATATATATATATATATATATATATATATATATATATATATATTATGAACTCCATTTTCTATCTGTTTTTGTATACTAATTTAAATCTAGCTGTTATCATCCACATATACAGAATGTAAAACATATATACACACATTGAAACAGAACATATAAGAATGGAAAACAGAGTACACACATTGAAACAGAACAATAAACAGAGCAATACTATGATTGCTATGAATACATAGCTATCCACGTCGAAACGACTTTCCAAAATACCATGAGACCATGACTAGCAGCCCTTGTCTACGGTAGCTCTTGGCTCTGCCTGAACTCGTGCAGGCGTTCGTCCAAGTGGTCGACACACTCGCGGTACATCTGGAGCGCGATCTCAAGCTCCAAGTTGGCTATTTCATCGGACATCACCAGCTCGAGGATGCGACGGCCATGTTCCTCTACTGTGCCCAGGTGGACAACTAGGCCAAGGAGGCGGTCGAGCCTACGGACCAACGCATTGGCATCCAGCGGGCCGCGGACAAGGCAAACGGCGGCACCCACGCGAACGGCGTGGCGGACGTCCGGTGCAAGTACGGCGCGGCCTGCCTCTGGTGCAAGTACGGCGCTGAGGGCCTCTGCCCACTCCTAGCGAGGAAGGGGGGTACTGACAGGACGTGTACCCTGCTGCGATGCCGTGTTGACAGCAGGCAAGCGCCGATGGATCCGCTGTTGCTGTGAGGCGCGTCGCGCCTCTCGCTCTGCAGTGCTCCAACGGTCTCGCCGTGCGGCGAGCCGCAGCCTATCAGCGCGGATGCGCCTAGCTTGCTCTGCGGTGCGTCATCGATCATGTTGTGCGGCGAGCTACAGCCTTTCAATGCTGACATGCCTATCTTGATCTGCGGCGCTCAAGCGCCATGCGCCAAAGGTTTGCTCAAGCCTGGCAATGACGCGCATCACAGCGTCGTCCATCGCGTTGCCGGGGAGTGCCTCGGCCTCGACAAGCCGTGGCGCCTGCTTGTTTTCCTCGTCGACGAGGTTGATGGCATAGGCGGCGCTTTGATGGGTTGGCATGCTTGGAAAAGGTGAATGTGCTACAGGCTGCGCTTGTCGCCTCCGTGCGTCGCGCGCCCCTATGCGCAATATAGTAGGGTGGCAGGAAACAAGTGAGGAAATGGCGGGAAACAGGGGCATGTTCATAAAACGCCATCAATTAATGGAAACTTAGCATCGAGCTAGCACAAGTCATAGATGATGGTCAGATGAACACGGACCACAGTAGGGAACCCGTCGGTGATGAATTCATCAACCCCAAACGGTTGAATAGTAGCAAGTGTTTGCCCACAACACATACGGCCTATTCCATCACAAATAGGTCAGTTGGATTAACTGTATGCCACGTATCGCACATTGTCAAAAAGTAATGCAGTAGACCTTCTTTAATTAACATGTGTTAGAAAATAAAAAACAAGGACCACGAGGTTAAATTAGCTGAGGGAATGGGGCATTTCGGTCATTTGACCGAAATGACCAATCCCATCAGCTAATTTAACATCGACACAACTTCCCATCTAGTCACCCATCCGATGGTTGTTCCAGCCTGAGCACACTTAACTTGATAGTTTTCTTACATGAGCTACTGGTGGAACAGCTAGTCCTTGCTGATAGGAATGCCTCTTCACATCCTTATGGCGTATCCAGATGACCGCCCGTCCCACAATGGCCAATAGATGTTGTGTAGATAGAGCATATCACATACGTCTTATTAGAAGCAATCGTCTATGTTATTATCGGTCTCCGCACACATTTCTGAGACCTGTTTGCCGCGTATCACACACATCTTGTTATATTGAACCGTTTCTATTCTCTTGCCTAATCACAAACATTTCATCCGAGTGAACCGTATGCTATATATCGCACACACCTTCATCTGGCTGCCCATTTCTTTTGTGTTTCCTAATCACAAACAGTTATCCGAGTGAACCGTATGTTGTCTATCGCACACGCCTTCATCTGGCTGCCCGTTTCTTTTGTTCCTCCTCATCGCAAACAGTTAATTGAACTGAACCGTATGCCCTTCATCGCACACGCAACTAAAACCTGAACCATGTTTGATGCATCCGTCATTGCAAACATTTTATACATTTCTGACGGTTTTCATACACCACTGTTTGCGATTATGGCATCGCACATAGTTTCTCGAAGGGTCTCTAATTGTAGTGTCGCGTTAGCAACATCCTACAATAGTGCATAATAAGCTAGCGAGCAGTAATAAGACATCTCAAACACCACCAGGTTGTCAAAACAACCATGATATAATATGAAAATAGTGGTATCTCGCTAGCCCTTTCTGAGACCGCAAAACATAAATGCAGAACACCTCCAAAGTTCAAGCAACGACTAAACATTGTAATTCATGATAGAAAAGATCTAGTCATGATGCACCCAACATTAGCTGCACAAAATGCATCAGCATGACAACAGTGCTCTCAGGTTCTGGCGCTTATTTTAGAAGGTGAGAACACAACATAAAAGTAAATAGATAGTCCCTACGCAGAGGGAAGCAGTGATCTGCGGAGGTGCCTGAGCTCAAGTTTTTAAAACAGAGGTAAATGATATTTTGAGAAATGCGCCCTTCTTGTTTACTTCGCGACCATCAGTTGTCAATATGTTCCATGCTAAACACACTAGTAGCGGTTCCCAAGCGATAAAGTAAAGGTTATGACTCCGTAGGAGTTTTTGTTTGATTATTTGTAAGCTCTTTCTATTTGCAGTTTGGGACTGGGAATCCCTATTGACGCTCTTTTCTCGTGCAATGGTGAGTGAATAAACACTCAACCTAAGAATAATCCGCTTAGCATGGAAGATACAACTACCTCCTGTCGTTCATGAACAATCCAGGCACACAAAAAGGATATTTGTGTGAACTTTTTTTTAGAGATGGAACATGCAAATTTACTTAGGACGGCAGGGTAATACCGCATATAGGTAGGTATGGTGGACTCATCTGGAATAACTTGGTTTAAGGGTTTTGGATGTACAAGCAGAATTCCCACTTAGTACAGGCAAAGGCTAGCAAATAGGTTGAGAAGCGGCCAGCTAGAGAGCAACAACGGTCATGAACATGCATTATGCATACGTAACATTGGGCACTAGCATGAGTAGGATATGAAAACCATGAACATAAATATCATAGAGGGTATGTTGGTTTTGATTCAACTGCATGCATGAACATGTGCCAAGTCAAGCCACTCGTACACTCAGAGGAGGATACCATATCATCATACTACATCACAATCATATTAATGCAATTTTGACATCCAAGATAAATCATTATCCACTCCTAGCTACTTATGCATGGCATGAGAAACTATAATCTCTAATTGTCATTGCAAACATGTTTAATCATAATGAGCTGAATCATGGATACTAGGTTAAACATATTCACAAAAATAGAACAAGTTGAGTTCATACTCGTTTCTCTCTGCCAAGACCAGTTCATCAAATATCGTCATTATTGCCTTTCACTTGCACGACCGAATAATATGAAAATAATAATAGTGCAAGAGTGCCATGGACTAAGCTGGAATCTGTAAACATTTTATTGAACAGGAGAAGACAAGGTAAAAAGGGCTCTTCGTTACATCAACAATAATGCATATGAGAGCCAGTCAACATTTTCATCGTGGTCTTCTTCTCGGTATGACTCAATAAAAAGAAAATAAATTCAGAGAAACAGACTAAAATATTCTTTAGAGTTTTTGTTTTTTTTTCTCGAATCAAGCAAATAAAAGGGAAAAACAAAAAACGAGAAAAACTATTTACACGGGAAAGCTCCCACCAAGCAAAAGAAGAACAGGGAAATCTTTTTGGGTTTTCTTTTTTAGTGCTACAGCTAACTACTCTATAAAGAAAAAAAGGAGCAGGAAATATTTTTGTATTTTCTCAAAGTTTTTCAAAAACACAAGAAGAAAGCGAGAAAGTAAATTTAGCATGAATAATATAATGAAAAAGTGTGAACACCGACAACTAGAATGAAATGTGTGAACATGAATGTAATGTCGGTGGAAATACATACTCCCCCAATCTTAGGCTTTTGGCCTAGCTTGGTAATCAGTAGTCGCCTGCATAATGGTCGACGTGGTAGCTCACGGAGGCTCTCGGTGCGGACACCTCAGCCTGCCGTGCGGCTACAACTGCCACATTATGAGCTCGGGCCTCGCTCTCCAGAACAAAATATCTTCTCCTACTGTCAAAATCAAAGAGAGTAGGTGTAGGCAAATACACGTGTACAACGGAGTCTTGATTAAACAACAATTTATATGTGAAATTGTGGAGATCACTGAGGGAGTTATGGATTAGGGGGTGTCCGGATGGCCGGACTATGACCTTTGGCCGGACTCCCGGACTATGAAGATACAAGATTGAAGACTCCGTCCCGTGTTCGGATGGGACTTTCCTTGGCGTGGAAGGAAAACTGGGCTATTTGATATAAAGATCTCCTTCATTTGTAACCGACTCTGTGTAACCCTAGCCCTCTCCGGTGTCTATATAAACCGGAGAGTTTTAGTCCATAGGACGAACAACAATCATACCATAGGCTAGCTTCTAGGGTTTAGCCTCTCTGATCTCGTGGTAGATCCACTCTTGTACTACCCATATCATCAATATTAATCAAGCAGGAGTAGGGTTTTACCTCCATCGAGAGGGCCCGAACACAGGTAAAAACATCGTGTCCCTTGTCTCCTGTTACCATCCGCCTAGACGCATACGTTCGGGACCCCCTACCCGAGATCCGCCGATTTTGACACCGACATTGGTGCTTTCATTGGGAGTTCCTGCAGTAGCCGTCGCCTTTAGGCCCGATAAGCTTCTTCGATCGTCAATCACGGCCGCGGTCCGAGGTGAGACCTTTCTCCCCAGACAGATCTTCGTATTCGGCGGCTTCGCACTGCAGGCCAACTCGTTTGGCCATCTGGAGCAGATCGAAAGCTACGCCCCTGGCCATCAGGTCAGGTTTGGAAGCTTAAATTACACGGCCGACATCCGCGGGGACTTGATCTTCGACGGATTCGAGCCATGGCCGAGCACGCCGCACTGTAACGATGGGCATGATTTAGCTCTGCCGTCGGACAACGTCCAGAGCGTCGCTCAGGTGTCCGCTCTGACCATTAGCTCGGAGCCTACTACGCTAGTCGGGGATGGATGGTTGGACGCCACCCCGGGAGCCGCAATCTCTACGATGATAGAGCCGAATACTAGCCTAGTCCTTTGCAGGGCCCGTGACTCTAAGGTGCCGGACTCCGTTCCGGACTCCGTATATCCCGCACCTCTTCCGATCGAACCCGATTGGGCTCCGATCATGGAGTTCACCGCCACGGACATCTTTCAGCACTCGCCCTTTGGCGATATCCTGAATTCACTAAAGTCTCTCTCTTTGTCAGGAGAGCCCTGGCCGAACTACGGTCAGCAGGGTTGGGATACGGACAACAAAGAAATTCGAGGCCCACCCACCACCCACTTCGTAGCCACTGTCGATGATTTAACCGACATGCTCGACTTCGACTCCGAAGACATCGACGGTATGGACGCCGATGAAGGAGACGACCAAGAACCAGCTCCTATAGGGAACTGGAAAGCCACCTCATCATATGACATATACATGATGGACACCCCCAAAGCAGGGGATGGCGAGGAAAAAACGGAGGATGACCCCTCCAAGAAGCAACCCAAGCGCCGACGTCAGCGGCGCCGCTCTAAGTCCCGCCAAAGCAAAAACGGCGATTCCGGCACCGGAGATAACAAACACGCCGGACAGTGCCGAAGACAACCCCCTCCAGCAGGATTCAGTGCAGGAGGACGAAGGAGCCAGCCCTCATGAGAGAGCGGCCGACAAAGAGGTTGAGGACGACAACTATATGCCTCCCTCCGAAGACAAGGCAAGCCTCGACGACGACGAATTCGTCGTGCCAGAGGATCCCGTCGAACAAGAGAGTTTCAAACGCAGGCTTATGGCCACGGCAAGCAGCCTCAAGAAAAAACAGCAGCAGCTTAGAGCTGACCAAGACTTGCTAGCCGACAGATGGACCGAAGTCCTGGCGGCCGAAGAGTATAAACTTGAACGCCCCTCCAAGAGCTACCCAAAGCGCAGGCTGCTACCCCAACTTGAGGAGGAAGCAACTAAACCTACATCACCAGCGTATGATGCGCCCGATCGACCACCCCGTGGCCGCGATAGAGAGGCCTTCAGGCCCTCGACCCAAGCCGCACCCCGGCACCGCTCAAAACATATCAGGGTACGGGGAGACGCAACAGACCTGCGAGACATATTGGAGAATAAGGCAAGGCAAACAAGATCGATCTATGGATCACATGGGTGCCCCGCTTCACGTGACGCTAGCCGTCACGCCGGACATGATAAGTACGGCCAGGCCGAATACAACAGACCAAGCTCATCCGAGCTGCGTCGTGATATAGCCTAGTACAGGGGCGCCGCACACCTACTATGCTTCACAGACAAAGTAATGGATCATCAAATCCCTGAGGGCTTTAAACCTGTAAACATCGAATCATACGATGGCACAACAGATCCTGCGGTATGGATCGAGGATTATCTCCTTCATATCCACATGGCCCGTGGTGATGATCTACACGCCATCAAATACCTCCCGCTCAAGCTTAAAGGACCAGCTCGACATTGGCTTAACAGCCTGCCGGTAGTCAATTAGTTGTTGGGAGGACACGGAATCCGCATTCCTTGACAACTTCTAGGGCACTTATGTGCGACCACCGAACGCTGATGACCTAAGCCACATAATCCAGCGGCAGCGGAGGAATCGGCCGGAACAATTACAGACACGGTTCCTAACCAAGAAAAATCAAATAGTCGACTGTCCGGACGCCGAGGCCCTCGCAGCCTTCAGGCACGACATCCGAGACGAATGGCTTGCCCGGCACCTAGGACAGGAAAAGCCGAAATCTATGGAAGCCCTCACGACACTCATGACCCGCTTTTGTGCGGGAGAAGACAGCTGGCTAGCTCGTATAATAACATAACCAAGAGCCACGGCAATTCGGATACCAAGGACAACAACGGCGGTCACGTCGCAACAAGCATAAGCGCCGCGTGCGGTGATAATCTGAAGATACGGCGGTCAATGTCGGATTCAGAGGCTCTAAACCCGGTCGGCGGAAGAAGCCATTCAAAAGAAACCCTGCGGGCCCATCCGGCTTAGGACCGGATACTCGATCGCTCGTGCGGATACACGGCACCCCGAACAGCCAGCCAACCACACCAACGAGGATTGTTGGGTGTTCAAGCAGGCGAGCAAGTTAAGTGCGAAACCGAGAGACAAGGGCTGCATAGCGATGACGAGGAGGAGCCCGGCCGTCGAACAATAGAGGATGTAGGATCCCCCGCAAGTTCGGACGGTGAACATGATATACGCAACCCACATCCCCAAAAGGGAGCGGAAGCGTGCTCTCAAGGACGTCTATGCGTTGGAGCCAGTCGCCCCAAAGTTCAACCCGTAGTCCTCCTGCCCGATCACTTTTGATCGAAGGGACCACCCCACTAGCATCCGTCACGGCGGATTGGCCGCATTGGTCCAAGACCCAATTATCAACGGATTTCACCTCACCAGAGTCCTAATGGACGGCGGCAGCAGCCTGAACCTGCTTTATCAGGATACAGTGCGAAAAATTGGCATCGATCCCTCAAGGATTAAACCCACAAAGACAACCTTCAAAGGCGTCATACCAGGTGTAGAAGCCAGCTGTACAGGCTCAGTTACACTTGAAGTGGTCTTCGGATCCCCGGATAATTTCCGGCGAAGAGTTAATCTTCGACATAGTCCCATTCCGCGATGGCTATCACGCCTGCTCAGACGAACCGCATTTGCAAAATTCAACGCGGTGCCGCTTTCGCATATCTCAAGCTCAAGATGCCAGGACCTCGCGGAGTCATCATGGTAAATGGAAACACCGAACGCTCTCTCCGAACGGAGGAGCACACGGCGGCCCTGGCGGCGGAAGTACAGAGTAGCCTCTCAAGGCAATTCTCCAATCCAGGTGTCAAACGTCCGGACAACGTCAAGCGAGCCCGAAGTAACCTACAACAAATCCGGCTGGCACGTTCCGAGCAAGCATAGCAGTGCGGCCCCAACGCCAGCCCTCACCTAATGGTGATATCGGTACCACGCGTACATAATTACGCCTTAGAGATACCATGGGCATAAGGGGAGGGGCACAACTACGGCACGCCCAGAATGCGGCTCAACCGCACTAAGGGGCTCCCTATTCCGCCGTTTCCTTTTTACACACTTTCAGGACCCAACTATTCGGAAGGCCTGTCCGGCAATACACTCGCCGAACACACGATGCAACAGCCAGGGAGAGAACAAGCCGCGTCAAATGTCTAGGTGGTCTCTATAACGAGCTTAATACCTGTTTTACTTAAAATCCCGCAGCTTGCCCCTGGAGGGGAACATGTCAAATAATCCCATCTCTTGCTTATCGCACTACTCAGATCGTTTCGCTTTACAAGCAGCCCTTTTTTAATAAACAATACATAGCTCTTATCTATTATTGTACTCATCTATTTTCTGTATACACAAATATGTCCAGTCATGACATTCTGCAACCGTACACTTTGGTACGGCCAATACACCAGGGGCTTAAACACCCCATAACATGGTGTGAGATGACCGACCACTCTCATGAGTGCGGCACCCCGAAGTTATAACACTATATGCATCGGCTCCGAATCATGTCTTTGGTCAATAGTTGGGTTTGCCCGGCTCCCATGTTTTGGTACCTTACGTTCCGCAATGTTAGCTAAGGTAGCGCTGGGAGAACTACTGCGATTGTGCCCAGTTGAGCTGGGTTAACACCTCGAGAAAGCTAAAACTGACCGTCATGATAGTGCGAGAGACCGGTCGCTGTTCGCGAGGTTTTTCGAGTCCTTAAAGACTTATGCCGCTTAGAGCGAGGAACCGGACTTATCCGGCCTAGGTGTGGATAGCGCCCCGAACTCGGTCTTCCGAATACTAGGGGCTTCGCTGAAATTTAAAATTATAGAATTCTATGGCTAAGTGAGAGTGATAAAGCATTATAAGTCCGACGGCCTGGTTCGTTGTGCTGAGTGCCTCCCTAGATGGACCCAAGAATGGGAACAAGAGCGCTCAGGTTTATCCCGAACACCCCAGCACTCATGGCATGGGGGTCGAAGCCGACGACTTGCATCTCTCAGATTTGATAAACGGCCGCACAAAACGTAATATTTTAAATTAACAAGCGTTGCTTAACACACATGAAGAAAGTTTTCAGCGTATAGGATAACAAATGCGAGTCTACTCATAAATTACATCTTTGAAGCACTCATCCGCTATACGGCGGGCACCCTTCAGGACGCCCTTATAATACATCTCGGGCGTGCGATACTCCTTGCCCGGCGGTGGCACGTCCGTCAAAAGCTTCTCCGCGTCCAGCTTGCCCCAGTGCACTTTAGCACGGGCAAGGGCCCGACGGGCACCTTCAATGCAGACGGAGCGCTTGATGACCTCAATCCACGGACAAGCGTCCACCAGCCGCCGCACCAGACCGAAGTAGCTCCCAGGCATGGCTTCCCTAGGCCATAGTCGAACTATGAGGCCCTTCATGGCCTGTTCGGCCACCTTGTGGAGCTCGACCAGCTGCTTCAGCTGGTCGCTCAGGGGCACCGGATGCTCGGCCTCAGCATACTCAGACCAGAACACCTTTTCCGTCGAGCTCCCCTCCTCGGCTCGGTAGAACGCGGCAGCATCAGACACACTACCGGGCAGATCGGCGAGCGCTCCTGGAGAGCTCCGGATTCGGGTAAGTAATAGATAATTTACTTTTACATTCTTGCTTTGCATAAAGAATGCCTTACCCGCCGCTATTTTCTTTATCGCCTCGATCTCCTGGAGGGCCTTCTGGGCTTCGGCCTTAGCGTTTTTGGCACTCTCAAGAGCCAAGGCGAGCTCGGACTCTCGAGTCTTCGAGTCACGCTCCAAACTCTCGTGTTTTTCCACGAGCACAGAGCTCTTGCCGCACCTCCGCCACCCGCACCTCCTGCTTCTCTCGCTCGGTGCGCTCCAAGGCCGCACTGTTCTCGGCCTTGGACAACGCCTCCTTCAGGGTCGCCACCTCGGTCGTGGCCCCTGCAACATTTACGTTGGTCCTGTCATTATTTGCAACCAAGTATTTCTATATACATTTACATGCGGTACTACGTACCCTCTTTATTCTCGAGCTGCTTCTTGGCACGGCCGAGCTCGCTCTCGGACCACTCGAGGCTTTCCTTCAAGGCATTGACCTCCGCAGTCAGTGCGGCAGAGGTCAGCAGCGTAGCCTGCATTCCCATATTGACATATTTTTATTAGACTCCTGCGTATATCTTTTTAGATCCTCAGCTCGGCTTTTCTTTCCGAGCCTTCCCGAGCACCGAGCTACCGCTCTGTCTGTCAGTAACATTTTTATATGTCTTTGAACACATACCTCAAAGCCTGTTAATAGGCTTGTACAGGCTTCTGTCAGCCTGCTCTTGGAGGACTGAACCTTCTGAATCACCGCACTCATAACAGCGCGGTGTTCCTCGTCGATGGAGGCGCCGTTAAGCACCTCCAGCAAATTGTCCGGCGCCTCCGGATGGACGGAGGTCGCCGGCGTCATAGGCTTGCCCTTCTTATGAAGGCTCCGCCTGTCGGACTCTGGAACCATTGATGGTTCCTGAAAGCGAGGTCTCGCCCGAGCCGGACTTGGATCCTCCGGCTTTACCCCTTTGGGCTCGAGTCCGGAGGTCGCCTTGCGGCGCCTCCAGGACCACCTCCTCCTGGTTTAGTCCCTTTCGGAACTCCACCTCGGCGTCGTTCGTAGGGAGAGGGGAGGAGGCCGTCGGAAGTGAAGCGCTATTCACATCCGACGAATCCAAGGAGTCGCTCGTCGAATCGTCGAGCTGAGCCTCGGGCAGACTGCATGATCAAATATGGCGTTAGCAAATGCCAAATAATGGAGGGGCATCATAAGTTATTCAGATGACCGGATGCTTACGATTTTGCCAGGGGCTTGACCCTGGATGGCCATTCCTGCCCGCCGTCTTCGGCGTCGGAAGTGTAGTCCGGAAGGAGGGTTCTCCCCTTCTTGGAGCCTCCGGCCTCCCCAGTTGGGGTGACTTTCCTTTTCTTCCCTTCCCCCGTTGGAGGGGGAGAGGCTTCTTATTCTTCCTCCTCCTCGTCCTCAGAGGCGGAGGGTGCTTCAGGGTTGTCGGGCGATGAATCCGACACCACGGTAGCGCCGGAACTCTTTCGAGTCCCCGTGGCCTTCTTCTTGGCCTTCTTCTCCGGCACCACATGAGGTGCCGGAACCAGCAGCTTCGTCAAGCGAGCGTCTACTGGGTCTTCGGGCAAGGGATCCAGACAGTTGATTTGTCCGGCCTTTTCCTGCCAGTCCTGTTAAAGAGATGGGGGTTTAGGTCCCGTATAGAATCAAATCTATGAAAAACAAATACCCCGTAAAGGGAAAATTAAGCTCACCACGCTGGCTTGGCGCTCGGCGGAGAAACTGCGATCCTCGGTGACGGGAGGAGAGACCTCGGAGCTCTTGAATAGCACCTTCCAGGCGTCCCCATGCTTTGTGTCGAAGAGCCGGGACAGAGTCTGATGCTGGGCTGGGTCGAACTCCCACAAGCTGAAAGCCCGTCATTAACACAGGAGAATCCGGCGGAAGAGCATGACCTGGACTACGTTGACGAGTTTAACCTTCCTGCCGATCAGGTCTTTGATACAGGTTTGAAGTCCGGTCACTTCCGCCGAACTACCCCACGACAGGCCCATCTCTTTCCAAGATGTGAGCCGTGTGGGGATACTAGATCGGAATTCAGGGGCTGCTGCCCATTCAGGGTCACGCGGCTCGGTGATATAGAACCACCCCGATTGCCACCCTTTGATGGTCTCTACGAAGGCGCCCTCGAGCCATGTAACGTTGGCTATCTTGCCCACCATGGCAGCTCCGCACTCCGCTTGGCAGCCACCCACGACCTTCGGCTTGACGCTGAAGATCTTCAGCCATAGGCCAAAGTGAGGCTGGATGCGGAGGAAGGCCTCGCACACGACGATAAACGCTGAGATGTTGAGGATGAAGTTCGGGGCCAGATCGTGGAAGTCCAGGCCGTAGTAGAACATGAGCCCCCGGACGAACGGGTGAAGAGGAAAACCCAGTCCGCGGAGGAAATGGGGGAGAAATACAACCCTCTCATGGGGCCTAGGGGTGGGGATGAGTTGCCCCTCATCTGGAAGCCGGTGCGCGATGTCTTCAGACAAGTATCCGGCCTTCCTCAGCTTTTTGATTTGCCCCTCCGTGATGGAGGAAGCCATCCATCTACCTCCCGCTCCGTACATGATTGGAGGAGGTTGAGGTGGGAAGTGCGGGCTTGGGTGTTGGAGCTCGAGCGCGCAGGGACGAATAAGCAAAGGAGGAAGAAGGCGTGAATGGAAAGGGTGGATTCTTATCCCCTTATATGGGCGGCCGAACCTACGAGCCCCCACCAGCCTAATAAAACCCGCTTATCTCCCAAGCGCCGCGGTTAATGGCGCAGTTGGGTTACCCACGCCCGTATTGATGAGAATCCCGGAATAAGGGGACACGATCTCCGCTTTGACAAGACGTGCCAAGGAAACCGCCTCGCTAAACGCGCTGAGGTGGAGCGGTATAATGAATAAAAGACTGGCTGTGGCGTGATGTCACGTTGCGTAATACGTCAGCAGATCTGATTGGTGCAAATATTATTCTCTCTACGGTGGAATGTGGAACTTATTTTGCAGAGCCGGACACTATCCTGGTCTTCAACATCTTCTATGAAGTATTCGGAGGAGGAACCCGCCTTGCAATGCCGAAGACAACTTGCGCGCCGGACTCGTCGTCATTGAAGCCTGGTTCGAGGCTCTTGAGGAGTCCTGGATTAGGGGTGTCCGGATGGCGGACTATGACCTTTGGCCGGACTCCCGGACTATGAAGATACAAGATTGAAGACTCCGTCCCGTGTCCGGATGGGACTTTCCTTAGCATGGAAGGCAAGCTTGGCGATACGATATGAAGATCTCCTCCCATTGTAACCGACTCTGTGTAACCCTAGCCCTCTCCGGTGTCTATATAAACCAGAGAGTTTTAGTCCGTAGGACGAACAACAATCATACCATAGGCTAGCTTCTAGGGTTTGGCCTCTCTGATCTCGTGGTAGATCCACTCTTGTACTACCCATATCATCAATATTAATCAAGCAGGAGTAGGGTTTTACCTCCATCGAGAGGGCCCGAACCTGGGTAAAAACATTGTGTCCCTTGTCTCCTGTTACCATCCGCCTAGACACACAGTTCGGGACCCCCTACCCGAGATCCGCCGGTTTTGACACCGACAATCACCTCTAAGGATCTTAATGACGTTTCATAGCATCAAAGTCTAAATACTGAGTGGGTACAATAGGGTCATAGGCCAAAGGTGAAACACCCAACTCTCTTGCTAAGCGTTTGGCATAAATTCCGCCATAGAAATAGCCACTATCAGCATTGTGTTACAGCCTGCGTGCAACAATCGCTCCAAGATTATAACTTCTGTCACCGGTGAGAGCGGTGTGTATGAGGCTCAAATCTGGAGCACAAAGTGTACTACAATCTTGTTTGCCTACAATGCTTTTTCCATTAAATAATGTGAAGTACTGAATTGCGGGAAAACCTTGCGTCACTCCCCTATTCTCACCATATCCAAGACTAGTCAAAAATGTTTGGAACTCGGATCTTGGTAGTTCGTCAAGCGAACCCCAGAATGGGATTTTGCAGTGGTGAGCAAACCTCTCTAAAGATATGGTAAATGGATTTTCATGCAGTTTAAATGACACTCTAGACTCACGGGGATGGAATTTAAATCCTTTGACAAATGATTCAGTAAGAATGAGGTGTTGGTTGCACTTATCTGAAATGTAGAGACTAAGGTCGGCATTGTGAACATATTGCTCAAATTCCTCCTTAATGCCCACTCTCACCATATAATCATCGCATGGCCATAGGCATGTTTTGGTGGCGGCATCTCATATGGAGCTTTCACTTGGTTCAACATAAGACCGACGAACGGAGCTGCTACTAGAAGATGCCTCTGAGGAGCTCCTCCTTGAAGACCTCCTTCCAAATAGGTTCATCATATTCGCGTACAATTTTTTGAAAATTTTTGGGTCACAAAACTTTATCAACAAAACTTTATAAAATTGATAGCAACTACTCTTAGGGATGCATAGAGGCCATAGCAAGCATTCAAACTGCTTAAAACTCTAAGAATTCAACATGCAAGCTCATCTACAGCAGCACCAAGAATAACTAGGTATTCAAAACAAAAACCATTAAAGCAAAAACTAATTGGAAAAATGGAGGAGTCACTTACCAAGCAAAAATCCCCCGAAACAGTTTTGGAAACGGAGCTTCGAGCAAAGAGATCGAAATCCGCTGGTTTGAGGGCAAGAACATGAGAGAGAGTGCAATGGTGATTTTTTTCTGGAGGTAGGTGGTGATGTGGGATAAAGAGATAAGTGAGGGGGCCACGAGGGGACCAAAACCCACCAGGGCACGCCTAGGGGTCCTGGCGCGCCCAGGTGGGTTGTGCCTACCTGGTGCACCTCCCTCTGATATTATTTGCCAAAAAAATTCTTAAATATTCAGAAAAAATCATATAAAATTTTCAGAGCATTCTGAGAACTTTTATTTTTGGGTCTTTTTTATTGCACAGGAAATTCGAAAAACATGCAAAGCATGGCATTTATTTTATTTAACTAACAAAAACAGAAAACAAAAAGTAGGGACAGAAGGTAGTGCTCACTAAATTCATCAACTTCATACCTCTCAAAAACAATAAGCATATCCACGCCTTCGCCCCTACGCCTCAAGACTCCCGCCGGAGCCCCGCAGGCCCGCGCCGTCGCCTCCTCCGCATCGAGCCTGGGAGTGGAGCTCCCTGCGCCCGGTCCCCTCGCCGGCTTGCTGCCTCCACCAGCGCTTTCCATCCCCGTCGCCTGGGTGTGCCCCTGCCTCGTCCTCCGGCTGGGGTGCTCCCAGATCACGCCCGCCGTCAACGGCGTCGCCATGGTCTTCGCGAGCCTACAACGCTCGTCCTCCTTCTCGAGCTCGACCCCTCGTCCAGCGCGCCTTCTCCATCCCCGTCGCCGCGTGATGCCAACCTCCTGCCTCTGCCGCTAGGCCCGGCCGCCGTCTTCGGCTCCCGAGCGCCTCCTCCCGCCGCCCCGACAAGCTGCTGCAGCGACCTCCCCGTCCCTCGTGCGACCTCCTTCCCGCCAGATCCGCACCGCCACGTCAACCCCGTCCTCCTTCGAGACGGATGTGACAAATTCTGCCCAGATCTGGCGCCGCCCCGAGGCTCCCTGTGTTGCTTCGTGTTGGACCGACAAGATCGACTACACAAACTGCCAGTACCCCTTCGGATATGCAAGACCGTCTCAGATATCGCCAAGTACCACGACAATATGAGTACAACTACCATCGACATGCTTTTCGCGAAGTACCTCTCGGATCCGACAAGTACCCCGATGACGTGTGTACCACTACCATCGACCCTCGAAGACCCCGTGGACCCCGAACATCCACGGGACATGAACAACTACTTCCACTACGAGATGTACCACTACCGTCGCCACGTGAACAACTACTTCCCACGACGACCGCTACGAGAACGTCTACTTCCTCTACATTGCACCAAACTCGACCCGCTCCGAAATGCACGCCTCAAAGGTATAATCCCGAGATGATCACCCGTGGACCGAATGCTTGTGTGTTGTATGAGATGCCCGTGTTTGCACCGTGTCCGAGAGAGGTCTTTGCACGTTCCTCGTTTGCCATGCCGCCGTCCCGTGGGAACCTGGTAGTCGGGAGCACCCCACCATCTCTTGCGTGTTCCACACATCCGCACACTTCTCGTTTGCATCGGTATCTCACTCTTGTTATCGGGACCGGAATGTTGCCGTGGCACCATTTCGTTTCACCGCCGTGGCACCTTTTTCCTTCCGCCAGGGCGACAAATGCCTCGTATCATGCTCATGTTAACGTTTTCATAAAATTGCATAAAACTTATATATGTCATCCGCATCATGATAACAACATTTAAAATGTTTAAAATTGTTGTTTGCTTAAAAATTGCTAATGACATGTGGGGATTTTCCGGAATTGTTATTTGTTGTTTCCGGCCTCATTTAAACTTGCCTAGATAGGTAGTTTAATTAGGTTTCACCTCTTGCCATGTTTAACCACATTTAATATTGTTGTGTACCTAAACGAGAGTGAACTAAATAACTCGATGTGGTGTTTTAGCCAATATGCAACTCGTTTCATATTGAGCTCCACTTAATTTGTAGTATTGTTTGTTGCACTTTGCCATGCCATGCCTCGTTAAACCGGACATGCATCATATTTGTTTGTGCATCATGACATGTTTATGCCTGTGTGTTTATCATGTTGTTTGGTTCTTTCCGGTTTGCTTCTCTCGTTAGCTTCGGTTTCGTTCCGGAGTTGTGAGGATTCGTTTGACTACGTCCGTTTGTCTTCTTCATGGACTCGTTCTTCTTCCTATTGGGATTTCAGGCAAGATGACTATTAACCTCGATATCACTTCTATCTTTGCTTGCTATTTGCTTTGTTCTATCGCTATGCTGCACTACCTATCACTTGTTTACCATGCCACCCATATTGCCGTGTCAGCCTCTAACCTTTTTACCCTTCCTAGCAAACCGTTGCTTGGCTATGTTACCGCTTTGCTCAGCCTCTCTTATAGCATTTTTAGTTGCAGGTGAAGTTGAAGATTGCTCCATGGTGGACAGGATTATGTTGGGATATCACAATATCTCTTATTTAATTAATGCATCTATATACTTGGTAAAGGGTGGAAGACTCGGCCTTATGCCTGGTGTTTTGTTCCACTCTTGCCGCCCTAGTTTCCGTCATACCGGTGTTATGTTCCCGGATTTTGCGTTCCTTATGCGGTTGGGTGATTTATGGGACCCCCTTGACAGTTTGCTTTGAATAAAACTCCTCCAGCAAGGCCCAACCTTGGTTTTACCATTTGCCACCTAAGCCTTTTTCCCTTGGGTTCTGCAGACTCAAGGGTCATCTTTATTTTGACCCCCCCGGGCCAGTGCTCCTTCGAGTGTTGGTCCGAACTGAGTAGACTGCGGGGCCACCTCGGGGAAACTTGAGGGCTGGTTTTACTTGTAGGATGTCTCATCCGGTGTGCCCTGAGAACGAGGTACGTGCGACTTCTATCGGGATTTGTCGGCACATCGGGCGGCTTTGCTGGTCTTGTTTTACCATTGTCGAAATGTTTTGTAAACCGGGATTCCGAGTCTGATCGGGTCTTCCTGGGAGAAGGTATATCCTTCGTTGACTGTGAGTGGTTGTGATGGGCTAAGTTGGGACACCCCTGCAGGGTATATTATCTTTCGAAAGCCGTGCCCGCGGTTATGAGGCAGATGGGAATTTGTTAATGTCCGATTGTAGATAACTTGACACCAGATCCGAATTAAAACGCATCAACCGTGTGTGTAGCCGTGATGGTCTCTTTTCGGCGGAGTCCGGGAAGTGAACACGGTTTTGGGTTATGTTTGACGTAAGTAGGAGTTGAGGATCACTTCTTGATCATTGCTAGTTTCACGAACGTTCCGTTGCTTCTCTTCTCGCTCTTATTTGCGTATGTTAGCCACCATATCATGCTTAGTCGCTGCTGCAACCTTACCACTTTACCCCTTCCTTTCCCATAAGCTTAAATAGTCTTGATCTCGCGGGTTTTTGAGATTGATGAGTCCTCGTGCCTCACTAGATACTATCACAACAGTTGCAGGTGCCGATGATACCAGTGCAGGTGATGCAACCGAGCTCAGATGGGAGCTCAACGAAGACCTTGGTCGTTGCTATGTTTCGTTTCATGTTGGTCAGTAGTGGAGCCCAGTTGGGACGATCGGGGATCTAGCAGTTGGGTTATCTTCTTTTCTTTTGGCTTCGTCCGTAGTCGGACTATGTGTGTACTCTGAATGATGTATGAATTATATGTTCATTGTGTGAAGTGGCGATTGTAAGCCAACTCTTTATCCCATTCTTATTCATTACATGGGATTGTGTAAAGATGACCCTTCTTGCGACAAAACCACAATGCGGTTATGCCTCTAAGTCGTGCTTCGTCACGTGGGAGATATAGCCGCATCGTGGGTGTTACAAGTTGGTAATCAGAGCCATCCCCGACTTAGGAGCCCCCTGCTTGATTGTTTGCTGGCGTTGTTGAGTCTAGAACAAAAAAAGTTTTGAGTCTTAGGATTATATATATCGGAGAGTAGGATTCTTTTTACTCCTCAGTCCCTTCGTCACTCTGGTGAGGTCTCCTGACGTAGATGTTTTGACTTTCCTCTCCTCAAGTTTCACTAAAATTTTTTTAGGGTCACGCGGGTATCTTGGAATCGTTCCGATGGTTTTTTGACGAGAACATTGTTCTTGGTGCCTCCTGTCTTTTATGTGGCTTTGACCCGGGGAGTTGAGCTTCGAGGTGTTGTCGTCATAATTTTATCGTTGCAATTCTGGAATACCTGAGTTTTGCCGACATTGAAAATCTCTTTTATGTAGTTTTTGGTGAGATAACCTCGACGCCACCCAGTATTGGGGCGGGAGTTCGGGAGTATTGCCATAGCTTGTATAACGGATGCTTTTCGAAGGTTGAGGTACACGATTTCCAAAGGTTTCTTGGTTATGTGTTGACGGATGGATACAGCTTGGATGTAGGGATTGTTAGTTTTGGGTGAGATATATATTGCTTCCCCTGTATCCCCAACACCAGATTGCATAACCAGAAAGTTTCAGGAGTTTTATAGGTGGGAATTCAAGTAGCTCCTAGAATATCTTTTCGACAGATGCATGATATGAGATTGGGGTTCGATGTCTAGTGGTCCGCCTTTCCACGGTCGTTTTTACAGTGGTCTCGTTTTGTCTTAAAGAACCCTTGGCTATGCTGGTTCGGGGACACTTTGTATGTCATGTGCACTGCCTTGTACATGATGGTGCTGTACGATCGAGCCCGTATGGGCCCCACCACGAAAACTTCAAACGGAATCTCTATCATATGTTTGTTCCAGCTTATTCTGCAAGCCAAATCCTTTGTTTTGTTTTATTTGTGGTATTCGAGTTGCTTCGAAGTCAAATGTTGAATCCATACCTTTCCTAAATGGTTTTCTCATATTGCTATGTGAATACTAATCCTTCTTGATCATCGAGGTCGTCATGTTAATTCTTTTCCAACCGGTGCGCTTCTCTTCGAGATCATCCCATCATTCTCCCCATTCGCAAGATCAATTCTAAGTTTTTCTCAACGGTGTTTGTTTCGTTCATCCCAAGTTGTCTTTGTTTTCCCCACCCTCCCACCCTTTTCTTCAGGGACTCATATATTTTAAACATGTATCCATTTATTCATGTGAAGTCACTTCACCCTTTTCAATCAATGTTCTGATCAGGTGATCCCTCGTGAAGATGCTCACGAGCTTCAAGTTTATTATTCTTCATTCTCGTATTCTTTTCCGGTGGATTAATTTCAAGTTTCGATGTTGGTCATATCTCTTCCTTTTGGTTCACATATCTTCCCATGTGAATTTCTTATCCAAGGCTCTCTTATTTATTCACCTCTCCCAGTTCATATCCGGAGTGCTCAAGATATCTCAGAAGATTCGTGTTTCCATTCTCAATCCGTTCAAGTTATTTTGAGATTATTATCTCATTCAAGTCATTTAATTCAACCGGCGCAATCCCCCCCTTTCAATCAATCGTTCAACGGTGTTTTTCCAGGAACTTACCTGACTCTTCTAATTCTTTACGAAGTTATTCTCAAATTCATTTCGAAGTTTGATGTAAGAATGAATTATCATCAGTCATATGTCCTTCTCCAAGATCTTTCAAATTCTTTTCATCGTTGGTTCAACCTTTCTTCTCTTCATTCCTGAGTATCTCAACAATTCATGGTGGTTCTCATCATCATTCTCAACATTTGAAGACCGAAGAAGGATTTCTCCTAAATCTTGGTCAGTTCTCTTGAAGATTCATGGTTCTAGCGTTATGCCATCCTCTCATAATTGCTTTCGATTATGAGAATTCTTTTCACCCATCCGGGGCATTTCAGGAGTCTTTTCAGTTTGATTCTCCGGAGCCATCATCTCAGAATTCTTCATTCTCAGCGTGTAGCTATCGTTCTCCAAATCTTACCCATGCATCGTTCAAATATCCTCTAATCAGTTCATGATCTCTTCGTTCTCTTGTATCTAAATTCTGTCAAGTATCTTCATTCATTTTCCAATTCTTCCCGACAAATTATAACTTTGCTAGTTTCATTTTCAATTATTACGGTGGTTCGTTCAAGATTTCTCTTCCTTCGTTATCGTATCAATTCATTCGTTCTTTTGCTGTTTCAATCCTACCGGTGGTTGTTGTAGACCTTCTCAAGTTTACGCTATATCTCACTTAATCCTATCTACGAGAATAAGTAGTATGCCAAATCCGTTGCTTGTCATCAATTTAAATCGGTGAAGGATAGGCATGACATAATTCTTATTCTTGTTTCATCCAAGTGATTAATCCTTTCCTTCGGAGTTTGTTCATGAGGAATAAATTCTTGGCTTCTTGTTGTTCATCTTTTCTTTCTGGAGTTCCAAGTTCTCTCGGTTATATCGTCGCGAAGCTCCTTCTAAATCATCGCAAGGCTTCACCTTGTGTTTTCAACTTCCCTTTATTTATATCATCCTTTTATTACCGAAGTTCTTCATGGAGGCTCTACATGGTGGTTCGTCAAGGATTCTTTTCATTCTTAATTGTTCTTCAAGATTTCTCTCGAAGTTATGATCCGCCAAGCTACACTCTAAAATAAACATGGTGCTAAACACATGTTTTGTTTCTGAGGAGTTCAAGTATTCTTCTTCTTGCATTCCAAAGTGCAATTCTCCTACCTTATCTTTTGAGATGGTGTTATATCATTCTTGAAAATTTCCATTCTTGTTTCGCGATTCACATGTTGTCAAGAATGAGGTATTTTAAATCCATCAATCTCTTTGTTGGAGTTATCTTGTGTCATATTTCACCTAAAAGCCTTCCCTAAGGAATGTTGCTATTGTGGTGCTTATCAATGATCCAAGTTTTCTCCTATCCTCTCGGCGAAAGCACTTTTCATCTCTTCATTGATCTCAAGCAATCAATTGTTTCTGTTAGTGGCCAGTTGTCACCTCATCATTTTGAGATGTTTGCCATAAGCCCACAACAAGCTTGTGCTTTTCGTTGTTGATTTTCCAACAACTCCGTTCAATTCTTCTTTGCAAGGATATTTTTCCAAGATCATTTGTGGCAGAAGTTATCATTTCCTTCTCCATTTTGTTATTTCAATGATCTATCGTCCATTCTTTCTTCCGGAGGCATTGTGATGTTGCTCTCTTTACTCATATTCTCGAATTGAGGATCATGTTGTTTTCATGCTTATCCATTTAACCGGAATGTTGTGTCATCTCTTCAAGTTCTTTTCATCTTATCAAGTCTTGCATCTCTTTTCAACCGGAGTGCTGTCCGAATTTGATCTTCCTTGTTCCTTGTTTATCTCGTTTCAACCAGAGTGGTTCCAATTTCGTCTTGTCCATTGTACTCGTCATTCATAGCTTTGCAACCTCCAAGGTTCACATGGTGCTCCTTGTTTCTATTTTCTACCGCAGTGCTCTCAATTGTGTTCAACTCTGTTATGTTCTTTCTATCAACTTTTCAACCTTTCAAGGTTCTTTGGTTTCACTCTTTTGTCAAAGAAGCAACTTGGTTTTACCTCTTGCTCTTCCGCTTCTCTCCGGTGCCATCCTAGATCTCAGGACGAGATCCTCTTGTAGTGGTGGAGTGTTGTAACGCCCTGCGCCCGGTGCCCCAGAAGACTTCCAGCTATTCCGAGCTTTGCCGTGTGTTTATTTGCTTGTTGCATTGCATCATGTCATCATGCCATCATGTCATTAATTTTATAACTCTTCTAAATAAGTTGTATGGATTTTTCGATCCATTTAAATCGAGGGAATTCACTTGTGATTTCTCTTTATAACATATTAAAGCCTCTCAATATTTTTAGGGAGCTACAATAAATATTCCATTCGTATGGAATCATCCCAAACAAATTGGCATTTAAAACCACTCTCATTTCTGAATATTCTAACCTTGATCTTTCTCCAATTTGCTCCGGTTCAAGTTGTCATGCTTTGAAATATGTCAAAGTAGATCCATGCCAGTTTTGAGCTCAACCTGTATTTATTTGCCTTACCAAATAAATATATCTACACTTCCCTTTTTTATATAAAAGGAAATAACCCCTTTCTTTTCCTTTTAAAGCCAATCAGGCCTCTGGCCATTTCCTCTCCACCTGGGCCGACCCAACCAACCTCTCAGGCCCAGCCGGGCCTCTAACCCTAGCCCAGCCCCCACGCATCTCATCTCTCCCTCTCGCTCCTGCGTGCCGCCACACCCGCAACGCCGAGCCCCTTCGCCCGATCCCCTCTCCCCGTCGTCTCCTCCTCAAGGCCATGACACGCAGAGAGGAGCAGAGCCTCACACCGCCCTTCCGCCCAATGGTGTGCCCGCTTAGTTCCCTCCACCGCAGCGCCATCTTGCCTCCTCCTCCTGCGCCCAGCCGACCCCTTCGCCGGACCCGTGCAGATCGGCTGCCCGTGACCTCCTCCGCCTTCGATCCGGATGCTCGCCACTGCCTCCTCCCTCCGCCAAGCGACCGCCGCCGCCCTCGACCTACCTCGCCGTCGTCCATGGCCACGCCTTCGCCCCTGCGCCTCAAGACTCCCGCCGGAGCCCCGCAGGCCCGCGCCGTCGCCTCCTCCGCATCGAGCCAGGGAGTGGAGCTCCCTGCGCCCGGTCCCCTCGCCGGCTTGCTGCCTCCACCGGCGCTTTCCATCCCCGTCGCCTGGGTGTGCCCCTGCCTCGTCCTCCAGCTGGGGTGCTCCCAGACCATGCCCGCCGTCAACGGCGTCGCCATGGTCTTCGCGAGCCTGCAACGCTCGTCCTCCTTCTTGAGCTCGACCTCTCGTCCAGCGCGCCTTCTCCATCCCGGTCGCCGCGTGATGCCAACCTCCTGCCTCTGCCGCCAGGCCCGGCCGCCGTCTTCGGCTCACGAGCGCCTCCTCCCGCCGCCCCGACAAGCTGCTGCAGCGACCTCACCGTCCCTCGTGCGACCTCCTTCCCGCCAGATCCGCACCGCCACGTCAACCCCGTCCTCCTTCGAGACGGATCTGACAAATTCTGACCAGATCTGGCGCCGCCCCGAGGCTCCCTGTGTTGCTTCGTGTTGGACCGACAAGATCGACTACACAAACTGCCAGTACCCCTTCGGATACGCAAGACCGTCTCGGATATCGCCAAGTACCACGACAATATGATTACAACTACCGTCGACATGCTTTTCGCCAAGTACCTCTCGGATCCGACAAGTACCCCGATGACGTGTGTACCACTACCGTCGACCCTCGAAGTCCCCGTGGACCCCGAACATCCACGGGACATGAACAACTACTTCCACTACGAGATGTACCACTACCGTCGCCACGTGAACAACTACTTCCCACGCATTTAACCGCTACGAGAACGTCTACTTCCTCTACATTGCACCAAACTCGACCCGCTCCGAAATGCACGCTTCGAAGGTATAATCCCGAGATGATCACCCGTGGATCGAATGCTTGTGTGTTGTATGAGATGCCCGTGTTTGCACCATGTCCGAGAGAGGTCTTTGCACGTTCCTCGTTTGCCATGCCGCCGTCCCGTGGGAACCTGGTAGTCGGGAGCACCCCACCATATCTTGCGTGTTCCACACATCCGCACACTTCTCGTTTGCATCGGTATCTCAATCGAGTTATCGGGACCGGAATGTTGCCGTGGCACCATTTCCGTTTCACCACCGTGGCACCTTTTTCCTTCCGCCATGGCGACAAATGCCTCGTATCATGCTCATGTTAATGTTTTCATAAAATTGCATAAAATTTGTATATGTCATCCGCATCATGATAACGACATTTAAAATGTTTAAAATTGTTGTTTGCTTACAAATTGCTAATGACATGTGGGGATTTTCCGGAATTGTTATTTGTTGTTTCCGGCCTCATTTAAACTTGCCTAGATAGGTAGTTTAATTAGGTTTCACCTCTTGCCATGTTTAACCACATTTAATATTGTTGTGTACCTAAACGAGAGTGAACTAAATAACTCGATGTGGTGTTTCGCCAATATGCAACTCGTTGCATATTGAGCTCCACTTAATTTGTAGTATTGTTTGTTGCACTTTTCCATGCCATGCCTCGTTAAACCGGACATGCATCATATTTGTTTGTGCATCATGACATGTTTATGCCTGTGTGTTTATCATGTTGTTTGGTTCTTTCCGGTTTGCTTCTCTCCTTAGCTTCGGTTTCGTTCCGGAGTTGTGAGGATTCGTTCGACTACGTCCGTTTGTCTTCTTCATGGACTCGTTCTTCTTCCTATCAGGATTTCAGGCAAGATGACTATTACCCTCGATATCACTTCTATCTTTGCTTGCTAGTTGCTTCGTTCTATCGCTATGCTGCGCTACCTATCACTTGTTTACCATGCCACCCATATTGCCGTGTCAGCCTCTAACCTTTTCACCCTTCCTAGCAAACCGTTGCTTGGCTATGTTACCGCTTTGCTCAGCCTCTCTTATAGTGTTTTTAGTTGCAGGTGAAGTTGAAGATTGCTCCATGGTGGACAGGATTATGTTGGGATATCACAATATCTCTTATTTAATTAATGCATCTATATACTTGGTAAAGGGTGGAAGACTCGGCCTTATGCTGTGTTTTGTTCCACTCTTGCCGCCTAGTTTCCGTCATACCGGTGTTATGTTCCCGGATTTTATGCGTTCCTTATGCGGTTGGGTGATTTATGGGACCCCTTGACAGTTCGCTTTGAATAAAACTCCTCCAAAGAAGGCCCAACCTTGGTTTTACCATTTGCCACCTAAGCCTTTTTCCTTGGGTTCTGCAGACTCAAGGGTCATCTTTATTTTAACCCCCCGCCGGTGCTCCTTCGAGTGTTGGTCCGAATCGAGTAGATCATGGGCCACCTCGGGGAAACTTGAGGGCTGGTTTTGCTCGTAGGATGTCTCATCCGGTGTGCCCTGAGAACGAGGTACGTGTGACTCCTATCGGGATTTGTCGGCACATCGGGCGGCTTTGCTGGTCTTGTTTTACCATTGTCGAAATGTCTTGTAAACCGGGATTCCGAGACTGATCGGGTCTTCCTGGGAGAAGGTATATCCTTCGTTGACCGTGAGAGCTTGTGATGGGCTAAGTTGGGACACCCCTGCAGGGTATATTATCTTTCGAAAGCCGTGCCCGCGGTTATGAGGCAGATGGGAATTTGTTAATGTCCGGTTGTAGATAACTTGACACCAGATCCGAATTAAAACGCATCAACCGTGTGTGTAGCCGTGATGGTCTCTTTTCGGCGGAGTCCGGGAAGTGAACACGGTTTTGGGTTATGTTTGACGTAAGTAGGAGTTCAGGATCACTTCTTGATCATTGCTAGCTTCACGACCGTTCCTTTGCTTCTCTTCTCACTCTTATTTGCGTATGTTAGCCACCGTATCATGCCTAGTCGCTGCTGCAACCTCACCACTTTACCCCTTCCTTTCCCATAAGCTTAAATAGTCTTGATCTCGCGGGTTTTTGAGATTGCTGAGTCCTCGTGACTCACCAGATACTATCACAACAGTTGCGGTGTGCCGATGATACTAAAGGTCAGGTGATGCAACCGAGCTCAGATGGGAGCTCAACGAAGACCTTGGTCGTTGCTATGTTTCGTTTCATGTTGATCAGTAGTGGAGCCCGTCGGGACGATCGGGGATCTAGCAGTTGGGTTATCTTCTTTTCTTTTGGCTTCGTCCGTAGTCGGACTATGTGTGTACTCTGAATGATGTATGAATTATATGTTCATTGTGCGAAGTGGCGATTGTAAGCCAACTCTTTATGCCATTCTTATTCATTACATGGGATTGTGTGAAGATGACCCTTCTTGCGACAAAACCACAATGCGGTTATGCCTCTAAGTCGTGCTTCGACACGTGGGAGATATAGCCGCATCGTGGGTGTTACACAAGGTATAGTTGGTATTCCCGGATCTCCAAGTTTTTTAGGTACTCCATCTTTAAAAGTGTAATTAGCAAGCATGGTGGAGATTTCAGCTTCCGGTATTTTTCTCTTATTAGTGATGATGCCTTTCATGTAATTTGCATAAGGAGGCATTTTAAGGATATCAGTCAAGCGAGTACACAAAAAGACTGGCTCGGCATTTAAGCAAAGCGTTCAAATTCTTCATCATCTTTCTTTTTAGTTGGCTTATGTGGAAAGGGCACAACTTTTTGATCCCACGGTTCTCTTTCCTTACCGTGTTTTCTAGCCACAAAGTCTCTTCTATCATATCTTTTATTTTTAGATTGTGGGTTATCAAGATCAATAGCTGGTTCTATTTCAACATCATTATCTGGTTCTTTTTCATTGTTTGGTTGAGTATCTTCATCAACATCAGCATTATCCTTTTCATTATCACTAGGTAAATGTTCATTACCAGATTGAGTTTTAGCATCAGAAATAGAAACATGATTATCATTATCAGGACGTTTGTTTACTTCAGGTTCACTAGAAGCATGCAAAGTCCTATCATTTTTCTTCTTCTTCTTCTTTTTAGATGGACTAGGTGCAGTGATATTATTCCTTTGTGAATCATGTTCAATTCTTTTTTGGTGACCTTCAGGATAAAGTGGTTCCTAAGTCATTTTACCTCCTCTAGTTGCTACTCTAATAGCAAAGTCATGTATATTATTGTTAATTTCATCAAGTAATTCTCTTTGAGATTTAGCAACTTGTTCTAACCGAGTTTGACCATAGAAGCATGCTTCCCCACACCTCTAACATCATTTGAGATTCTAAATAGCAAGTCACTCAAGCGAGCAATCATATCAGAATTGTATTTCAATTGTTTCATAACATTTGCATTGAAGTGATCTTGTTTTCTAGTGTAATTCTCAAACTCGAAAAGGCATTGGCTAGGGTGCATATTGTGAGGATTATCATTGTCATTGAATTTCATTAGAGAATTTACCTCTACCACCTTAGGCAGTGGTGGTGTATCAAGCCCATGTATTTCTTCAATAGGAGGTAAATTTTTGACATCCTCAGCTTTAATACCTTTTTCCTTCATAGATTTCTTTACCTCTTGCATATCTTCAGGACTGACATATAAAATACCCCTCTTCTTCGGAATGGGTTTAGTAGGTGGTTCAGGAATAGTCCAATCATCATAATTTCTTAATATTCTATTCAATAATTCTTCAGCTTGCCTAATAGGTCGTTCCCTGAAAACACAACCAACACAACTATCTAGGAAATCCTTAGAAGCATCGGTTAGTCCATTATAGAAGATATCAAGTATTTCATTTTTCTTAAGAGGATGATCAGGCAAAGCATTAAGCAATTGGAGAAGCCTCCCCCAAGCTTGTGGGAGACTCTCTACTTCAATTTGCACGAAATTAAATATTTCCTGTAGGGCAGCTTGTTTCTTATGAGCAGTGAAATATTTTTCAGAGAAGTTATAAATCATATTATGGGGACTATGCACACAACCAGGAGCAAGAATACTGTACCAAGCTTTAACATCACCCTTTAATGATAACAGAAATAGTTTGAGAATATAGTAATAGCGAATCTTCTCATCATGAGCAAAAAGGGTGGCTATGTCATTCAACTTAGTAAGATGTGCCACAACAGTTTCAGTTTCATAACCATGGAAAGGATCGGATTCAACCAAAGTAATTAACTGTGGGTCGACAGAGAATTCATAATCCTTATCATCCACAAAGATAGGTGAAGTAGCAAACTTAGGATCACATTTCATTTTAGCATCCAGAGCTTTTTCTTTGTATTTACATAATAATTTTTCTAGACCATCTCTATCCTTACAAGCAAGAATATCTCTAGTTGCCTCCTCACCCATAACACAACCTTCCAGTGCCTTTGGCAATTCATATCTAGGAGGGCTAGTTCTAGTAGGTGTTTCAAGATTTTCAGTTTCAAGCTCATCATCAGTTTCTACAATATCATGTTGTCTTACTCTAGCAATTTGTTCATCAAGAAATTCACCTGGTGGCACATTATCATCAAGCAAGGTACTAGCATCATCATAAGAATCATTCATAGCTGAAGTAGCATCATCAATAACTTGCGACATACCAGGATTAATAGTTGTTGGGGAATGTTGCATGGGAAACAAAAAAATTCCTACGCTCACCAAGATCCAATCTAGGAGATGACCATCTACGAGAGGAGAGATTGGATCTACATACCCTTGTAGATCGCTAAGTGGAAGCATTAAGAAACGCGGTTGATGTAGTCAAACGTCTTCGCGATCCAATCATGATCCGTCTCGCGAACTCCCTATCCAAGTGCCGAACGGACGACACCTCCGTGTTCAACACACGTTCGGCTTGATGATGCCTTAACCTCCTCGATCCAGCGAGAAATGGTGAAGTCGTAGCTCGAGTCCTCCGGCAGCACGACGATGTGGTGGCGGTGGTGGTGGCGAAATCTCAGCAAAGCTTCGCTAAGCACTATGGAGAGGAAGAGGGATGCGAGGGAGAAGAGATGTAGCGCCGTGGCGTAGAGATGTGTTCTCAGGGTGCGACTGCCCTCTCTCTACCTCTATATATAGGGGGAAGGGAGGAGGAGGGGCACCCTAGATCCCAACTAGGGGGCGGCGTCCACAGGAGGGAGCCCTAGATGGGTTTTGGGCGCCTCCAATCCCCCGGGAGCCTGGGCCCCCATGGCAAACGTGTTGGAACCCTAGGGAGGGCGTCCCCACCTCCTCTGGTAACGTGGGATGGGGTGAGGGGAGCGCACAACCCCTTAGTGGGCTGATGTGCCCCCTCCCCTAGGCCCATGAGGCCCCCAACACTGCTACCAAACCCCTTTCGGTGATGCTGGTCATCGCCCGGTACCCCGGGAACAATTCCGGACTCCAATACCCTTCGTCCAATATATCGATCTTCACCTCCATACCATTGCAGAGTTCCTCGTCACGTCCGGGATCTCATCCGGGACTCCGAACAACCTTCGGTAACCACCATAATGACTCAACTATGCTTATATCGTCACCAAACGTTAAGTGTGTAGACCCTGTGGGTTCGAGAACTATGCAGACATGACCGAGACACCTCTACGGTCAGTAACCAATAGAGTGACCTGGATGCCTATATTGGTTCCTACACATTCTACGAATATCTTATCGGTCGAACCTCGATGTCAAGGATTCAGCTAATCCCCTATGTAGTTCCATTTGTCTATCGGTATGTTACTTGCCCGAAATATGATCGTCGGTATCTCCATACCTAGTTCAACCTCGTTACTGGTAAGTCTCTTTACTCGTTCCGTAATACAAGATCCGGTGACTAACTCATTGGTCACATTTCATGCAAGCTTATTGTGATGTTGTATTACCGAGTGCGCCCCGAGATACCTCTCCATCATACGGAGTGACAAATCCCAATCTTGATCCATGCCAACTCAGCAGACACCTTTGGAGATACCTGTAGAGCACCTTTATAGTCACTCAGTTACGTTGCGACATTTGGTACACAGAAGGTACTCCTCCGGTGTCAGTGAGTTGCATGATCTCATGGTCATTGGAACATATACTTGACATGCAGAAAAACAATAGCAATAAACTTGAAACGATCATATGCTACATTTATAGTTTGGGTCTTGTCCATCACATCATTCTCCTAATGGTGTGATCCCGTTATCAAATGACAACTCATGTCTATAGCTAGGAAACCATAGCTATCTTTGATCAACGAGCTAGTCTAGTAGAGGCTCACTAGGGACACGTTGTTGTCTATGTATCCACACATGTATCTGAGTTTCCGATCAGTACAATTCTAGCATGGATGATAAACGATTATCATGAACAGGGAAATATGTTAATAACCAATTTATTATTGCCTCTAGGGCATATTTCCAACAGTCTCCCAGTTGCACTAGAGTCAATAATTTAGTTCACATCGCCATGTGATTAACACTCATAGTTCACATCGCCTTGTGACTACCACCCAAAGAATTTACTAGAGTCAGTAATCTAGTTCACACCACCATGTGATTAAGACTCAATGAGTTCTGGGATTTGATCATGTTATGCTTGTGAGAGAGGTTTTAATCAACGGGTCTGCAACACTCAGATCCGCGTGTACTTCGCAAATTTTATGTCATACTATAGATGCTGCTACCATGCTCCACTTGGAGCTATTCCAAACGGCTGCCCCACTATACGTATCCGGTTTGCTACTCAGAGTCATCCGGATTGGTGTTAAAGCTTGCATCGATGTAACCCTTTACGTCGAACTCTTTATCATCTCCATAACCGAGAAACATTTCCTTATTCTTCTAAGGATAATTTTGACCGATGTCCATTGATCCACTCGTGGATCACTCTTGTACCCCCTTGACAGACACGTGGAAAGGCACATATCAGGTGCGGTACACAACATGTCATATCGTATAGAGCGTATGGCTAAGGCATAGGGCAAGACCTTCTCCTTTCTCTTTCACCTACCGTGGTCGAGATTTTAGTCAACTTCACACCTTACAATTCATGCAAGAACCCCTTCTTGGACTGATCCATTTTGAACTTCTTCAAAATCATGTCAAGGCATGTGGTCTGTGAAAGTCTTATCAGGCGTCTTGATCTATATCTATAGATCTTGATGCCCAATATGTAAGTAGCTTTACCAAGGCCTTCCTTTGAAAAAATCCATTCAAACAACCCTTTATGCTTTCCAGAAATTCTACATCATTTCCGATCAACAATATGGCATCCACATATACTTATCAGAAATGTTGTAGTGATCCCACTCACTTTCTTGTAAATACAAGTTTCTTGCAAACTTTGTGTAAACCCAAAAGCTTTGATCACCTCATCAAAGCATATGTTCCAACTCCGAGATGCTTGCTCCAGTCCGTAGAAGGATCGCTGGAGCTTGCATACCTTTTAGCATCCTTAGGATGGACAAAACCTTCTGTTTGTATGACATACAACCTTTCCTCATGGAAACCGTCAAGGAAACTTTGTTTTGACATCCATCTGCCCGATTTCGTAAATGAAAATGCAGCAACTACTAACAGAATTCCAACAGACTTTAGCATCTCTATGAGTGCAAAAGTCTCATCACAGTCAACTCCTTGAACTTGTCGAAAACTTCTTTGCGACAAATTGAACTTCATAAATGGTGACGTTACCATTAGCGTATGTCTTCTTCTTAAAGATCCATTTATTCTCAATGGCTTGCCGATCATCGAGCAAGTCCACCAAAGTCCATACTTTGTTCTCATACATGGATCCTATCTCGGATTTCATGGTCCCTAGCCATTTGTTGGAATCCGGGCCCACCATCGCTTCTCCATAGCTCGTAGGTTCACCGTTGTCCAACAACATGACCTTTAAGACATGGTTACCACTCATAAGTTGTACACACCCTTGTCGACCTACGACGTTCGGTAGTAACTTGATCCGAAGCTTCATGGTCATCATCATTAGCTACCTCTTCAACTAACATAGGTGGCACAGAAACATCTTCCAGTGCTACTCTACTCTCTGGTTGAAGTAAAGGTTCAACAACCTCATCAAGTTCTATCTTCCTCCCACTCAATTCTTTCGAGAGAAACTCTTTCTCGAGAAAGGACCCGTTCTTAGCGACAAAGACTTTGCCCTCAGATCTGAGATAGAAGGTATAGCCAACCATCTCTTTTGGGTATCTATGAAGACGCATTTGTCCGCTTTGGGTTCGAGCTTCTCCGGTTGAAGCCTTTTGACATAAGCATCGCATGCCCAAACTTTAAGAAACGACTATTTAGGTTTCTTTCCAAACCACAGTTCATACGGTGTCGTCTCCACGGACTTAGATGGTGCCCTATTTAAAGTGAATGCAGCTATCTCTAATGCATAACCCCAAAACGATAGTGGCAGATCGGTCAAGAGACATCATAGAACACATAATATCCAATAAGGTACGACTACAATGTTCGGATATACACCATTACGCTGTGGTGTTCCAGGCGGCGTTAGTTGTGAAACAATTCCACATTGTCTTAAGTGATTGCCAAACTCATAACCTAGATACTCTCCCGATCTATCAGATTGTAGGAATTTGACCTTCTTGTTATGATGATTCTCAACTTCACTCTGAAATTGCTTGAACTTTTCAAACGTATCACACTTATGCTTTATTAAGTAAATATACCCATATATACTCAAATCATCGGTGAAGATGAGAAAGTAATTATATCCACCGCGCACGTCAACACTCATCGGGCCACACACATAAGTATGTATGATTTCCAACAAGTCACTTGCCCGTTCCATTGTTCCGGAAAACGGGGTTTTAGTCATCTTGCCCATGAGGCATGGTTCGCATGTGTCAAGTGATTCAAAATCAAGTGACTCCAAAAGCCCATCAGCATGGAGTTTCTTCATGCACTTAATACCAATATGACCTAAGCGACAGTGCCACAAGAAAGTGGTATTATCATTATCAACTCTACATCTTTTGGCATGAATGTTATGAACATGTGTATCACTATGATCGAGATTCAATAAACCATTCACATTGGGTGCATGACCATAGGAGGTATTATTGATTGTAACAGAATAACCATTATTCTCTGACTTAAATGAATCACCGTGTTGCAATAAACACGATCTAATCATGTTTATGCTCAACGCAGACACCAAATAACGTTTATCTAGGTTCAACACTAATCTTGAAGGTAGAGGGAGCGTGCGATGGTGATCATATCAACCTTGTAAACACTTCCAACACACATCGTCACCTCGCCCTTAGCTAGTCTCTGTTTATTCCGTAGCCTTTGTTTCGAGTTACCAATATTAGCAACTGAACTGGTGTCTAATACCCAGGTGCTAGTAGGAGTACTAAGAAGGTACACATGAATAACATGCATATCAAATATACTTTTGTTGAAGTTATCAGCCTTCTTATCCACCAAGCATTTGGGGTAGTTCTGCTACCAGTGACTGTTCCCCTTACAATAGAAGCACTTAGTCTCGGGTTTAGGTTCAACCTTTGGTTTCTTCACTGGAGCGGCAACTGGCTTGCCATTCATGAAGTTACCCATTCTTGCCCTTGCCCTTCTTGAAACTAGTAGTATTGTTAACCATCAACACTTGATGCTCCTTCTTGATTTCTACCTCCGCAGCCTACCGCGAACAGCTCCGGGATCATCTCCATCCCTTGCATGTTATAGTTCATCACGAAGTTCTGGTAGCTTGGTGATAGTGTCTGGAGAACTCTGTCAATCACTATCTTATATGCAAGATTAACTCCCACTTGTTTCAAGCGATTGTAGCACCCAGACATTCTGGGTGCACGCTCACTGACTGAGCTATTCTCCTCCATCTTGTAGGAAAGAACTTGTCAGAGGTGTCATACCTCTCAACACGGGCATGAGCCTGAAATACCAATTTCAGTTCTTGGAACATCTCATATGTTCCATGGCGTTCAAAAACATCTTTGGAGCCCCGATTCTAAGCCATAAAGCATGGCGCACTAAACTATCAAGTAGTTATCAAAACGTGTCTACCAGACGTTCACAACATCCATAGATGACGCTAGAGGGGTTGGCACACCGAGTGATGCATCTAGGACATAAGCCTTCTGTGCAGTAGTGAGGACAATCCTCAGACTACGGACCTAGTCCGCATCATTGCTCACAATATCTTTCAACTTAGTCTTTCTCTAGGAACATATTAAAACAGGGAGCTACAACGCGGGCTATTGATCTACAACATAAATTTGCAAAGACAACTTAGACTATTGTTCATGATAAAGAGTTCAATCATATTACCTAAGAACTCCCACTCAAATCAACATCCCTCCAATTGTCCGAGTATAACACGATCCGAATCCACCAACCCAAGTCTGATCATCATGTGAGATGAGGTAGTTTCAATGGTGAACATCTCCATGTTGATCATATCTACTATATGACTCGTGTTCGACCTTTCGGTCTCTCGTGTTCCGAGGCCATGTCTGTACATGCTAGGCTTGTCAAGTTTAACCCAAGTGTTCCGCATGTGCAACTCTGGCTTGCAACCGTTGTATGTGAATGTAGAGTCTATCACACCCACTCATCACGTGGTGCTTCGAAACGATGAACTTTCACAACGGTGCACAATTGGGGAGAACACAATTTTATCTTGAAAGTTTAGTGAGGGGTCACCTTATAATGCTACCGCCATCCTAAGAAAAATAAGATGCATAAAAGGATTAACATCACATGCAAATCATAAGTGACATGATGTGGCCATCAACTTGTGCCTTTGATCTTCATCTCCAAAGCACCGGCATGATCTTCATCGTCACCGGCATGATACCATGATCTCCATCATCGAGTCGCCATCGGGGTTTTCATGCCAACCATGCTTCTACTACTATTGCTACTGTTTAGTGATAAACTAAAGCATTACATAACGCTCAATGATTTACATGCAGGTCCTACAATAATTAAAGCCAACCCTATGGCTCCTGCTGGTTGCCATATGCATCGACATGCAAGTCGATATAAACTATTACAAACATGATCATCTCTTACATCAAATATAGTTCATCATATATTTGGCCATATCGTATCACAACGTACCCTACAAAAACAAGTTAGACGTCCTGTAATTGTTGTTTCATGTTTTACGTGCCTGCTATGGGTATCTAGCAAGAACGATTCTTACCTACTCAAAGCCACAACGGTGATATGAAAGTTGCTATTTAACCTTCTACAAGGACTGCCTTTGTCGAATCCGACTCAACTAAGGTGGGAGAGACAGACACCCGCCATCCATCTTTATGCAACAAAGTCACATGTTTGTCGATGGAACTGGTCTCATGTACGTGGACATGTAAGGTTGGTCCGGGCCGCTTCATCCCACAATACCGCTGAATCAAGAAAAGACCAAGCAAGTAAGCAATCTGAATATCAACGCCCACAAACTCCTTTGCATTCTACTCATGATGTCATCTACGCATAGACCTAGCTCTGATGCCACTGTTGGGGAACGTTGCATGGGAAACAAAAAATTTCCTACGCTCACCAAGATCCAATCTAGGAGATGACCATCTACGAGAGGAGAGATTGGATCCACATACCCTTTTAGAGCGCTAAGCAGAAGTGTTAAGAAACGCGGTTGATGTAGTCGAACGTCTTCGCGATCCAATCACGATCCATCCCGCGAACTCCCGATCCAAGTGCCAAACGGACTGCACCTCCGCGTTCAACACACATACGTCTTGATGACGCCTTCACCTCCGTGATCCAGCGAGCGATGGTGAAGTAGTAGCTCGAGTCCTCCGGCAGCACGATGGCGTGGTGGTGGTGGTGGTGGCAGAATCTTAGAAAGCTTCGCTAAGCACTACGGAGAGGAAGAGGGATGCGAGCGAGAGGAGAGGCAGCGCCGTGGCATAGAGATGTGTTCTCAAGGTGCGGCTGCCCTCTCTCTAACTCCCTATATATAGGGGGAAGGGAGGAGGAGGGGGCACCCTAGATCCCATCTAGGGGGGCGGCGCCCATAGCGGAAAGCCCTGGATGGGTTTTGGGCGCCTCCAACCCCCCGGGAGCCTTGGCCCCAAGGCAATGGGGTTCGAACCCTATGCATGGAGGGCGACCCCTCCTCCTCTGGTAACGTGGGATGCGGTGAGGGGAGCGCACAAACCCTTAGTGGGATGATGTGCCCCTCCCTAGGCCCATGAGCCCCCATCCCAACACATGTCGGGGCCCCCCGAAACCCCTTTTGGTGATGCTGCTCATCGCCCGGTACCCCCGGGAACAATTTTGGACTCAAATACCCTTCGTCCAATATATCGGTATTCACCTCCAAACCATTTTGGAGTTCCTCATCACATCCGGGATCTCATCCGGGACTCCGAACAACCTTCGGTAACCACCATGATGACTTAACTATACTTATATCGTCACCAAACGTTAAGTGTGTAGACCCTGCGGGTTCGAGAACTATGCAGACATGACCGAGACACCTCTACGGTCAATAACCAATAGCTGGACCTGGATGCCCATATTGGTTCCTACACATTCTACGATGCTCTTATCGGTCAAACCTCAATGTCAAGGATTCAGCAAATCCCGTATGTAGTTCCCTTTGTCTATCAGTATGTTACTAGCTTGCCCGAGATTCGATCATCGGTATCTCCATACCTAGTTCAATCTCGTTACTGGCAAGTCTCTTTACTCATTTCGTAATACAAGATACCGTGACTAACTCATTGGTCACATTGCTTGCAAGCTTATTGTGATGCTGTACTACCGAGTGGGCCCTGAGATACCTCTCCGTCATACGGAGTGACAAATCCCAATCTTGATCCATGCCAACTCAGCAGACACCCTCGGAGATACCTGTAGAGCACCTTTATAGTCACTCAGTTATGTTGCAACGTTTTGTACACACAAGGTACTCCTCCGGTGTTAGTGAGTTGCATGATCTCATGGTCATAGAAACATATACTTGACATGCAGAAAAACAATAGCAATAAACTTGACACGATCATATGCTATGTTTATAGTTTGGGCCTTGTCCATCACATAATTCTCCTAATGATGTGATCCCATTATCAAATGACAACTCATGTCTATTGCTAGGAAACCATAGCTATCTTTGATGAACGAGCTAGTCCAGTGGAGGCTCACTAGGGACACGTTGTTGTCTATGTATCCACACATGTATCTGAGTTTCCGATCAATATAATTCTAGCATGGATAATAAACGGTTATCATGAACAGGGAAATATGATAATAACCAATTTATTATTGCCTCTAGGGCATATTTCCAACAATAGCATGTGGTGGTGTTTGTAAGTTTACTTATAACAGAAGGTGAATCTAAAGTAGAGCTAGATGGCAGTTCCTTACCTCCCCTCGTCTTAGAGGGAAAAATCTTGGTCTTAGCATCCTTCAGATTCTTCATAGTGACAATTTGATAATAATAATCCCAAGTGACTCAACAAATGTAGCTATTCTCCCCGGCAACTGCGTCAGAAAAAGGTCTTGATAACCCACGAGTATAGGGGATCACAACAATTTTCGAGGGTAGAGTATTCAACCCAAATTTATAGATTCGACACAAGGGGAGCCAAAGAATATTTGCAAGTGTTAGCAGATGAGTTGTCAATTCAACCACACCTGGAGATTAATTATCTGCAGCAAAGTGATCAGTAGCAAAGTAGTATGATAGTTTTGATAATAGTAGCAGTAGCAATAGTAACGGTAACAGTGATAGCAATGATTTTGTAGCAAGTGCAACAGTAACGACATCAGTAGTAACTTAGCAAGAAAAATATAAGATAAATTCGTAGGCATTTGATCGATGATTCGTCAGATGATATTCATCATGTGAGAGTCATAACCTAGGGCGATACGGCACTAGCTCCAGTTCATATATATAGTGTAGGCATGTATTCCGTAAATAGTCACACGTGCTTATGGAAAGAACTTGCAAGACATCTTTTGTCATACCGTCCCGTGGCAGCGGGGTCCTATTGGAAACTAAGGGATATTAAGGCCTCCTTTTAATAGAGAACCGGAACAAAGCATTAACACACGGTGAATACATGAACTCCTCAAACTACGGTCATCACCGGGAGTGGTTACCGACTACTGTCACTCCGGGGTTGCCGGATCATAACACGTAGTAGGTGACTATAACTTGCATGATCGGATCTAGAACATAGATATAATGGTGATAACATAAATTGTTCACATCTGAAATCATGGCACCCGGGCCCAAAGTGACAAGCATTAAGCATGGCAAAGTCATAGCAACATCAATATCAGAACATAGTGAATACTAGGTGAGGGAGTCCTGGACTAAGGGGTCCTCAGACAGCCGGAATATATACTTTGGCTGGACTGTTGGGCTATGAAGATACAAGATAGAAGACTTTGTCCTGTGTCTGGATGGGACTCTCCTTGGCGTGGAAGGTAAGCTTGGTGATTCGGATATGTAGATTCCTTTCGCTGTAACCGACTTTGTACAGCCCTAGTTCCCCCCCCCTGGTGTCTATATAAACCGGAGAGTTTAGACTTCTAGGGTTTAGCCACAATTATCATAATGTCATAGGCTAAACTTCTAGGGTTTAGCCATTACGATCTCGTGGTAGATCAACTCTTGTAATATTCATATTCATCAAGATCAATCAAGCAAGAAGTAGGGTATTACCTCCATAGAGAGGGCCCGAACCTGGGTAAACATTGTGTCCCCTGCGTCTTGTTACCATTAGCCTTAGATACACAGTTTGGGGCCCCCTACCTGAGATCCGTCGGTTTTGACACCGACATTGGTGCTTTGATTGCTAGTTCTGTTGTGTCGTTGAAGATAGGCTTGATGGATCCATCAATCGTGCACAACAATGCAGTCTAGAGGGGCCTTTCTCCCCGGACAAATTTTCGTATTCAGCGGCTTCGCACTACGGGCCAACTCGCTTGGCCATCTGGAGCAGATCGATAGCTACGCCCCTGGCCGTCAAGTCGGATTTGGAAGCCTGAATTGTGTGGCCGATATCCGCGGAGACTTGATCTTCGGTGGATTCGAGCCCATGACGGCTGTCCTCGGCCACCACGATGAACAAGACCTAGATTTGTCATTTGGCCACACACAGGAGATAGCACCTGTGACCGCCCTGGCCCTAGAGCCGGAGCAGACTGCGTCGTCCGAAGACGGTAAGCTCAACCCCGCCGCGGAGGCCGCGGACTCAGCGGTGCTCGAGCTGCTCACAGACCCAACATCAGGATGGGCTTGTGTTACCGGAACCTCGGACTCGTCTCCGGCCATGGGCTCCGGACCGCATGCATCTGCGTCCATCAAACCTGATTGGGCGCCGGTCTTAGAGTTCAGCTCCGCGGACATTTTCCAGCACTCGCCTTTTGGCGACGTGTTAAGCTCATTAAGATCCCTCTCCTTGTCAGGAAACTCTTGGCCGAACAATGTCCGGCTCGAATGGCAAGTGGATGATGAAGAAATTCGTTCCCCACCCACCACCCACTTTGTAGCCACTGTCGATGACTTAATCGACATGCTTGATTACGACTCCGAAGACATCGATGGTATGGACGACGATGCCAGACAGGAGCAAGAACCACTGCCGACAGGGCGTTGGGCAACCACCTCCTTGTACGATATATACATGGTGGATACACCCGAAGAAAATAACGGCGACGATGAAAATCCAGTTGAGGATAAACCTCCTGAGATACAGCCGAAGCGCTGACATCAGCGACGCTGCTCTAAGCCACGCCGTAGTAAAAATAGCAATACCGTCACAGAAGAGGATAAGACTCCGGACGGTGCCGAAAACAACGAAGACCTCGTTGAGCCGACCTCCGAACAAGAGGAACGGGATGATGGGCGAGTCAGCCCTGGCGAACAGGCCATGAACGAAGACTCGGAGGATAGCAACTACCTTCCGCTCTCCGACGACGAGGTTGGCCTCGGTGACGAAGATTTCATCGTGCCTGAAGAGCCCGCCGAACAGGAACGCTTTAAGCGTTAGCTAATTGCAACTGCAACAAGCCTGAAAAAGAAGCAGCAACAGCTTCAAGCTGATCAAGATCTGCTCAATGAAAGATGGAGTGATGTCCTGGAAGCCGAGGAATATGGCCTCGAGCGCCCAACCAAAAGCTACCCAAAGCGCAAACTGTTACCACAGCTCAATGATGAGGCGCTGGAGCCCGTCCTACCAAGGTACAATACGGCTGACCGACCACCACGTGGCCGGGACAAAGCGGCACCTCAAGCCGAATACCAGCCTGCACTACCTTGCCGAACAAACAGAAATACAACAGCTCAGGGATATAAACATGACCTGCGACGCGATTTGGAAAAGAGAGCAGGCCAGACAAGATCAATCTATGGATCACGAGGGCGTGCCTCGATGCGCGATGACGGCCATCTGGCTGAACGTGACAAACATAACCACGTCCGGGCTGAAAACCGTAGACGAGCTCCATCCGAGCTACGTCACGACTTGGCCCGATATAGAGGCGTTGCGCACCCCCTTTGCTTCACTGATGAAGTAATGGGACATGGTTTCCCAGCAGGGTTTAAACCCATAAACATCGAATCATATGATGGCACAACAAACCCCGCGGTGTAGATTGAGGATTTTTTTTCTCCACATTCATATGGCCCGCAGTGATGATCTTCACGCCATCAAATACCTCCCGCTCAAACTCAAGGGACTAGCTAGATACTGGTTAAACAGTCTGCCCAAAAACTCCATTGGCAGCTAGGAGGAATTGGAGGGCGCCTTCCTCGACAACTTCCAAGGCACATATGTCCGACCTCTGGATGCCGATGACCTAAGTCATATTATCCAACAGCCTGGAGAGTCAGCCAGGAAATTTTGGACTCGTTTCCTAACTAAAAAGAACCAGATCGTCGATTGTCCAGACGCCGAAGCCCTAGCGGCCTTTAAGCACAGCATCCGTGACGAATGGCTGGCCAGACACCTCGGCCAGGAAAAACTAAGGTCCATGTCAGCCCTTACGGCACTCATGACCCGCTTCTGTGCGGGCGAAGACAGCTGGCTAACCCGTAGCAACAACAATACAAGCGAACCTGGCACTTCTGAAGCCAGAAACAACAACGCCAAGCCCCGACGCAATAGACGTAAGCATCAAAACAATGATGATAGTACCGAAGACACGACGGTCAACGCCGGATTCAGTGGCTCTAAGTCCGGTCAGCGGAAGAAGCCATTTAAAAGGAACAATCCGGGCCCGTCCAATCTGGACCGCATACTCGATCGACCATGCCAAATCCATGGCACTCCTGATAAACCAGCCAATCATACCAACAGGGAATGTTGGGTTTTCAAACAGGCCGGCAAGTTAAATGCCGAAAACAAGGAGAAAGGGTCACAAAGCAATGACGATGACGAGGAACCCCGACCACCAAACACAGGGGGACAGAAGAACCCCCCCCCCCCCCAAGTTAAAATGGTGAACATGATATACGCCACCCATATCCCCAAGAAGGAGCAGAAGCATGCACTCAGGGACGTCTATGCGATGGAGCCAGTCGCCCCAAAGTTCAACCCCCGACCAGTATCCGTCATGGTGGTTCAGCCGCACTGGTCCTTGACCCAATTATTGATGGATTCCATCTCACGCGAGTCCTCATGGATGGTGGCAGCACCCTGAACCTGCTCTATCAGGATACAGTGTGCCAAATGGGCATCGATCCCTCAAGGATCAAGCCCAGAAAAACCACCTTTAAAGGTGTCATACCAGGTGTAGAGGCCTGCTATATGGGCTCAATCACACTGGAAGTGGTCTTTGGATCCCCGGATAATTTTCGAAGCGAAGAGTTAATCTTCGATATCGTCCCTTTCCGCAGTGGTTATCATGCACTGCTCGGACGAACCGCATTCGCTAAATTCAATGCGGTGCCGCACTACGCCTACCTCAAGATCAAGATGCTCGGACCACACGGTGTAATAACGGTCAACGGAAATATGGAGTGCTCCCTCCGTACTGAGGAGCACACCGCGGCCCTTGCGGCAGAAGTACAGTGTAGCCTTTTTAGGCAGAACCTTAATTCGACGGTAAAGCTCCCGGACACCGTCAAATGAGTCTGAACTACTCTGCAATAGGACAGTCCAGCTCGTCTAGAGCGCAACTAGCAATTCGGCATCCGTCCTAGTCCCAATCAAGCGGTGACATTCGTGCCGCGCGTACATAATTATGCACTTAAAATACCATGGGCATGGGCGGAGGTACAGCTATACTGCGGTCCACAATGTGGCTCAACCGCCCCTGGATCCGCATACCTTCACTTTTTTTATTTTTATTACTTCAGGTTTTTCTCTTTTTGAGGCTTTTCTGATAACCTGATCATCCGACCTGTCACGGGACAGATACACCAAGAAGGCAAGGAGTTTGACGTACAAGGGAATCCCCAAGTGGTCTCTGCTAAGGATCGCTATACCTTTTTTACATACCCGCACGCAGCTCGCTCTTGGTCATGGCATGTTAAATAGCCTTACTTTTTTATCGCATTACTTGTACAAGTACGCCTCGACGTATTAATCAAGTTACAATGGAAAATAATTTGCAGTGTCAGCTTATTACTTGATTTTTTCCTTTTCTTTGTATTTTTTATCAATTGCACCCGTACACTCTGGTACGCATTACTTCGTCAGGGGCTTCATCGCGCCCTGCAACACGACAATAAAGTCCAAACACTTTTATAGTACAGTTCGACACCCCGAACTTATAGCATTATATGCATCGGCTCTGAATCATGACTTTGGCCAATAGTTGGGTTGCCCGGCTCCTGTGCTTTCTACCTTACGTTTAGCTATATAGGCTAGGGTAGTAAAGGGAGAACTACTGTGATTGTGTCCCGGTTCTTCGGGATGAGCACCTTAGTAGAGAAAGCCGAAAACTGATTATCATGATGCGGCGAGAGTTGGTCAGCTGTTCGAGAGGTTTTAAAATCCTTAGAGATTTTTTCCGCTTTATGCGAGGAATCGGTTCTTATCCAATTAGGCATGTATAGCGCCCCAAGTTCGGCCTTCCGAACACAAGGGGCTGCGCCAAAATTTTCAATGTCAAACTCCTATGGCTAAGTGAGGGTGATAAAGTAATATAGTATGATTGCCTTGTTCGTTGCGTTAAACACCTCCTTGAAGGACCAAACTTTGGAGTAAAGAGTGTTTATATTTATCCCGAACACCCCCGTACTATCTATGTTGGGGCAGAAGCCGACGACTGGCCAACTCTCAGATTTCATAAATGGTCGCACAGGAGGTAAAATTTTAAACTAATAGACATTATATTACATAACGGATCTGTTTAAATATTACAGGACATGATAACATGAATGTTTTATCGGGAATATGATATCCTTGGCACATTGCTCCTCCGCAAGGCGGGATGCCTCCAGGACACTATTGAACTATAGCTCGGGTCGGCGGTGCTCTTTCCCCTCAGGCGGCCACTCGGTCATCAACTTCTTGGCATCCATCTTCGCCCAGTGCATCTTGGCGCGGGCAAAGGCCATCCGCGCACCTTCAATGCAGACCGACCACTTTATGACTTCAAGCCGTGGGCAGGCACTGACAAGCCGCTTCATGAGTCCGAAGTAGCTGCTGGGCATGGGCTCGGCAGGCCATAGCCGGACTATTAAGTCCTTCATGGCTAGTTCGGCCGCCTTATGCAGCTCGACCATCTGTTTCAACTGGTCGATAAAGGGCACTGGATGCTCTGGTCCAAGGTATTGCGACCAGAACAGCTTCTCCATAGAGCTCCCTTCTTCGGCTCGATAGAACTCTGCAGCATCTGATATGTTGCGCGGCAGATCCGCAAACGCTCCTGGAGAGCTCCAAATTCGGGTAAGTAAAAGGAACGTTTTCCTTCACATACTTGTTTTGCATAATAAGCCTTACCGCCACGATCTTCTTGGCCGCCTGGATTTCCTAGAGGGCGCTCTGTGCTTCGGCTCAAGCATCTTGTGCGCTTTGGCAGGCCTTGGCAAGTTTGGACTCTTGAGTCTTAGAATCACGCTCCAAGGACTCGTACTTCTTGACAGTGTCCTGGAGCTCTTGCTGGACCTCACTGACCCAGGCCTCCTGCTTCTCGCGTGCGCCACATTCCTTGGCCGCTTTGTACTTGGCCTCAGCTAACGCCTTATTTGAGGGCCGCCACCTCGGTCGTGGCACTAATCAAGTTCGTGACACTTTAGTCACCACAAACCATTCATTCTTCCTAAATATACGCACAGGTTACTGCATACCTTGGCTGTCCTCCAGCTGCTTCTTCACAAGGCCGAGCTCTTCCTCGGCCCGCTCCAAGTTCTGCTTCAGTCCAGAGACCTCCGCATTATGAGCGGCAGCAGCTAGCAGCGACGCCTGCTTACTCACATAGACATCTTATGTTAGACTCCTGCGAAAATTATTTTGATCCACTGTTCGGCTTTTCTTTCCGAACACCGAACAGAGCATCAGGGGCTACTGTCTACACTGTGATATTCTTTTACAATTATATTACTTACCTCAAAGCCTGTTAGAAGGCTAGTGCAGGCATCGGTCAATCCACTTTTTGCGGACTGGACATTCCCAATCACTGTACCCATTAGGGTACGTTGTTCTTCAGCAATGGAAGCGCCTCTCAGCGCTTCCAGGAACCTGTCTAGTGCCCCTGGTTGGACAGATGTCACCGGCAGAATAGGCGCGCCCCTTCCCTTCAAAGGGGGCTGCTCGCTGGATTCCGGAACCGTAGGGGTCTCTGGAATTATATTCGGATGAGGGCCGAATTGAGTACGGCCCCCATCGTCAGTATCCATGGGGATCTGCTCCCCCTGTGTCCGGCGGCCGAGGCTTCACCCTCTGGCGCCTCCCAGACGGCCGCCGGATTCTCTCCCGGATCGGGGATCCTTCGGGACGACGCTTCGGTGCCATCCAGGTCCCGGGGAGAGGTGGCCGACGGAAGGGTCTCGCTGCTCATCGCCACTAGGCCCAGCGAATCCTCTGATGAGGACCGCTCGAGGCGGGACTGAGCCGGACTGCAAGTGCATAATGTAAGCACGTTAAAATAATAGAGTAAAATATCCGAATACAAATACGTGTCCAGACACTCACGATTCGGCCAAGGGCTTCTCCTTGGGCTTCCACTCCCAGCTGTTGTTGCTAGCTGTGGCGGAGCGGTCCTGAAAGGAAGCTTTCCCTTTCTTGGACGCCTCGGCCTCCGGGTGCGTGGGGGCCGCCTGTTTATTTTTCCACCTGGAGGAGGGAAGTGGATTTCTTCCTCTTCCTCCTCTTCCTCGTCGTCTTCGGCAGAGGAGTGCGCCTCGGCGTCTTCGGACGTCATGTCCGAAGTGCCCTTACGGCGGAGACCACTTATGGTCCCCTTGGCCTTCTTCTCCGGCACCTCGTAAGGTGCCGGAAACAGCATCTTCGTTAGGAGCGGAGTCTCTGGGCCTATGGGCAGCGGGGCCGGACATTCAATCTGCTCTGCTATCTCTGTCCAATCCTGAAATAATCAATAGGGAGACTTAGATGCCTTCCTCTAATATGCGAGTAAAGGGTACACCTTGAAAACGCAAAAGTACTTACCGGATTTGCAGGGTGAGTTAGGTCATGCCCACGATCCTCGTCCGTGGCCGGCGGCACCTCGTGTCGAAGAGTTCTAACAGAGTCTGGTGCTTGGCCGGGTCATACTCCCACAGGTGGCATGTCCGGCGTTGGCATGGAAGAATCCAGCGGACGAGCATAACCTGGACCACGTTGATGAGCTTGACTTTCTTGATTATCATATTCTGGACACGTGTCTGGAGCGCTGTCAGCTCGTCCGGAGAGCCCCAGGGCAGGCCCTTCTCTTGCCAGGAGGTGAGCCGCATCGGGACTCCGGATCGGAATGCGGGGGCCGCCGCCCAGTTGTTGTCGCGCGGCTCGGTGATATAGAACAACCCCGATTGCCACCCCTTCACAGTCGCCACAAAGGAGCCTTCAGGCCAGGTGACATTGTGCATCTTGCCCACCATGGCGCCTCCGCACTTTGCTTGTTGGTCGCTCACCATGTTCGGCTTCACATTGAAGGTCTTCAGCATAGGCCGAAGTGAGGTGGAATGCGGATAAAGGCCCTGCACACGACAATAAATGCCAAGATGTTGAGGATAGAGTTAGGGGCCAAGTCGTGGAAGTCTAGCCCGTAGTAAAACGTCAGTCTGCGGACAAACGGGTGGAGAGGGAATCGCAACCCGCGGATGAAGTGTTTGAGAAACACAACCCTCTCATGGGGCTCCAGGGTAGGGACGATTTGTACCTTGTCTAGAAGGCGATGAGCGATATCCTTGGCCAGGTACCTAGCCTCCCGGAGGAGGCCATCCACTTGCCTCCAGCTCCGGATCCGGACATGGTTGGAGTGCTTTTTCGCGGAGAAAGCAAGAGCTTGGGCGCTGGAGCTCGAGAATGGATGGGCATAGGAAGGAGAAGGCATGGGTAAACGAGGATGAATCCTTATCCCCTTATAAAGGCCGTAAAAGTTATGCGCCCCCTGCTCGCCTTAATATCCGCCCTTTCCCCAAGCGCCGTGCAGATGACACGATTGGGTACCCATGCCCGTATTGATGAGAATCCCGTGATAAGGTGACATGATCTCTGCTTTGACAAGACGTGCCAATGAAACCTCACCTTGAAATACGGAGCATCAGGCTAAAAAATGGTTCGAATAATGACAGGGCAGTGGCGTGATGTCACGCTACAAAAAGTTGTCAGCGGATTGGACTCGTGAAATATTATACTTTCTACGGCTGTGTGTGGTACTTGTTTTGTAGAGCCGGACACGATTTTTTTATTCGAAATTTACTTTGAAGTGTTCGGAGAAGGAACCCGCCTTGCAATGCCGAATAATTTCTGCGCGCCGGACTCATCGTCATTGCAGCCTGGTTCAGGGGCTACTGAGGGAGTCCTGGACTAAGTGGTCCTCGTACAGCCGGACTATATACTTTGGTCGGACAATTGGGCTATGAAGATTCAAGATAGAAGACTTCATCCCGTGTCTGGATGTGACTCTCCTTGGCATGGAAGGCAAGCTTGGCGATTCAGATATGTAGATTCCTTTCTCTGTAACCGACTTTGTACAACCCTAGTCTCCCCCAGTGTCTATATAAACCGGAGGGTTTAGACTTCCAGGGTTTAGCCACAATCATCATAACCTCATAGGCTAGACTTCTAGGGTTTAGCCATTACGATATCGTGGTAGATCAACTCTTGTAATACTCATATTCATCAAGAGCAATCAAACAGGAAGTAGGGTATTACCTCCATAGAGAGGGCCCGAACCTGGGTAAACATTGTGTCCCCTGCCTCCTGTTACCATTAGACTTAGACACTCAGTTCGGGACCCCCTACCCGAGATCCGTCGGTTTTGAAACCGACACTAGGGATCAAGCCCTAACAAAACTAACTAGATTACATGATTAATCTCATCCAACTCCTCACCGATCAGCGAGCCTACGAAGGAATTACTCACTCCCGGTGGGCAGCATCATGGAATTGGTGATGGAGAAGGGTTGGTGATGACGAAGATCGAATATCACCCTCTCCGAAGCCCCAAACGGACTCCACATCTGGCCTCCCGATTAAGAACAGGAGATGGCGGTGGCTCCGTCTTGTGGATCACCATAATTCTTCCTCCCTATTTTTTTTTGGAAAAATAGGTATTTATGGAGTTGGTTTCAGGGTCTGCGGGGCCTGGTGGTTCTTGGCTCTAGAAATTCTCTTTTATTGTATAGAAAATCCTTGCAAAGTTTCGTTCCATTCCAAGAACTTTTATTTCTACACAAAAACAACACCATGGTAGTTCTGCTAAAAATAGCGTCAGACCGGGTTAGTTTCATTCAAATCATGCAAAGTAGAGTCCAAAACAAGAGGAAAAGTGTTAGGAGAAGTAGATACGACGGAGACGTATCAAAACGTCTTAATGATCTCTGGGTTTTTTTCCAAATTAAAATGTCCCTCCTTTGGTAACATATGTTCACCCGCGGGATAATTTAACATGCATCATAGTTGCGGTGGATTCGTGGTGTGTGTGTGTGGGTGTGTACTTCTGGGAGTGGCGGGTGGCTTGCAGTACACCACGAGTTGTGAGCCACCGTGTGGGTCGGCCGTTTTGTGAGGCAGTTGCCACATCAGAGTAATGAATTAATTATTTAAAACATTACACAACCCTTTCATACGTACATGTTTTGGCCACATGCAGTCGATGGTTGTCCTACATGACGCTCGATACTCACGTGTGACACTTTCTATGGGCCCACAAGGTCGTCGTCCATCACTTTGGCGAACAGCCGACAGTGAGGTTAATTTGACCAGCAAGGTAGAATCTTTTTTGTTTGTGTTATGGTGGGAGTATATATATATATATATATATATATATATATATATATATATATATATATATATATATATATATAGTAGCACTATTCTAATCCCAAGATTAGAATAACTATTTGGATCACGGCGCACCCTATATAGGGCCGACAGAGTTCTTCCTGAGATCGCAAAAAACCCATCCGACCGTGCAGGAAAAAACTACCCCATCCGCTGCCCCGATCCCCTCCCCGACCTTCCCTAATCACTGCCGCCACCCTCCCTGGATCGCCCGGCCGTCGCCCACCCCTGCCCCGACGCGCATCCGCCGCCGCTCACCCCTGCCTACACCGCGCCACCAAGCTCTGGATCTGCGCCGCCGCTCCTCCAATGGCAGGGATCCGCGCCGTTGCTCCTCCATTGGACTGGATCCACGCTGCAACGCCTCCATGGCCACCGGAACAGGGCCTACCGGCGACCATCCGTCGCCACGCGGGACTCACCGGCGACTACCCGCCCAACCGCCGACCCCTGTCTCCTCTGTCACCGGCGAACATCTCCCAGCTCCTTACCTGAGTCCATCTCCGCCCTGGTTGACGCGCACAAGCACGGGCCCCGGCTTCTCACCGATGTTGGCCCCCGAGCGTCCACCCACCCTCCGGCCTCCGGCCACACAGCCACCGGCGGCTCTTCTTGCAGCCGCTCGCTCTCCTCCATGGAGGCCTCTTGCCGTCGCCACCCTACAAACCGGAACTTTGGCAGCCATCTCTCCTCGCTGTCATGTTTCTCATCGCGATTGTCATCAGTCCATCTACATCGAGGCAATCCTACCACAGCAGATGTGTTCGAAGTCGGCTACCTCCTCAGCGTCGAGGTCTCCCACCAAGCCGGGCATGCCACTGCTCCATCCTTCATGAAGATGTAGCAGGTCGGGCTATGAAGCAAGAGAAGGTCGGACTGCAAAGAAGTTGAAGGTCGAGATTCGTGCTCCTCCGGTGGGGATGCAGACCAGCGCATCATGCAACAAGGGCCTCCTCACTGTCGAGCCACCTGTGCGCCACAATATCATTCCACTGCAGGCCCATCTTGCGTGCCAAGTAGAAGTTCAGTTTCGCTTGCAAGGTACGTACGCCTCCATGTGCATATTGCTGCAGAACTCCCGGGACGCTGCATCCAGTGATACGTCTCCAACGTATCTACTTTTCCAAACACTTTCGCCCTTGTTTTGGACTCTAACTTGCATGATTTGAATGAAACTAACCCGGACTGACGCTGTTTTCGGCAGAACTGCCATGATGTTGTTTTATGTGTAGAAAAGAAAAGTTCTCGGAATGTCCTGGAAATCCACACATGCACTTTTTGGATTTAATAAGAATTTTTGGCGAAAGAATTAATGCCAGGGGGCCCACATCCTATCCACGAGACAGGTGGGCGCCCCCCTAGGGCGCGGCCTCTTATCTCGTGGGCCCCCTGGACCTCCATCGACGTCAACTCCAACTCCATATATTCACGTTCGGGGAGAGAAAAATCAGGGAGAAAGTTTCATCGCATTTTACGACATGGAGCTGCCGGCAAGCCCTAATCTCTCTCGGGAGGGCTGATCTGGAGTCCGTTCGGGGCTCCGGAGAGGGGGATTCGTCGTCGTCGTCATCATCAACCATCCTCCATCACCAATTTCATGATGCTCACCGCCGTGCGTGAGTAATTCCATCGTAGGCTTGCTGGACGGTGATGGGTTGGATGAGATTTACCATGTAATCAAGTTAGTTTTGTTAGGGTTTGATCCCTAGTATCCACTAGGTTCTGAGATTGATGTTGCTATGACTTTGCTATGCTTAATGCTTGTCACTAGGGCCCGAGTGCCATGATTTCAGATCTGAACCTATTCTGTTTTCATGAATATATGTGTGTTCTTGATCCTATCTTGCAAGTCTATAGTCACCTATTATGTGTTATGATCCGACAGCCCAAGTGACAATAATCGATACTTCTCGGTGATGACCGTAGTTTGAGGAGTTCATGTATTCACTATGTGCTAATGCTTTGTTCCGGTTCTCTATTAAAAGGAGGCCTTAATATCCCTTAGTTTCCGCTAGGACCCCGCTTCCACGGGAGGGTAGGACAAAAGATGCCATGAAAGTTCTTTTCCATAAGCACGTATGGCTATTTACGGAATACATGCCTACATTACATTGATGAATTGGAGCTAGTTCTATATCACCCTATGTTATAGCTATTGCATGAGGAATCGCATCCGGCATAATTATCCATCACTGATCCATTGCCTACGAGCTTTACATATATTGTTCTTCGCTTATTTACTTTTCCGTTGTTACTGTTACAACTACTACAAAAACCCAAAAACATTTATCTTTACTTTTGCTACCGTTACCTTTATTATCATACCACTTTTGCTACTAAACACTTTGCTGCAGATACTAAGTTATCCAGGTGTGGTTGAATTGACAACTCAACTGCTAATACTCAAGAATATTCTTTGGCTCCCCTTGTGTCGAATCAATAAATTTGGGTTGAATACTCTAACCTCGAAAGTTGTTGCGATCCCCTATACTTGTGGGTTATCAAGACTAATTTCTGGCGCCGTTACCGGGGAGCATAGCTCTATTCTCTGAGTCACTCAGGATTTATATCTGTTGATCACTATGAAGAACTTGAAAGACAATGGAACTACTATTTTGCCCTCAACTACGAGGGGAGGTAAGGAACTGCCATCTAGCTCTGCACTAGATTCTCCTTCCGTTATTAGTAGGCTTGCGACACCTAAACCTGCTACTTCTATGAATTCTGATATGTCGCATGTTATTGATGATGCCACTTCTGCTATGCATGATGAAACTACTTCTGTGCGTGATACTACTGTGCCATTAGGTGAATTTCTTGATGAACAACTTGCTAGAGTTAGGGGGAATGAAAATATTGAAGAACCTATTATTGATGATAGTGATGACGAAGGTTCCCCCAATGATTATGTATTAACTGTTGTTCCTAAGGGTTATGTTATGAATGAAGCAGCTACTATGGAAATTCTTGCTTGCAATGATAGAAATGATCTTAAGAAATTATTAGCTAAATGGAAGCAGCAGTCTCTTAATGCTAGAATGAAACCCGATCCTACTTTTGCTACTTCACCTATCTATGTTACTGATAAGGACTATGAATTCTCTGTTGATCCTGATATTGTTACTTTAGTTGAATCTGATCCTTTTTATGGCCTTGAATCTGAAACTGTTGTGGCACATCTTACCAAGTTGAATGATATAGCCACCCTATTCACTCATGATGAGAAGTCTCGCTATTTATACATCCTTAAGATATTTCCGTTCTCATTAAAGGGTGATGCTAATACTTGGTATAATTATTTCGCTCCTGGTTGTGTGCGTAGTCCCCAGGATATGATTTATTACTTCTCTGCTAAATATTTCCCTGCTCATAAGAAACAAGCTGCCTTGCGGGAAATATATAATTTTGTGCAAATCAAAGAAGAGAGTCTCCCACAAGCTTGGGGGAGGATTCTCCGGTTACTTAATGCTTTGCCTGATCATCCTCTTAAGAAAAATGAATTACTTGATATCTTTTATAATGGACTAACCGATGCCTCCAAGGACTACTTGGATAGTTGTGTTGGTTGTGTTTTCAGGGAAAGAACAGTCGACGAAGCTGAAATACTATTGAATAATATGTTGACTAATGAAAATATTTGGACTCTTCCCGAGCCAGTTCCTGAAGTAATTCCTGAACCAATTGAGCCAACTCCTGAGCCTATTCCTAAACCCACTTCGAAGAAGAGAGGTGTTTTATTTCTCAATCCTGAAGATATGCAATAGGCAAATAAATCAATGAAAGAAAAAGGTATTAAAGCTGAAGATGTTAAGAATTTACCTCCTATTGAAGAAATACATGGTCTGAATATACCGCCCGAAGAACTACATTGTCTTGATAACCCGACACGGGTAGTAAAGGTAAATTCTCTCTATAGATATGATAAAGTTGAAATAACCTCTACTAAATTTCATAGCCCGTGCTTAGATGAATTTGACGACTTTATGGCTAGACAAGGAAGTTTTAATGCTTATGTTGGTAGAGAGTTAAAGAATAATGCTTTCGAGATAGGACGCGTAGGTGACAATCTGGCTAGAGTTAAAGATGAACTTCACCGCGTTAGCAAATATGCTTCTATGGTTGCTACTCAAGCTGAGCAAGTACTCAAGGCTCAAAAGGATTTGCTTGATGAATTGAATAATAAAAATGACTTTGCTATTAGAGTGGCTACTAGAACTGGTAGAATGACTCAGGAACCTTTGTATACTGAAGGCCACCCTAAGAGAATCGAGCAAGATTCTCAGAGAAATAATTTAGAGGCACCTAGTTCTTCTAAAAAGAAGAAAAAGAAAAACGATAGAACTTTGCATGCTTCTAGTGAACCTACTTTAGACACTAGGGGCGGACATAAAAACCGACCAACTGAATACCGAACCGAAACCGTAACCGAATAAACCGAATGTTTGGTTTTTATTGTTGGTACATCTAAATTCGGTTTTTACTTTCAATTACCGAACTCATATCGGTCGGTTCAGTATTAAACTGTTAACTTAAAAAGAAACCGAAGTGTGCATGACGTAGCCTTCCATGCAGCTCCCTGTACAACGTCCATCAGGCATCTTATCAACCGATTGCGGCCGCGCGCGGATGTAGCTGTACAATATACGAGCAACCCCCACTTGCTACCTTTTTATCTTCTTGAGGCAACCCCATGTGCTACATTTTTTTAACTGAGCCCCACATAAAATAAATATGGGCCGGCCACCTATTTGCATGGCCCAAACACAACTGACGGTACTTTGTGGGCTAGAGAAGTGCCCAGTGGCAGGACACTGTCAATTCTTTAGTCCCACCTCGCCTGGCTAGACTGAAGGAGACAAGGTGCTGGGTTATATAAGAGGGCGGGGTGAAACAGAAGCATTATCAGTTGCATGGAAAGCAACAACGCAGCTTCGGTGTAAACCGAGAACTGAACCGAACCAGTCGGTTAACCGAATTATTGGTTAGCTGGTTTGGGTTGCCTATTTCGGTTTTGATTATTGCTAACCGAATTTTAAAAATAACCGAATGGTATAAACCGAATTTTCGGTTTCTACCAAACGCCCAGCCCTAGTAGACACACTTGAGAATCCCAATGATATTTCAATTTCTGATGCTGAAACACAATCAGGTGATGAACATGAACCTAGTGATAATGCTAATGATAATGTTCATGTTGATGCTCAACCTAGCAAAAACAATGATGTAGAAATTGAACCTGCTGTTGATCTTGATAACCCACAATCAAAGAATCAACGTTGTGATAAGAGAGATTTTGTTGCTAGGAAGCACGGTAAAGAAAGAGAACCATGGGTTCAGAAACCCATGCCCTTTCCTCCTAAACCATCCAAGTTAAAGGATGACGAGGATTTTGAGCGCTTTGATGAAATGATTAGACCTATTTTCTTACGTATGCGCTTAACTGATATGCTTAAAGTAAATCCTTATGATAAGTATATGAAGGATATCATCACAAATAAAAGAAAGATACCGGAAGCTGAAATTTCCACCATGCTTGCTAATTACACTTTTAAAGGTGGAATACCAAAGAAACTTGGAGATCCGTGTACCAACTATACCATGCTCTATTAAAAGTATTTATGTTTGAACTGATTTATTTGTTCTGGGAGCGGGTGTTAGTGTTATGCCTCTCTATTTATATCGTAGACTTGAATTGAATAAGTTGACACCTACTGAAATATCTTTGCAAATGGCTGATAAATCAATTGCTATACCTGTCAGTATTTGTGAGGATGTGCCTGTTGTGGTTGCAAATGTCACTATTTTAACGGACTTTGTTATTCTTGATATTCCCGAGGACGATAGTATGTCTATTATCCTTGGTAGACCTTTTCTTAATACTGCAGGGTTGTTATTGATTGGAACAAAGGCAATGTCACTTTTCATGTTAATTTTAATGAGCATACAGTACACTTTACGAGGAAACAATCTCATGTTCATATCATCAATTCTATTGAAAAAGTTCCAACTATCATTTTTGGAGGTTTTGAATTTCCTCTCCCTACTGTCAAGAAAAAGTATGATATTCTTATTGTTGGGATTTTCATATCCCCGTTGAGGTAACTTAGTGTTATTTGAAATTTCTCCGATTCCGTGTTATTCAGAATGAGTTTGTTAACAAGACTTGATCAACCTTGTTAGTGGATTCATTTTGATGATCATGAGATGGATGAAACTAGAAAGCATAACCTTCTGTACCCTCTTTTTACCTTCTGTTATTTAGATTAAATAAAGCAAAAACAGTATTATCTGTCTGTTTTCTGAATTATCTGTGCATTAAAAAATAGTCCAAAAATAAAAGTGCTCCAAATGCCCTCCAAATTTAGTATGATTTTTTCTGGAATATTTGAGGATTTTAGGCACTGAAAACACTGCAGGAGGGGCAAGCACGAGGCCACGAGAGAGGAGGGCGCCCCCCTATAGGGCGCGCCCTGTCTCGTGGGCCCCTGGTGGATCCCCTCCACTTATGCCAGCATCCACACACTTCATCTTCTACCCCGAAAAAATTCCCATCCAGCTCAAGCACGAGTTCTAGCTCATTTTGCTGCGATTTTCGATCTCTTAGCTCAAAGCTCCATTCGCAAAACTGCTTTGGGAGATTATTGCTTGGTATGTGACTCCTCCATTGGTCCAATTAGTTTTTGTGCTAGTGCTTTATTCAATGCAAATTTTTGCTGCATAGGTGACCATGTTCTTGAGCTTGCATGTTAAATTTTTTAGGTCCCAAGCAATTCTAATGCATGATATAGGCTCTAGGCACTTGTAGGAGTAGTTGCTATCAATCTTGTTTAGTTTTATTCACTTTTATTTTGAAGTTACTAAAATTTCAGAAATTTTCAGAAAATGTTAAGGAGGCTCTTTAAAGGCTCTTCTCGCCAAAGCTCTGAGGAAAACCAAGCAAAAGAGAAGGAAAAGGCCAAGTATAATCTTCCTCGCTTAGCGGAAGTACGGTCTTGTGAATGGCCATGTGAGGATTTCTTGAAAGAAGTCAGAATTCATGAAGACTTTTATGCTTTAATCGAGACTGCAGGCCTCGCCAGTTTCATGAACGACCGAATCGATCAGTATCTCTTACTCACCAATACTTTCGTGCAAAACTTTTATTATTATCCTAAGAAATCACCTTTGAAGTATCATTTCATTTGTATGATGAATTCAAAGAAATGTCTTTACGTCATTTTTGCGCGGTATGTAGGATACCTTATGAGGGAGAATTAGATGAAGCCCATCGTGAAGATGTGGGTGGCTTTGTTAATACTATTGCTGTAGAGGAGCCAAAGAAGGGCTACTTTGCCATATTTGCTAGTAGATGCTTGATTGGTCGTGGAAATAGTGGAAATTTGAGCGTTCCCGATATTATTATTCTTCAACATGCTTTGCTAGGAGACAATACTTTTAGTATGAGTGCTGTCGTTGCTAAATGGCTAGCCCTGAATCGTACAAAAGGCCCCATATTTGGAGGTATCTATGCTGCACGTCTTGCTGAATATTTTCAGATATCCATTAGGCACCATGAGGAGGAGGAGACAAAATTACCTCCTCACATTTTAGATTACAAGAGCATGGTAGCACACAAGTTTATTGTCGATAACGAAGAGAAGATGCTCTTGTATAGACTTAGATTCAATAAGAAACACTTTGAGTTTATTATTTTGCCTGCGCCTCTGTTGTTTGATTTGCTTGCAGAAAATCGTCTTGTCACGCTGGAAGCGGTGAACAATCACCAAGCTCAAGCTTTTACTCCAGAACCTGTACCTGAGCCGGAACCTGAGCTGGACCCTTATCGTGCATCATCTGTCCAGTGGGATCCAGAGATGACCAGCCAGTGGTATCCTGATTTCACCTCCCATTATACCGGGGAGAGTAGCGGCGGTCCTTGGTATTAAACCAACTTAGGCCAAAAACCTAAGCTTGGGGGAGTACGTATTTCTCACCGACTTTACATTCATGTTCACACACTAGTCGTCGGTGCTCATACTCTTTCATTTTATTATCCATGTTAGTTTAAATTTATTTTTTCTAGCTTTCTTCTTGTGTGTTTGTAAACCTTAAGAAAAACCAAAAAAATTAGTTAGTTTAATTTCCATGCTTGTAGTAGAAATTAAAATGAAAACCCAAAAAGATTTATAGTTCTTTTTTTTACTTGTTGGGAGCTTTCCCGTGTAAATAGTTTTATTTTCTTTTCTTTCTTTTCGGGGTCGAGAAGACCATATTGAAAATGCTTAGTGGCTCTTATATGCATGATTGTTTATTTAATTTAGAGCCCACATTTTGTCTTCTCTCTTGAGTAGAATGCTTGCAGATTCCAGCTTAGTCCAATGCACGTGCACTCTTATTATTATACACATCGTTCGGTCGTGCAAGTGAAAGGCAATAATGACGATATATGATGGACTTATTGGGATGAGAAAAGCTAGTATGAACTCGACCTCTCTTGTTTTTCTAAATATGATGAGTTCATCGTTCCTGAGTCAGCTATTATGAAGTAAACATATTTGCAATGACACTTAGAGATTATAGTTACTTGTGCCATGCTTGATTAGCTATGAGTTATAATGGTTTACCTTGCGTGCCAATATGCTATTAGAATGATTATGATGTGATATGAAGGGATGGTATCCTCCTTTGAATGAATTGAGTGACTCGACTTGGCACATGTTCACGCATGTAGTTGAAACAAATCAACATAGCCTTCATGATATTTATGTTCATGGTGGATTATATCCTACTCATGCTTGTATTCGGTGTGAATTAATTTTAATGCATGTTTACGACTGTTGTCGCTCTCTCGCTTGGTCCCTTCCCGCCTTTTGCTAGCCTTCACCTGCATTTAAGCGGGAATACCGCTTGTGCATCCAAACTCCTTAAACCCCAAAGTTTTTCCATATGAGTCCACTATACCTTCCTATATGCGGTATTTACCGCTGCTCCAAGTAAATTTGTATGTGCCAAACTCCAAACCTTCAAATGAAATTATGTTTTGTATGCTCGAGCAGCTCATGTTACAACTAGGGCTGCCTATATCTTCCATGCTAGGTGGGTTATTCTCAAGAGGAGTGGACTCCGCTCCTCATTCACGAGAAAGGGCCAGTAACCGGGATGCCCAGTCCCATGATCCAAAAAGATCAAAGCAAATCAAAATAATTAAACAAAACTCCCCTAGGGCTGTTGTATGTTGGAGGCACTCGTTGTTTCGAGCAAGCCATGGATTGATGCTTGTTGGTGGTTGGGGGAGTATAAACCTTTACCATTCTGTTTGGGAACTGCCTATAATGCATGTAGTATGGAAGATACAACCATCTCATAGTTGTTGCGTTGACAACGAAAGTATGCCGCTCAAAATGTTATTCAATCTCTATTTTAAAATCGAGCTCTGGCACCTCTACAAATCCCTGCTTCCCTCTGCGAAGGGCCTATATATTTACTTTTATGTTGATTCATCACCCTTCTTATTAAAAGCACCCGCTTGAGAGCACACTGTCATTTGCATTCATTATTATTGGTTTATATTGGGTATGACTTGACTGGATCTCTTTTACCATGAATTACAATGTTTAGTCAGTCGTTGATCTTTAAAGGTGCTCTGCATTTATGTTTTGCGCCTCGTAAAGGGCTAGCGAGATACCATTCTGTTATATCATGTTATGATTATTTTGAGAAAGTGTTGTCATCTGAGTTTTATTATTATGGCTCGCTAGCTGATTATGTTATTGATATGAGTAATTGTGAGACCTATGTGTTATTGTGAGTATGGTTAGTTCATAATATTTGCTGAAACTAGAATGTTGGCTTTTCATGTTGCAACAACAAGAGCAAATAGAGTTTGTAAAAGTTTTTCTTTATCACTTTCAGTTTATCAACTGAATTGCTTGAGGACAAGCAAAGGTTTAAGCTTGGGGGAGTTGATACGTCTCCAACGTATCTAATTTTCCAAACACTTTTGCACTTGTTTTTTACTCTAACTTGCATGATTTGAATGAAACTAACCCGGACTGACGCTGTTTTTAGTAGAACTGCCATGATGTTGTTTTATGTGTAGAAAAGATAAGTTCTCGAAATGTCCTGGAAATCCACGGAGGCACTTTTTGGATTTAATAAAAAAATTTGGCGAAAGAATTAATGCCAGGGGGCCCACAGCCTGTCCACGAGACAGGGGGCGCCCCCCCCCTAGGGCGCGGCCTCCTATCTCGTGGGCCCCCTGGACCTCGACCGGCGTCAACTCCAACTCCATATATTCACATTCGGGGAGAAAAAAATCAGGGAGAAAGTTTCATCGCGTTTTACTACATGGAGCCGCCGCCAAGCCCTAATCTCTCTCGTGAGGGCTGATCTGGAGTCCGTTCGGGGCTCCGGAGAGGGGGATTCATCGTCGTCGTCATCATCAACCATCCTCCATCACCAATTTCATGATGCTCACTGCCGTGCGTGAGTAATTCCATCGTGAGGCTTGCCGGACGGTGATGGGTTGGATGAGATTTACCATGTAATCAAGTTAGTTTTGTTAGGGTTTGATCCCTAGTATCCACTATGTTCTGAGATTGATGTTGCTATGACTTTGCTATGCTTAATGCTTGTCCCTAGGGCCCGATTGCCATGATTTCAGATCTGAACCTATTATGTTTTCATGAATATATGTGTGTTCTTGATCCTATCTTGCAAGTCTATAGTCACCTATTATGTGTTATGATCCGACAACCCCGAAGTGACAATAATCGGGATACTTCTCGGTGATGACCATAGTTTGAGGAGTTCATGTATTCACTATGTGCTAATGCTTTGTTCCGGTTCTCTATTAAAAGGAGGCCTTAATATCCCTTAGTTTCCGCTAGGACCCCGCTTCCACGGGAGGGTAGGACAAAAGATGTCATGCAAGTTCTTTTCCATAAGAATGTATGACTATTTACTAAATACATGCCTACATTACATTGATGAAGTGGAGCTTGTTCTATATCAAACTATGTTATAGCTATTGCATGAGGAATCGCATCCGACATAATTATCCATCACTGATCCATTGCCTACGAGCTTTTCATATATTGTTCTTCGCTTATTTACTTTTCCGTTGCTACTGTTATAACTACTACAAACCCCAAAAACATTTATCTTTACTTTTGCTATCGTTACCTTTATTATCATACCACTTTTGCTACTAAAAACTTTGCTGCAGATACTAAGTTATCCAGGTGTGGTTGAATTGACAACTCAACTGCTAATACTCAAGAATATTCTTTGGCTCCCCTTGTGTCGAATCAATAAATTTGGTTGAATACTCTACCCTCGAAAGCTGTTGCGATCCCCTATACTTGTGCGTTATCATCCAGCGGCACACCGAGTACAAGGTTCACAAGGCCGAGGACCATGCCATTGTTGCCAAGCGTGGCCAAGCGCCTCCCGAGCTGAGCCTCTCTGAGCTGGTCTGACCATGGTCCGTCCGGCGCCTTAACCCAATGTGAACCTGAAAACTTCTCTAGCTCGGGTTGCTGCATCAAGTTGCTACCTTCGTATGCAAAGAGCGGAGAAAAATTACAGGAAGGAGAGAGAACAAGGAATAAACATGTGGTGCTTCTTAGTTCTAGGATATTAGATGGAGAGATAAGGATCAAAAGGTGTGGTGTGAAAACATGCACGACTTTGTGTATAAAAAAATAGTAGTTATTTGGAAAAGGGAACATGGTGGTATTGCTAGAATGCTAGTTCTACTTGCATTCTAAGAATGTTGCACTGGTTAAAAGTTTTTTGATGGATGAGTATTGGTTTTACGCGAGTTACTACCAAACCCACTAATCACAAAAAAAGACATTAGGAAAGAATCCCAAGTTCAAGCACTGTTGTCGAGCGAAACATAGTTCAAAGGACATTTAATAAAAAAATGATAGTTTGGAGACGAGAATTAGGGAAGCTTGAAAACATCAGAACAATAAAAAAATATAACAAAAAAGTTGAAGTTCATGTATGAAAAGCAGGAGAGGTCAAAAGCAGTAAAAACTTCAAATAAAACCTCTGTCAGTTTGATGTCCAGAAAGTTCAGAAAGAACATGGAGTGCGCTTCAACTTCTTCTAGCATTTTTTATTCTCATTACAAAAAGACATCTTAGAAAGAAGAAGAAATCGCAGGTTGCTCGTCTTGTTAGATGTTCAAGTGTTCAGTTATTTTGTGCCTTTTTTGCTCTCCGTTCTGCTCAAAAGCTTATGTCTTTAAAATCCTACACTCTGTCGCTCAGCAGGTCACGGCCTCCTCTGGATGAAGGTCACGGCCTCCTCTAGATGCAGGTCGTGGTGTCATTGTCCTTGTCGTCACTGCTCCAGCGTATCACGCTTCCATACATGGTGGTGTTTTGGACTGGAGCAATACGGAATGAGGCAGTGTGTGCATTTGCTAAGAGTTGTGGACACCGCGTGCGCCTCAAAACAAACTTCCTGTAGCATGTGTACGAGTTTACCCATAGTGATTTTTGTCAACATGTTCTTAGGGATGCAGACCTAAAACAGTCAATTTGCGCATTGTTACTTCTTTGGATTTGTTGTGGCAAGGAATAAAAAGAAGATGGGGAGAGGACGTGTGGTGGTGAGTGGATAGGAAATGTGTGAAGAAGGAAAACATAGTGTTTCAATTGGCCATTTATTTTTATCCATTTGGGTGCAAAATGTTGTCCCCTATATGCTAATTAAGGTTATAATAAATGAATTTATTTATTTCATTTTTTTGAATTTATTTATTTTAGTTTCCAACATACAGTACAAATAGTTTTTCTTGCAAAGAGTTCAATAACTCCACAGCAATTAGAAAGAAGGTCAAACACACTTACGTCAGAAGGCCATGTTTACTACAAAAGTTTCAAAGAGTAAACATATTTTCAACGTCCAACTTAGTTAAAAATTTGAGTTTTTTCTAGGAAAGGTGATTGTGCTCTTTTTCGTGTTTGCTCATATGACCAGTTTGAAAATTTGAAATAACCAAGAAGGTCAAAAACCGTAGAAGTTCAATTTGAAATAACTGAGAAGGTAAAAAAACCTAGAAGTTCAAATTTGCAAAACTAGAAAATTGTTTGCTTATTGAAAACCATATTTTTCTAAGAAGTTCAAAGTAAAAAAGAGAAAAGTTCAAAGGTTAAAAAAACTTAGATGTTTTCTCATTACTAAATAATAAAATGAAGAAATTTGGATCCCCGATCTAAAAGAAACAAAGAAGTTTGAATTAAACTAACAAAGTACTTCAGTCATAATAAAAAATAAATAAAAACCTAGAAGTTCAATTTAGAGTAGCAGATCATTTTGATTTTCACTGTTTCAAGAAAAAACCAGAGAAGTTCAGATTAAGAAAACTAAGAAGTTTGTATTTAAAAACTCAGATATTCCTTGCTAGTAATAAATAAAATTGAGAATTCCAAAATAAAATAACGATGTTGTTCGATGCATATCGAAAACTAGAATTATTTCCTTTTCTATGAAATAAAATTATCCAAATTAAAAGGTAGAGCCGTTCAATATCTATAAAAAAAAACCCTGATATTTTCACGTAACCTAGAGAAGTTTAGATTGTAAACTATTACAAGTTCACGTACTACACGGTGTGCATTTTATATTAAAAAAGAATGAAAAGGCAAAGGATAAAACTTTTATTAACACAAGTTCAAGTGCTCGCCCCGAGAAAGTTCAAAAATTAAAGAACGGAAACCAGGAAGTAGGATTTTTTTCCGTTACTAAAAGAAATAAAACCAGAAAGTCCATATTAAAAAGATAGAGAAGTTCGATGATTATAGAAAACTCAGATTTTCCTCGTTATTAAAGAATGGAAACAAGAAGTTCAAAAATTAAATAACAAGAAGTTAACCTTTTAAAATAGCGCGCTTCAAAATTTCACAAAAGAGATTAAGAAATAAAACCAGGAAGTCCATATTAAAAAGATGGAGAAGATCGATGATTATAGGAAACTCATATTTTCCTCGTTATCAAAGAATGGAAACAAAAAGTTCAAAAATTAAATAACAAGAAGTTCAACTTTTAAAATAGAGCGCTTAAAAATTCATAGAAAAGGATTAAGAAATTCAGATTAAAATTCATAAAAAATTCAGATATTTTCACGTAACCGAGAAAAGTTCAGATTGATAACTGCCAGAAGTTCACGTACTACATGGTTTGCGTTTTGTATTAAAAAAGAATGAAAAAAGCAAACACTGAAAGTTTTGTTGCTAGAAGTTCAAGTGCTCAGCCCGAGAAAATTCAAAAATTCTTGTGTGGGAGAGGTTGAACAAAAATACGTGACAGAAGTTCAAGGTGAAAACAACGAGAAGTTCAACTACTGCAAGGAATGCATTTCAAATGAGAATAAAAGTATAGAAAATTCAAAGCTTAAAAGGTTTGTTGAAAGAAGTTCAAGTGCTCTGTCCGGGGAAGTTCAAAAATTCTTACGAGAGAGGCTCATCTTGTATTTCCATGTTCGATTTTTTCCGTATAAAATCGAATACAATTCTTTACTCAAAATATAAAAAGGTGAAGTTGAAATTGAAATAACACAGAAGTTCAGAGTTTATTAAAACCTAGGATTTACCTTTTCAAAAATTAAAAAGCACAACGCCATTTTTTGCACTTTCGAAAACGATCTCATGAACGTAAAAATGGTTGCTAGAAGTTCAAGTCCTCGGCGAGGGAAAGTTCAAAAATTCTTGTGAGAGAGGTTCACTGTGTATTTAGATGTCCAAAATACATAAAAAATATGTTGTTTTTTTGTATTTTAAAATAATTCTCTCAAACCAGAGAGAAGTTCAAAGTGATAACAATGGGAAGTTCACGTACTACATGGTGTGTATTTCATATAAAAAATACAATAAAGTGAAACAAAGTGAAGTTCAAACATACATGCCTAAGAAGTTCAACTACTTCACGCAGTGTAAAAAACAGCACGTTAAAAAACAGCACGTCAAAAATTAGAGTGAAGTTCAAACAGACATGTCCGAGAAGTTCAACTACTTCACGCAATGCATTTCCATTCACGATGAAGGCAGAAATCATGATCTTGTTGTTTTCTAATTTACTTCAAAACTGCAGGAATATCATTTGTGTAAGTTCAAGTCCTCGGTCGGAGAAAGTTAAAAAAATATTGTGAAAGAGGTTTGTACAAAAAGAATATCATTTGTGTAACACTGACGAAAATGGATGGGAAAATTACGAACAAAAGTAAGTCACAGAAGTCCAGCGTGAAAACAGCAGGAAGTTCAACTACTACACTGAATGAATTTCACAAGAAAACTTTTAAAACCGTCGCGAGTATGAAAAAATGATCAACACGAAAAAGTTGCGTGTTTATAGCACCTTTCCATCGGTATATCACTTGCTTAATTCCGGTGAGTGGATGGAGAGCTACGAGCAAAAAAAAGCACGTGAAAAACAGAGTGAAGTTCAGGCAGAAATACCACAGAAGTTCAAGTACTTCACGCAATGCATTTTCGACGAATCTGTTTCGCTATAAAGGCAGAACGAGTGATCTCGCCGTTTCTGAAATTACTTTAAAATGGCTGGGATTCTGAGAAAACCATCAACATGAAAAAGTTTCGCATTTTTCGTAGCTTTTCAATAGTATATTATTTGCCCCGTTCCGATGAAATTTGTAGAACGACGAAAATATGTTTTTAGCCATTTTCAAAATCAACATAAAACCGTAATGAATTTGGAGAAACAATATACACCAAAAAGTTTCGCATTTGTTCAGGCTTTCCAACGCCATATCATCTGCTACATTCGGACGTATGATTAAAAAAATAGATCAAAAATACAAACTTGGTAGAACTTGTACCGTTTTCTAAATTACTCTTAAACCATTCAAAATTAGAAAAAACTTTCAACATGAGAAAAAAGAGCATTTTCATAAGCTTTCAAACGCCATATCATTTGTCTCAATTGGATTAGGCGTTTAGAAATGGCATCGAAAATACGAACTCGGTTGTTCGGTTTGCAAAAATTTTACGATTTTCCACATTACTCTTTAAACATAGGGAATTTTAAAAAACTTTCAGCATGTGGAAGGAGCGGTTTTATAGCAGCTTTCCAACGCCATATTAGTTGCCTCATTTCGATAAATGGTTTAGAAATGCGATTGAAAATACGATTCATGTTTTTTGTATGAAGAAAAAACGGGTTTCAAAACTGCTCTTAAACCACTTACATTTTGCCAAAATTTTAAGTTGGGTCATGATACTGGTGTCCATAGCTTTCCAACGGTATATCGCAAGCCCCATTTGGGCAATGTTGACGGAATTTCAACCTAGCACTAGGGGAAGTTCAGGTCGAACAACTTAGGCAGTAAAATTGCAAAAAACGCAATTTCATCACGACCCGTGAGCAAAATCCGCCAGCGAGCGAGATTTCTATTTAAAACCGGTATTTAGTTGCTAAAACGTTTGTAGATTACACTAACATCATATAGAACACTACTGACCAGAATAATTCGCGGGGGAAGCCACGGTTGCAAAGATAGCCCGAAGGCCGGGTTCATACAGAGGGAAGTTCAGGCGCGTGTACAAACAAAAATACGTCACAGAAGTTCAACTGAAAACAACATGAAGTTCAACTACTATGCTGAATGAATTTCAGATGAAAACTTTTAAAATCGCTATGCAGTATGAAAAAATGATAAACACGGGAAAGTTGCGTGTTTACAGCAGCTTTCCATCGTATATCACTTGCTGAATTCCGGTGAGTGGATGGAGAGCTAGGAGCAGTGGATAGAGATATACGAGCAAAAGAGCACGTGAAAAACAGAGTGAAGTTCAAGTACACGTGCCGAGAAGTTCAGGTTCTTCATGCGGTGCATTTTCGAAGAATCAGTTTCGTGATAAAGACAGAAAGACTGATCTCTCCAATTTCACAATTACTTGAAAACGGCTAGGAATCAGAGAAAACCATCAACATGAAAAGTTTCGCATTTTCTGTAGCTTTTCAGCGGTATATTATTTGCTCCATTCTGATAAAGTATGTAGAAGTTATGCCAAAAATACGTTTTTAGCCATTTTCCAATTTGACTTAAAACTGTAAGGAATTAGGAGAAACAATATATACAAAAACGTTTCGCATTTGGTCAAGCTTTCCAACGCCGTATCATCTGTTGCATTCGGCCGTACGGGTAAAAAATTAGCTCGAAAATACGAACTCGGTGGAACTTGTACCGTTTTCTGAATTACTTTTAAACCGTTCCAAATTAGAAAAAACTTTTAACATGAAAAAGTAGCGCATTTTCAGAATCTTTCCAATGCCATATCGTATGCCTCAAATGGATTAGCCGTTTAGAAATTACATTGAAATTACGAACTCGGATGTTCGGTTTACGAAATTTTATGATTTTCAGAATTACTCTTTATCCATAGGGAATTAGAGAAAACTTTCAACATGTCGAAGCAGCGGTTTTGCAGCATCTTTCCAACATTATATTATTTACCTCATTCCGATAAATGGTTTAAAATGCGATCGAAAATACGATTCACATTTTTTGTATGAAGAAAAAACGGTTTTCAAAACTGCTCTTAAACCGCTTACATTTTGCCAAAAATTTAACTTGGGTCATGATATTGGTGTGCATAGCTTTCCAACGGTATGTCGCAAGCCCCATTTGGACACATTTTAGATGAACTTCAACCTAGTACTCCGGAAAGGTCAGGCGCGTTACTCGGGAAGGTCAGGCGCGTTACTCGGGAAGTTCATGTTGTGATCAGAATATTATTCTGATCCCGTGATCACAATAATGTTTATATATATACAGCCGGTCTATTCTGCTAATATTAGCAGAATAACTATTCTGATAACACTTCCGCACTGCATGCTCAACGCAAGTGCACGTCATTCTTCGAACCAAGTGTGCTACAGTACTCACATGAGTGAACTTCTTGTCGGAAAAAAACTGCACGCATTGTTTTTTCAGTACTGTTTTTGCTCTAGTTTTTTAACCGTTTATCAGAATGAGGCATGTAATATACCGTTGAAAAGCTATGGATTAGGCGCAACTTCGACATGTGGAACACTTTTCGAGATTCCACACGGTTTAAGAGCAGTTTTGAAAATGGTGTGCCCAAGACGAGTGGCCGCGAGAGTTTTTTCGTGATTTTTTCTAAACCGCGCATCAGAACAAAGCAAATGATACACCGTTGCAAAGTTATCATCGAGGCACATCTTTTTCATATCTATCATTTTCTCTAGTTAGTTACGGTTTAAGATCAGTTTCAAATTTACTAAATCGCGAAATTCTGTTTTTCAAAAAAAATTCAAATTTTTGGTACTGTTTTCGCTCCAGTTTTTTAACCGTTTGCCGAAACGAGGCGTGTAATACACCGTTGAAAAGCTATGGACGAGGTGCAACTTTCATATGTTGAAATGTTTTTGAGATTCCTTACGGTTTTAATTTAATTTTGAAAATCGTGCGGCTGACGACGAGAGGCAGTGGCCATTTTTCACAAAATTTTTACAAACCATTGGTCGAAATAATTCCAATTATATGCCGTTGGAAAGATATCAATGAGGCGCAACTTTTTCATGTAGAACACTTTCTCTAATTATTTATGGTTTAAGGGAAATTTCGAATTTACCGAAAAGCGGACACTCTGTTTTTCCGCGACCTAAAATCGTCGTATGTACTGCATCAGACAGAAAACCGCACTGCATTAGACCGACAAGTGCACTGCATGATTTCTTTTTTTGTGACGTAATTTTTCTCATACGAGTTTTTTTTTCAATTTTCTGTGATGAACGAGAGTGGACCGCAAAGACAAGGGTAAGTGAGCCGCGACATATATCGAAGAGAACTGCATTACCATCTTGTCATTTTTTCTAAATTTTTGGCATTTTCATGTTGGGCACGAGTGAACCTCATCACTCTCAAAAGTGAACCACATCCGAGAACTAAACGCACTGCAGGTGTTTGGTGTAGTCAACTGATTTTTGAAACACATGAAACAAATTGCACTTCATACATGGGGTAATGAAACATCATTCTTTTTACACAAAAAGAGTGCACTTCAAAAAAAATCTCGAAAAATGCAAAATATGGGATGGAGTGATCTGTGTCACCCTACTTTTCCATGAAAAATGTACTGCACGAATGCGCGGGGTGAGAGGCAGAACACACGCACGTCCGGCGGTACTGCAAGTAGATGCGCTCCGCACTGCACGAGAGCATCGATTAAACTGCACGTCGAGCCATAGAGGTCAATGGGATTGAAGCAAACTACAAAATTTGTCATAATCCCGACGATGTTCGCCTCACAGTACAGAAGTGCACTGCAGCCGCACGCACTTGCTATGTGGACTGCTCCAGGGAGGCCTTGTGCTGCTCATCCCAGAGAGGTGGAATGGGGGAGTGCACGGTTTCTACAACGATTGGGACGAAGTGAGCTGCAATTCAACAACAAAAATTACTATGTGTGAAGACGTGAGCTGCAGTTGTACATGCGCACTAACGAACTAGCAAGCAAACTGTACAAAAAAAAGCAATTAAGTAAGCAGGATGTGGCGCTGGACGAACCGGAACTACACGCAAGAACGCCGAAGTCTGCGAGTGCACGGGCATTCAACCGCTGCACGCACACGTCCGAGCTGCACATCCACGGTCTTCGAGCTGCACGTCCACGTCCGAACAATGGCAGCCGAACTGCATTGGGACAGCAAGCGCACTGCCTCGGGCGGCACCCGAGCACCACCGATGCGCACTCAAGCGAGGTGGAGGAGCTACTGGCATGGGTAGGGGGATGTCGACGCCCACGGTGCTCGCCCGTCCAACCTCCATTGTCTGACCGAGTAGAAGGAGAACGAGATGCCCTCCCTTGGGGGCAATCAGAGTTGCCTCGCGTTGGCCAGAGTCGATGGGGGCCGGATCCGCTGCCAGTGGTGGCCAGATCATGTACCTGGAGTGGCCTCCTTGGTCTAGAGAGATGGGGAGGAAGAGTCGGGGGGCACAGTCATGGCCGGGAGGCGTTGCGGCGGTTGGAAGAGCTCTAGCGGCGTAGGGAGGATGCTAGCGGTGGCACCCTCCAACGACCCAATCCCTGGCGGCTCACCGGTCGCGACGGAGGAAGACCAGGGGAGTGAGCCATATGTGGAACAAGAAGGGGCCGATAGGAGGTAGATTGCTGTGGTTTTGGCGCCGGGCGAGGATAGGGCCGTGAAGGTGCCAGGGGGCACGACCACCGACGGAGATCGATCCCGGCCATAAGGGAGTTTGAATCCATCTGGGGGTCAGGGTGTCGTCGCGACTGGGGAGACAAGGGAGGCAGAGTGGGGTGGTGGTCTGGGCGGGCGCGGCGCACAACGGGTGGGGGGAGGGGGTGGTGAGGCAGTCCTGGATTAGGGGCTATCCGGACAGCCGGACTATATACTTTGTCCGGACTGTTGGAGCGTGAAGATACAAGACTCAAGACTCTGTCCCGTGTCCGGATGGGACTCTCCTTTGCGTGGAAGACAAGCTTGGCGATCCGGATATTATATTTCCTCCTTTGTAACCAACTCCATGTAAACCCTAGCCCTCTCCGGTGCCAATATAAACCGGAGAGGTTGGTCCTTAGAGGGACAATCATAATCATCATAGGCTAGCTTCTAGGGTTTAGCCTCTACGATCTCGTGGTAGATCAAATCTTGTACTACTCATATCATCAATATCAATCAAGCAGGAAGTAGGGTTTTACCTCCATCGAGAGGGCCCGAACCTGGGTAAACATTGTGTCCCTTGCCTCGTGTTACCATTAGCCTAAGACGCACAGATCGCGACCCACTACCCGAGATCCGCCGGTTTTGACACCGACATTGGTGCTTTCATTGAGAGTTCCTCTATGTCGTCGCTGCAAGGCTCGATGGCCCGTCTCGTTGTCAAGGACAACATCACCTCTGGGGGAGTGCTGGCTGTAGGCCAAACTCTCCGACTAGGCGGCTCCATCATGGCTGCCCCATTGGCTGTCGCGCCGATGATAACCTCTCGGGTCATCACGCATAGCCTCCACGTCGATTCAGAACTCGCGAACAGATGGGTCTGATGGAGCTCTCCTCCCTTAATGAGCTCTTGGATCGCATCGCTGCTTTGGGAGTCGCCACAGACTATGACCGTGTCGGGCTTAAACCCGACCAAAGGGACATTAAATCCCCGCTGGTCACCCACGAGATAGCGGTAGTGGAGGAGCCACATACGGATTATCCCTCTATTTTGAGGACGAGTTATGTACGGATCACCGAGTTCCCTGAGCCGGACACCCGCTCAAGGGAAGACATGACCCAGACTCCGGACTTAGAATCGGGTATTGGCCCGGAGAAATTTGGCACCACCCTGGATCCCGAGTTGTCAAGCCCGGAAGCTCCCCTGCCCCAGGGCGTTCGATCAGATCAGAATCCAGATTCAGCTACACCCACCCACCCATAGTTAAACCCTCTCTCCCATATCAGACAAGAGCCCCAAGAGACAAGACATCGCTCTTCGGGCTGATTCCTCCTTGTGCTAAACAAGGTCAAGGACAATCGTGAGGAGGACGCAGTCTCACTTTTCTCGCAAAACTGCACGAACAAAGGAATCCTTAATGCTATAAGTCGCCGTGACATAGCACACTTTGCGGACTTGGCAACCATAGTACAGAAGTACTGTGTGATGGAAAGCGCCTGGAAAACCCAAACAGAATTTTGGGATAGTCCGGCTCTCACTAAAACCTCTGTCCGAGCTAAACGGGCGAACTCTCGTAAGTCAGCCGACCCAATCCCCAAAAAACCAAAGCCCACCCCAGGGCGTGGAACCGTATTGGAAGAATGGCTCAATGGGCCATGTAAACTCCACAGCACGCCGGACACTACACCAACACATAGCCTTAGAGCATGTTGGATACTCCGGCAGGTAGCAAAAAGTGGCGAGGATCTTCTTGTAAGCCATAAAGCAGAACAACATCCCGCCAAAGAAAACAATGCGGTACTAATAGTCTTCGAGACTTTCTCCTCGAATAATAGGCGCAAGCAAGCTCATCGAAGCACAGCTGAAATCTGCCACGTGGCAAAAATAAATCCGTGGAACGACACTGCTATAACTTTCAGCGCCTGTGATGAACCTCAATTCCAGATAGTCCGGGCACTAGCTTCTTTAGTCCTTAGCCCAATCTTGGATGGCTTTCGGCTCACTAAAGTACTCATGGATGACGGAAGCGGATTAAACTTGATCTATGAAGAAACACTCAGCAAGATGGAAATTGATAAAAGGCGCATTGAGCAAAGCGGCACAACCTTCAGGGGAATCATCCCTAGTCGGGAAGCACGGTGTGCGGGAACAATCACACTCGATGTGGTATTCGGCACTCCGGAGAATTACAGGTCTGAAGAAATCACATTCCAAGTGGCTCGTTTCAGCAGCGGATACCACGCCCTTTTAGGACGGGACGTGTTTACAAGCTTTCAAGCCATACCCCATTACGGCTACATGAAGCTTAAAATGCCCGGACCCAACGGAATCGTCACTCTAGCCAGTGATCCGGACGTCGCACTTCGCGTCGAAAACAAAACCGCAGCACTAGCCTTGGAAGCATTATCCGAAGCCCTAGCAGCCGAAGAACTAAGAACGCTGCATGCCACCATGGACAGGGACGACGTGATACTCGACAAGCGATCCAAGTCCACCTCATTTAAACCCGTAGACGAGATAGTCAAATTCCAGGTCCATCCAATGGACCCCACGAAGACAGCTTCCATCGGGACACAGTTGCACCCCACAATGGACGCCGCACTGCGAGACTTCCTACGCGAGAAATTGGGACATTTTTTCCTGGCACCCATAGGACATGCCGGGCATCGCACGCATACTGGCCGAACACAACCTCAATATACTAAAATGATACAAGCCTGTCAAGCAGACTCTCAGGCGGTTTTCAAAGCCCAAACGGCAAGCCATGGGGGAAGAGCTAGCCAAACTACTCGAGGCCGGATTCATCAGAGATATCAAGCATCCGGATTGGATGGAAAATCTGGTAATGGTACCAAAGAAGGACAAATCCTGGCGCCTATGTGTCGACTTCAAAGACCTCAACAAGGCTTGCCCCAAGGATCCCTTCCTCCTCCCTCGCATCGACCAAATCATCAACGCCACAGCAGGACATGACTGGATGTGCTTCCTCGATGCATACTCTGGATACCATCAAATAAAGATGGCAGAGTCCGACCAAGCTGCAACAACTTTCTTAATGCCATACGGTCCTTTCTGCTTCAACACTATGTCTTTCGGGCTTAAAATTGCCGGTGCAACCTATCAACGCATGATTCAAACATGCCTGGAAAAGCAAATCGGCAAAACAGTGGAGGCATATGAGGACGACGTGGTCATAAAAACAAGACACGTCAAAACCCTAATAGACGACTTGAGGCTTACGTTTGACAACCTCCGAACATATGACATCAAGCTGAACTCGGAAAAATGTGTTTTCGGCGTCCCCTCTGGGAAACTGCTCGGCTTCATTGTTTCCAATAGAGGAATTGAAGCGGATCCGGCAAAAATCCGAGCTCTGTCGCAGTTGGCTATACCAACAGACCTCAAGCACATCCAGAAACTAGCTGGATGCGTGGCTGCCTTAAGCCGCTTTATCTCCGGGTTAGGAGAAAAGGCATTACCTCTTTACCGCCTACTTCGGCACACCGAACACTTCGTGTGGATGGATGCGGCCGCGGCCGGACTGGACAAAATAAAAACCTTACTGGCCAGTAATCCAATCCTAACGGCGCCAAATACTGGCGAACCTATGCTATTATACATAGCTGCAACACATCTAGTTGTAAGTGAAGGAAATATGCCCTAGAGGCAATAATAAAGTTATTATTTATTTCCTTATTTCATGATAAATGCTTATTATTCATGCTAGAATTGTATTAACCGGAAACATAATACATGTGTGAATACATAGACAAACATAGTATCACTAGTATGCCTCTACTTGACTAGCTTGTTGATAAAAGATGGTTGTGTTTCCTAGCCATAGACATGAGTTGTCATTTGATTAACGGGATCAAAGAATGATGTGATTGACTTGACCCATTCCGTTAGCTTAGCACTTGATCGTTTAGTATGTTGGTATTGCTTTCTTCATGACTTATACATGTTCCTACAACTATGAGATTATGCAACTCCCGTTTACCGGAGGAACACTTTGTGTGCTACCAAACGTCACAACGTAATTGGATGATTATAAAGGAGCTCTACAGGTGCCTCCGAAGGTACATGTGGAGTTGGCGTATTTCGAGATTAAGATTTGTCACTCCGATTGTCGGAGAGGTATCTCTGGACCCACTCGGTAATGCACATCACTATAAGCCTTGCAAGCAATGTGACTAATGAGTTAGTTATGGATGATGCATTACATAACGAGTAAAGAGACTTGCCGGTAACGAGATTGAACTAGGTATTGGGATACCGACGATCGAATCTCGGTCAAGTAACATACCGATGACAAAGGGAACAATGTATGTTGTTATGCGATTTGACCGATAAATATCTTCGTAGAATATGTAGGAGCCAATATGAGCATCCAGGTTCCGCTATTGATTATTGACTGGATATGTGTCTCGGTCATGTCTACATAGTTCTCGAACCCGTAGGGTCCGCACGCTTAAGGTTTCGATGACAATTTTATTATGTGTTTATGAGTTTTGATGTACCGAAGGAGTTCGGAGTCCCGGATGAGATCGGGGACATGACGAGGAGTCTGGAAATGGTCGAGACGTAAAGATCGATATATTGGACGACTATATTCGGACATCGGAAAGGTTCCGAGTGATTCGGGTATTTTCGGGGGTACCGGGGAGTTACGGGAATACGAGGAAGAAGCAATGGGCCTCATGGGCCAAGTGGTGGAAGAGAGGAAACAGGGCGCGTGGCCCGCCTAGCCCAAACCGAATTGGACTAAGGGGGCGGCCCCCCTTTCCTCCTTTTCCTCCCTCTCCTTCCTTCTCCTTCTCCTTCCCTTCCTTCCCCTCTCCTAGTTGGACAAGGAAAGGAGGGAGTCCTACTCCCGGTGGGAGTAGGACTCCTCCTGGCGCGCCCCTCTTGGACGGCCGCCCCCTCCCCCCTTGCTCCTTCATATACGGGGGCAGGGGGGCACCTCTAGACACAACAACAATTGATCTCTTGATCTCTTAGCCGTGTGCGGTGCCCCCCTCCACTATAGTCCTTGATAATATTGTAGCGGTGCTTAGGCCAAGCCCTGCGACGGTAGAACATTAAGATCGTCACCATGCCGTCGTGCTGATGGAACTCTTCCCCGACATTCTGCTGGATCGGAGTCCGGAGATCGTCATCGAGCTGAACGTGTGCTAGAACTCGGAGGTGCCGTAGTTTCGGTGCTTGATCGGTCGGGCGTGAAGACGTACGACTACATCAACCGCGTTGTTCTAACGCTTCCACTTTCGGTCTACGAGGTATGTGGACAACACTCTCCCCTCTCGTTGCTATGCATCACCATGATCTTGCGTGTGCGTAGAATTTTTTTTGAAATTACTACGTTCCCCAACAGTGGCATCCGAGCCTGGTTTTATGCGTAGATGTTATATGCACGAGTAGAACACAAGTGAGTTGTGGGCGATACAAGTCATAGTGCTTACCAGCATGTCATACTTTGGTTTGGCGGTATTGTTGGATGAAGCGGCCCGGACCGACATTACGCGTACGCTTACGCAAGACTGATTTTACCGCCGTGCTTTGCACACAGGTGACTAGCGGGTGTCAGTTTCTCCAACTTTAGTTGAACCGAGTGTGTCTACGCCCGGTCCTTGCGAAGGTTAAAACAACACTAACTTGATGAAATATCGTTGTTGTTTTGATGCGTAGGTAAGAACAGTTCTTGCTCAGCCCGTAGCAGCCACGTAAAACTTGCAACAACAAAGTAGAGGACGTCTAACTTGTTTTTGCAGGGCTTGTTGTGATGTGATATGATCAAGACGTGATGAGATATAAATTGTTGTATGAGATGATCATGTTTTTGTTGAAGTTATTGGCAACTGGCAGAAGCCTTATGGTTGTCTCTTTATTGCATAAGATGCAAGCGCCAAATAATTGCTTTACTTTATCGCTATGCGATAGCAATAGTTGACGAGACGACCATGTGACGACACATTGATATAGATCAAGATGATGGAGATCATGGTGTCGTGCCGGTGACGATAGAGATCATGACAGTACTTTGGAGATGGAGATCAAAGACGCAAGATGATCATGGCCATATCATGTCACATATTTTGATTGCATATGATGTTTATCTTTTATACATCTTATTTTGCTTTGTTTGACGGTAGCATTTTAAGATGATCTCTCACTAATTATCAAGAAGTGTTCTCCCTTAGTATGCACCGTTGTGAAAGTTCTTCGTGCTGAGACACCATGTGATGATCGGGTGTGATAGGCTCTACATTCAAATACAACGGGTGCAAAAGAGTTGCACACGCGGAATACTCAGGTTAAACTTGACGAGCCTAGCATATACAGATATGGCCTCGGAACACGGAGACCGAAAGGTCGAACGTGAATCATATAGTAGATATGATCAACATAGTGATGTTCACCATTGAAAACTACTCCATCTCACGTGATGATCGGACATGGTTTAGTTGATTTGGATCATGTGATCACTTAGATGACTAGAGAGATGTCTGTCTAAGTGGGAGTTCTTAAGTAATATGATTAATTGAACTTAAATTTATCATGAACTTAGTCCTGGTAGTATTTTGCAAATTATGTTGTAGATCAATAGCTCGTGTTGTTGCTTTCATATGTTTATTTTGATATGTTCCTAGAGAAAACTGTGTTGAAAGATGTTAGTAGCAATGATGCGGATTGGATCCGTGATCTGAGGTTTATCCTCATTGCTGCACGGAAGAATTATGTCATTGATGCACCGCTAGGTGACAAACCTATTGCAGGAGCAGATGCAGACGTTATGAACGTTTGGCTAGCTCAAAATGATGACTACTTGATAGTTTAGTGCACCATGCTTAAACGGCTTAGAATCGGGACTTCAAAGACGTTTTGAACGTCATGGACCATATGAGATGTTCCAGGAGTTGAAGTTAATATTTCCAGAAAATACCCTAGTTGAGAGATATGAAGTCTCCAACAAGTTCTATAGCTAGAAGATGGAGGAGAATCGCTCAACTAGTGAGCATGTGCTCGGATTGTCTGGGTACTTCAATCGCTTGAATCAAGTGGGGGTTAATCTTCCGGATAAGATAGTGATTGATGTAATTCTCTAGTCACCATCACTAAGTTACTAGAACTTTGTGATGAACTATAGTATGCAAGGGATGACGAAAACGATTCCCGAGCTCTCCGTGATGTTGAAATCGACGAGGGTAGAAATCAAGAAAGAGCATCAAGTGTTGATGATTGTCAAGACCACTAGTTTCAAGAAAAGGGCAAAGGAAAAGAAAGGGAAACTTCAAGTAGAATGGCAAACAAGTTGTCACTCCCGTGAAGAAGACCAAAGCTGGACCAAAGCCTAAAACTGAGTGCTTACACTGCAAAGGAAATGGTCACTGGAAGCGGAAATGCCCTGAATATTTGGTGGATAAGAAGGATGGCAAAGTGAACAAGGGTATATTTGATATACAAGTTATTGATGTGTGCCTTACTAGTGTTTATAGTAGCCCCTGAGTATTTGATACTTGTTCGGTTGCTAAGATTAGTAACTTGAAACATGAGTTACAGAATAAACAGAGACTAGTTGAAGGGGAAGTGACGATGAGTGTTGGAAGTAGTTCCAAGATTGATATGATCATCATCTCACACTCCCTATACTTTCGGGATTAGTGTTAAAACTAAATAAATGTTATTTGGCGTTTGCGTTGAGCATGAATATGATTTGATCATGTTTATTGCAATACAGTTATTCATTTAAAGTCAGAGAATAATTGTTGTTCTGTTTACATGAATAAAACCTTCAAATGGTCATACACCCAGTGAAAATAGTTTGTTGGATCTCGATCGTAGTGATACACAAATTCATAATATTGATGCCAAAAGATGCAAAGTTAATAATGATAGTGCAACTTATTTGTGGCACTGCCGTTTGGGTCATATTGGTGTAAAGCGCATGAAGAAACTCCATAAAGATGGATTTTCGGAATCACTTGGTTATGAATCATTTGATACTTGCGAACCGTGCCTTGTGGGCAAGATGACTAAAACTCTGTTCCCCAGAACAATGGAACGAGCTACTGACTTATTGGAAATAATACATACCGATGTATGCGATCCGATGAGTCTTAAGGCTCATGGCATGTATCGTTATTTTCTGACCTTCACAGATGATTTGAGCAGATATGGGTATATCTACTTGATGAAACATAAGTCTGAAACATTTGAAAAGTTCAAAGAATTTCAGAGTGAAGCGGAAAATCATCGTAACAAGAAAAATAAAGTTTCTACGATCTGATCATGGAGACAAATATTTGAGTTACGAGTTTGGTCTTCATTTGAAACAATGTGAAATAGTTTCGCAACTGACGCCACCTGGAACACCACAATGTAATGGTGTGTCCGAACGTCGTAATCGTACTTTACTAGATATGGTGCGATCAATGATGTCTCTTATCGGTTTACCACTATCGTTTTTGGGTTATGCATTAGAGACAACTGCATTCACGTTTAATAGGGCACCATCTAAATCCATTGAGATGACACCATATGAACTATGGTTTAGCAGTAAACCTAAGCTGTCGTTTCTTAAAGTTTGGAGTTGCGATGCTTATATGAAAAAGGTTTTCAACCTGATAAGCTCAAACCCAAATCAGAGAAGTGCGTCTTCATAGAATACCCAAAGGAAACTGTTGGGTACACCTTCTGTCACAGATCTAAAGGCAAAACATTAATTGCTAAGAATGAATCCTTTCTAGAGAAGAAGTTTCTCTTGAAAGAAGTGAGTGGGAGGAAAGTAGAGCTTGATAAGGTAATTTGTACCTTCTTCCAAATTGGAAAGTAGTTCATCATAGAAATCAGTTCCAGTGATTCCTACACCAATTAGTGAGGAAGCTAATGATGATGATCATGAAACTTCAGATCAAGTTACTACAAAACCTTGTAGGTCTTCCAAAGTACGGTCCGCACCAGAATGGTACGGTAATCCTGTTCTGGAAGTCATGTTACTAGACCATGATGAACCTACGAACTATGAGGAAGCGATGATGAGCCCAGATTCCGCGTAATGGCTTGAGGCCATGAAATCTGAGATGGGATCCATGTATGAGAACAAAGTGTGGACTTTGGTGGAGTTGCCCGATGATCGGCAAGCCATATTGTATAAATGGATCTTCAAGAGGAAGACAGATGCTGATAGTAGTGTTACTATCTACAAAGCTCGACTTGTCGCAAAAAGATTTTTCGACAAGTTCAAGGTGTTGACTACAATGATATTTTCTCAACTGTAGCGATGCTTAAGTCTGTCCGAATCATGTTAGCAATTGCCACATTTTATGAAATCTGGCTGGATGTCAAAAACTGCATTCCTTAATAGTTTTCTTAAAGAAGAGTTGTATATGATGCAACCAGAAGGTTTTGTCAATCCTAAAGGTGCTATCAAAATGTGCAAGCTCCAGCAATCCATTTATGGACTGGTGCAAGCATCTCAGAGTTGGAATATACGCTTTGATAAGTTGGTCAAAGCATATAGTTTTATAAAGACTTGTGGTGAAGCCTGTATTTACAATAAAGTGAGTGGGAGCACTACCGCCTTTCTGATAAATATATGTGAGTAACATATTGTTGATCGGAAATGATGCAGAATTTTTCTGGAAAGCATAAAAGAGTATTTGAAAGGAGTTCTTTAAAAAGACCTCAGTAAAGCTACTTACATATTGAGCATCAAAATCTATTGAGATAGATCAAGACGCTTGATAAGTTTTTCAATAAGTACATACCTTGTCAAGATTTTGAAGTAGTTCAAAATGGAACAGTCAAAGAAAGAGTTCTTTCCTGTGTTGCAAATGTGTGAAATTGAGTAAGACTCAAATCCCGACCATGGCAGAAAATAGAAAAGAGAATGAAAGTCATTCCCCATGCCTCAGTCATAGGTTCTATAAAGTATGCTATGCAATGTACTAGACCTATTGTATACCTTGCTCTGAATTTGGCAAGGGAGTACAATAGTGATCTAGGAGTAGATCATCGACATTGGTCAAGAATATCCTTAGTGAGGACTAAGGAAATATTTCTTGATTATGGAGGTGATAAAAGAGCCCGTCGTAAAGAGTTACATCGGTGCAAGCTTTTACACCGATCCAGATGACTCTAAGTCTCAATCTGGATACATATTGAAAGTGGGAGCAATTAGCTAGAGTAGCTCCATACAGAGCATTGTAGACATAGAATATTTGCAAAATACATACGGCTCTGAATGTGACAGACCCGTTGACTAAGCTTCTCTCACGAGCAAAACATAATCACACCTAAGTACTCTTTGGGTGTTAATCGCATAGCGATGTGAACTAGATTATTGACTCTAGTAAAACCTTTGGTTGTTGGTCACATGACGATGTGAACTATGGGTGTTAATCATATACAGATATGAATATTGATGTTAAATCACATAGCAATGTGAACTAGATTATTGACTCTAGTGCAAGTGGGAGACTGAAGGAAATATGCCCTATAAGCAATAATAAAGTTATTATTTATTTCCTTATTTCATGATAAATGTTTATTATTCATGCTAGAATTGTATTAACTGGAAACATAATACATGTGTGAATACATAGACAAACATAGTGTCACTAGTATGCCTCTACTTGACTAGCTTGTTGATAAAAGATGGTTGTGTTTCCTAGCCATAGACATGAGTTGTCATTTGATTAACGGGATCACATCATTAGAAGAATGATGTGATTGACTTGGCCCATTCCGTTAGCTTAGCACTTGATCGTTTAGTATGTTGTTATTGCTTTCTTCATGACTTATACATGTTCCTACAACTATGAGATTATGCAACTCCCGTTTACTGGAGGAACACTTTGTGTGCTACCAAATGTCACAACGTGAATCGGGTGATTATAAAGGAGCTCTACAGGTGTCTCCGAAGGTACATGTTGAGTTGGCGTATTTCGAGATTAGGATTTGTCACTCCGATTGTCGGAGAGGTATCTCTGGGCCCACTCGGTAATGCACATCACTATAAGCCTTGCAAGCAATGTGACTAATGAGTTAGTTGTGGGATGATGCATTACATAACGAGTAAAGAGACTTGTCGGTAACGAGATTGAACTAGGTATTGGGATACCGACGATCGAATCTCGGGCAAGTAACATACCGATGACAAAGGGAACAATGTATGTTGTTATGCAGTTTGACCGATAAATATCTTCGTAGAATATGTAGGAGCCAATATGAGCATCCAGGTTCCGCTATTGGTTATTGACCGGAAACGTGTCTCGGTCATGTCTACATAGTTCTCGAACCCGTAGGGTCCGCACGCTTAAGGTTTCGATGACAATTTTATTATGAGTTTATGAGTTTTGATGTACCGAAGGAGTTCGGAGTCCCGGATGAGATCGGGGACATGATGAGGAGTCTGGAAATGATCGAGATGTAAAGATCGATATATTGGACGACTATATTCGGAGATCAGAAAGGTTCCGAGTGATTCGGGTATTTTCGGGGGTACCGGGGAGTTACGGGAATACGAGGAAGAAGCAATGGGCCTCATGGGCCAAGTGGTGGAAGAGAGGAAACAGGGCGCGCGGCCCCCCTAGCCCAAACCGAATTGGACTAGGGGGGCGGCCCCCCTTTCCTCCTTTTCCTCCCTCTCCTTCCTTCTCCTTCTCCTCCCTCTCCTTCCTTCTCCTTCTCCTTCCTTTCCTTCCCCTCTCCTAGTTGGACAAGGAAAGGAGGGTGTCCTACTCCCGGTGGGAGTAGGACTCCTCCTGGTGCGCCCCTCTTGGCCGGCCGCCCCCTCCCCCCTTGCTCCTTTATATACGGGGGCAGGGGGGCACCTCTAGACACAACAACAATTGATCTCTTGATCTCTTAGCCGTGTGCGGTGCCCCCTCCACCATAGTCCTCGATAATATTGTAGTGGTGCTTAGGCGAAGCCCTGCGACGGTAGAACATCAAGATCGTCACCACGCCGTCGTGCTGACGGTACTCTTACCCGACATTCTGCTAGACCGGAGTCTGGAGATCGTCATCGAGCTGAACGTGTGCTAGAACTTGGAGGTGCCGTAGTTTCGGTGCTTGATCGGTCGGGCATGAAGACGTACGATTACATCAACCACGTTGTTCTAATGCTTCCGCTTTCGGTCTACGAGGGTACATGGACAACACTCTCCCCTCTCGTTGCTATGCATCACCATGATCTTGCGTGTGCGTAGAATTTTTTTTGATATTACTACGTTCCCCAACAGTAAGCGCAGTGCTCGTCATCGAACGAGGGGCTGACGGACACAAGTTCCCGCTCCAGAAGCCGGTATACTACGTATCCACGGTCCTCACCCCATGCAAATCCCGATACCCACACTATCAAAAGATAGCATACGCGGTCTTCATGGCATCCCAGAAGCTACGGCACTACTTTCAAGAGTGTTCGATTACGGTGGCCTCCGAAGTACCACTCAATGACATAATAAACAACCGCGACGCTACGAGCCAGATTGCTAAATGGGCCATCGAGCTCCTTCCGTTCGACATAACATACAAGCCACGGCGGGCCATCAAGTCGCAAGTACTACCTGAATTTGTTGCCGAATGGACAGTAGCCGAACTCCCTAAAGAGTACGGCGCATACTCTAACTGGATCATGCACTTCGACGCTCTAAAATGCTGGCCGGATTGGGAGCAGGTGTAGTCCTGACGTGTCCCACTGGAGACACGGTCCAATACTTGCTCCAAATATTATACACAGACTCCAACAACGCAGCCGAATACAAGGTTCTGTTGCACGGTATTCGGATGGCAGCCTCCATGGGCATTCAACGCCTGGAGGTGCGCGGGGATTCAAACCTCACAATATCACAAATAAACGGAGACTTTGATGCCAAGGATCTGAAAATGGCAGCCTACCGTAATGCCGTCCTCAAAATGTCAGCTCGGTTCAAGGGGCTCGAATTCCACCATGTGGCTCGAGAAAACAATCAAGCGGCGGATATCCTCGCCCGCATCGGCGCTAAACGCGACCCTGTCCCACCTAACATATTCCTGGAAAGGCTATTCAAGCCATCCATGGTATGGGAAGGGGAGTCCGGCAACACTAGGACGGATCCGAACACACCCCCAGATTCTGAACCATCAGACGTAATCGGAGGCTCCGCCATCGAAATAACACCTTCAGCCCACGAAATCATGGTTGTAATCGCCCCATGGACCGAGCCTTTCTTGGCCTACCTAAATAGGAAGGAGATCCCCGAGGACCAAAATGAAGCACGTTGTATTGTGCGGCGTTCCAAGGCCTACAAGGTACATGAGGGAGAACTCTGTAAGTAGAGTACGACCGGAGTGCTCCAAAGAAGCATCTCCGAAGAGCAAGGGCGGCAGCTATTGACTGAAATCCATGCCGGACTCGGCGGGAACCACGCCGTGGCCCGGGCGCTTGTCAGCAAGGCCTTTCATACAGGCTTTTATTGGCCGACAGCCCGAGCAGACGCACAGGACCTTGTCCAACATTGCGTCGGTTGCCAGCTCTTCGCCAACCAGAGTCATATGCCCCCTACCGCTCTCCAAACAATCCCCATCACTTGGCCCTTCGCGGTCTGGGGGCTGGATATGGTCGGACCCCTAAAGGGGTGTAGCCACAAGAAAAATACTTATTGGACATGGTAGACAAGTTCACCAAATGGATAGAAGCCAAACCAGTCAAAATGGCCGAATCCAGACCAGTGATAGACTTCATATCTGGGGTTGTACACCGATACGACGTCCCCCACAACATCATCACTGATAATGGATCAAACTTCACAGCAGATGAAGTGAAAACCTGGTGCGGCAACATGGGCATTAAGCTCGATTACGCCTCCGTCTACCATCCCCAAACAAATGGCCAGGTCGAACGTGCAAATAGTCTCATTATGAGCGGCATCAAACCCAGACTAGTGCGATCCTTGACAGAATTGGACAAGCACTAGGTTGAGGAGCTCGACTCCATACTCTGGGGGCTGCGGACCACGCCGAATCGCACCACCGGATACACACCATTTTTTATGGTGTACGGCGCAGAAGTAGTACTACCCTACGACATAATACATGATTCGCCTTGCGTGCGCATGTACGAAGAGAAAGAAGCCGAGTTAGATCGGCAGGATAACTTAGATGCCCTGGAGGAGGAGCGCGACATCGCAAACGCCTGTTCCGCATTCCATCAGCAGCAGCCTCGACAGTACCAAAGCAGAGAATTGCGGGCCAAATCTTACAATATTGGCGAACTCGTTCTACGCCTACCGGAGAAGAAGAAGGACAAGCTCAAACCTAAGTGGGAGGGTCCCTTCGTCATTGATAAAGTTCTCACTGGAGGAGCGTACCGCTTACACAATGCATCCGATAATAGACTCGGGCCGAACCCATGGAACGCGGCCAGACTTCGGAGATTCTACGCCTAGCGCCGAACTCAGTGTTCGTCTCCTTACCCACTCCTTTTCAATTATGTTCCCTCCCTTTTCCTTTCTCGACATTTTTCCTCTTCACACAAAGTACTTAATACAGTGCGGACGCCCGGATCACTCTGGCCGCACTATGTGTGCAAACAATACCTGGGGGCTTCCTATACGGAAGCTAAATATAATTACTTTAATGGCTATTTGCCCATCACATATGCGTTCTTTTTCCATATGTGCCTTTTCTTCACCATTATATGCATCGATATGCCTTAAGATGTGGCCATGCTGGGTTGTCTGGCTCTTGTGTTTATGCCCTACGTTCCCATTAATCCGGCTAGGGCATAAAGGGAGCACCTCTGCGATTGTTACTGTCGGTTCAGTCGGATGTGTACCTCAGACTGGGTGAAGCTGAAAGCTAGCGTTCTTAAGGGAATATTCGGTTAGTGAACCAAAGATGTTTTTGTTTATTAGAACGTATATCCCCAGAAGTTTTGTATCCTGCGTCGTTGTTCGCAGTCTGGGCATGTGCATCGTCGCATGCGTACCCAGGGAAAGGAACCCCTAACGGAACTATTCTCCCTGGAAGATGTTTCTTACTATCCATGTAAGATAACATAACTAGTGGGTACTTGTCTGTTCAAGCACTTATGAACCCTACGCCTGGTTTTCATGCATACCCCGGTTCTGTATAACTAAGCGGGTATTCGGATACACCCCGGACTGTCGGATCGGGGGCTGAAGCGAAAAGGTCCGCCATGACAAATGATTTTAATCTGGCTAGGGACCACTTATGTCCATTGAATTACACAGTCACTGGGACTGACTATATTCCTCCTCTATACCATCCAACAGGCTATCTAGCTTACACTCCTGTTGGGAATACTTTGCGGCTAACGCTACCTGGTCATACACTAGTCTCACGGGAATTTCTTGCCCATCTGGCCCCGCCGGTCCAATTCGGCCATGTGGTTCGGGTCCAGCTTGGTGTAGCGCGTCTTCACCATAGCCCAGGCTTCTCTTGCACCTTGTCGGCAAGCTGACATCTTCCACAATCGGAAGCGCCGCCGCGCTTCTTGAAGCATATCCACAAGCTCCCCCATGCCCTTCGGCAGGAAGCTTGATGGCCACAAGGCCTCAGCAATGCCCTGCATCACCTGCCGAGCTCGCTCCTGCAGTTGTGAGAGGTCTTGCAGTAAATCGCCTGCAGACGCGGGCATATCCTCCTCAGGGCGGCCCGTTAACATAACTACAAATAAAAATTCTTTCAATATGCTTCCTCGCTGAGCTGTACTAAAGTTCGTCTAGGCACTTACTATAACTGCCGCGACGAAGCCTTTTGTTCTCCTTCACGGAGTCCGCCAGCTGAGCGCGAACATCTTTTAATTCGACGTCCAGCCGGACATTGGCATCTTGAAGATTGTTCTTCTCCTGCCTAACTTGCGTAAGAACACGCTCGCCAGCTTTTAGCTGCCTTTGGAGATGCGACTCGTTATCTCCTACGACCTCCGGATTCACCCCGGGCTTGTCTGTAGAATTTTCTGTTAGACTTATCATACAAACCACTTACTAACTGGTGTATCTTCGTACAATTGAGACAAATGTTACCAGATGAGGCCTTCTGGAATTCCTCTAACTTGGCAACCGTGGCCCTCAGCTGGATCTTGCACTCCTCCAGCTCTCGAGACAATTGCTCATTCTTATCTACAAGGATATGTGCATAAATTGATCCTTAAATCAGTTGTTCCAACCGTCTCAAGTCTCAGGGGCTACTGCTATACATGCTTATCAAATTTTCTTACCCGTATATCTTTGGTATACTGGCCCATCGCTCGGGCAAGCCCGCCTTGAGCGGCTCAGATGTATGCATCTCCCGAATTGAAAGCATTAAATGCCTCTTCGAAAAAGATGTTGTTGTGAAGTACGGCCCGTCGGCGCCGGTGATTCATGGCGCTCTCTACTTCGGAATTCGTGGCGGAGAGCATATCCGCATCCTCTGTCGGAGGACAATGCGGCATCGACCCCACGTCTGCCTCCTCTCTCAAAGCCAGTTCTGGAATCCGGCTAGTGGAGGCGTGATTGGCAGGATCCCCGGATATAATCCGGCTACTCCTCTTCCTGCCAGGACACGAAGGGCGTTGTTACATTTCAAATACAATAATCACAGAGAAGGTTTTTACCGTACCTCTGTAGCGGCGTTTCGGCCCTAACCGCCTTCCTCTTAAGCCTGCCCGATCCGGACGCCCTTTGCCGACGGGTCCCTAGGGGCTCGGCTCCGCGCTCTGACCGTCATCTCTGCACGACACTTCAGGTGTAAGGCATGGCATCAGAAAGGAGTCCTCTTCGGAGGATAGGCTTTTTTGCTTGGCTTACATGCGATATAGGTAGTAGTCCGGGATAGTCGGCGATAATAGCCACTGAGGCGCCATCGCAGATCGCCTGATAAAATATCTCGTTGACAAGCTCCACAGTAATATCCGGATCTTCTTCGAGTCCTGGATCGAGGGCCCTTCCGGGGTCCTCTGGCTGTGGGGAGGGCCTGGAGATTCCTTCTACGGCCCTCCTTAGTTCCTGCTCGGAAATATCGAGGTAAATAATCTTGGCGAAGAACGCCACAATAAGTGAAGTGGGGGAAAGAATGACGACTTACCCAGCTTGGGGGGTTGTGCATAGAAAACCCATCCCGCGGTTTAATATGAAGGAATTCTTCTTCTTCTCCTTTATACAAATCGGACAATATCCTCACCAGAGCAGTGGCAGAGTCCGGACCTTTACGGCCACAGTGGGTGGCATCATCTTCTCTGTTGTAGTGCCACATGGGCTTCCCCCGATATTGCAGCGGCTGCACTCCCCGCATTATGCATATTGCCATAACCTCGACTATATCGTCATCCCGGATTTGGCTAGTAACTTTATCCTGCTCATCAGAAAGTGTATTTCTCTGGTATCCTCCTCTTGGGGGCCCCGAGGGCGCCAGCTTCGACGTGCCTTCGGCGGAGCGTTATTGAACTTAGGGAGACCTGTGCAGACTAGATCCGGAAGGGAAACGTCATCGACATAAAACCACTCTCAAGGCCAGTTCTCCGGTGCCTTCTTGGGGGTATCGGATAGGTATCCGGTCTCGGCGATGCGCCATACTTCGGCTCTGCCCACTTGACATAGGTATTCTCCCTAGTTGCGAGGGACAAGGCAGAACAACTTCTTCCATAACCCAAAGTGAGCCTCGCAGCCTAGAAATAGCTCACAAAGGGCAACATATCCTGCTATATGCATCACGGAGGCAGGGGTGAAGTTGTGCAGCTGGAGGCCATAGAACTCCAGGAGCCCACGAAGAAATGGGTGGATAGGAAACCCGACGCCCCTTAGCAGATGCAGGTTGAGGCATATTCGCTCCTCTGGGGATGGATTAGGAGATCCCTCTGCTTGCTCTCCGCCATTATAGGTGGCTATTCCGGCTCGGACGGGGACCATGAACGCCGGTGGGAGAAACCCTTGGGTCTGTAACTCTATCAGACGGCTGTGAGGAATTGAACACTCTTCCCAGTCACCCGGCTTGGAGCGAGAAGAAGAGCTGCGGCGACCGGCCATGTTGGAATGGTTTTTCGGGAGCGCTCTGTTGGATGCTTGCTCGAGGGAAGAGGGTGAGGTTTGGATCTGAGAATCCCTGTCTCTTCAAATAGACGGTTAACCTGCCGGACCGAGGGTGGAAAATGCAAAAATGCCTCGGCTCCTCGCATTCGCTCGACACGTGGAGATGGTCATTATTGAGGCACATAAGCCGAGGAATACAACATTGATGGGAAGCCGGACACTATTCGTCATAACAGGTATCTTGGAGTATTCGAAGATGGAACCTGCCTTGCAATGCCGAAGACAAAACTGCGCGCCGGACTCATCGTCATTGAAGCCTGGTTCAGGGGCTACTGAGGGAGTCCTGGATTAAGGGGTATCCGGACAGCCGGACTATATACATTGTACGGACTGTTGGAGCTTGAAGATACCTATCTCAAGACTCTGTCCCGTGTCCGGATTGGACCCTCCTTTGCGTGGAAGACAAGCTTGCCGATCGGATATTATATTTCCTCCGTTGTAACCGACTCCCTATAAACCCTAGCCCTCTCTGGTGCCTATATAAACCGGAGAGGTTGGTCCTTAGAGGGACAGTCATAATCATCATAGGCTATCTTCTAGGGTTTAGCCTCTACGATCTCGTGGTAGATCAACTCTTGTACTACTCATATCATCAATATCAATCAAGCAAGAAGTAGGGTTTTACCTCCATCGAGAGGGCCCGAACCTGGGTAAACACTGTGTCCCTTGCATCCTGTTACCATTATCCTAAGACGCACAGATCGGGACCCCCTACTCGAGATCCGCCGGTTTTGACACCGACAGGTGGGCGGGCGGCAGTGCACAGCCGGGGCCGGGTGGCGCGAGCAGGCTGGTCAGAGCAGCTCCCCGCCGCCGGGAGCCACTCGTAAGGGGAGAGGTAGCCACTGGGGTGTGGAAGGTGGTCGGGGTGGGGGCGCCGCCACAGTGTGGGAGGTGGTCGGGGTGGGGGCGCCGCTACGGTGTGGGAGGTGGTTGGGGCGGGGGCGCTGCCACGGGGTGGGAGGTGGTCGGGGGTGAGGCTTTGACCAGAGGAGGTGGGTGGGTTAGGTGGTGGGGTGGGGAATGGATAAGGTTGTACGTGGGGCTCGGGTGGAATTTTTTGGTTGCAGTTCGGTGGGAGCTCGCGACGTGTTTTGTTTCGGTGTTAGCAGAATAAGCAAGTGTTAGCAGAATAAGGTCTTAAAGGGTGTTATTAGAATAGACCCACCCTATATATATATATATGTATATAGTATGCAACGAAGAGGTGGGAGGGGACTAGCATATCCTATATACATAAGAAGTTGATCCCCACTATCATATTTATCTCAACATGCACACATGCCACATCATCAAAGGCCCACCACTACATGCATGAGAGAAAAAATCATTATTAGTTGACCTCATGCACACCTTTCAACTCATCACACATGCCACCTCATCAAAAGTCCACTCAACATGCATATTTTTTTCTATTACGTTGTACCACCTATATTCAAATATTTTCTGACTACACAATATATAATTTTTTAGCTTTAGTTCATATATTAGTAATTCAACAATGAAAGCTTCATACAATCAAATCACTAAAATATATTGCAATCGATTCACGTAGCAACACGCAAGGTATTCTCTAGTATACTATACGTGCGCATCCGTGAACATGTACACCTCACTCAGTGGCGGGACTTTAAAGTTTCCGAGGCACGTGCCAGATCAAAGTTGTGAAATTGGATATTCAAACATCACACAACACCTCTTTGGGACACATGCATGCAGGCGGTGGTTATCATAGCTAGGACACTCATGTGTGACGCTTCCATCTGTGGGCCCACGAGGCCATCATCGATGCATGCATCACTTTGACCTAAATCAGGAGAGGTTAATTAATTTCACCATCGAGGAGGATTCTTTTTCGGCTGTATTACGGTAGGAGCATATAGTATGCATCAAAGAGAGGGAAGGGGACCATCATATGTAGTACGCTTCATGAACCTCGCTCTATGTGGGGACTTTACGGTTTTTGAGGCATGTGGCACATCAAAGTTGTGCATTTTAGGTATTCGACATATGTTTGGCCCACATGCAAAGCAATGGTGGTTGTCCTCTCGCACCCACTTAAGCGGTTATCAGCGATATCAATGCCTTCTATCTAAGGGCCCGCTTGGTCCGTCACTACTTTTCGCCTGACAACGAGAGAGGTTAATTTGACTTAGGAGGGGATTATTATTTTGTTTGTAATACGATATATATATTATATATAGGTCATGCTCTGGGATGACATGATATAGTTTGAGCACACACATGCATGTGTACGCATGAATCCCTCCCATCGAGTCGAAGTGGCTAGTACAACGACACGTCATGAACCGATCTCGCTCTGTGTGCGGACTGTACGATTTTCGACGCACGCGTGATACGTCTCCAACGTATATATAATTTATGAAGCATTCATGCTATTTTACTATCTGTTTTGGATGTTTACGTGCTTTATTATACACTTTTATATTACTTTTGGGACTAACCTATTAACTGGAGGCCCAGCCCATATTGTTGTTTTATTGCCTATTTCAGTGTTTCGAAGAAAAGGAATATCAAACAGAGTCCAAACGGATTAAACCTTCTGGAGCGTTATTTTTGGAACGAAAGCGATCGAGGAGACTTAGATTTGAAGTCAAGGAAGCTTCGAGGTGGCCACGAGGGTGGGGGCGCCCCCCTACTGGGCGCGCCCCCTATCTCATGGGCCCCTCGAGGCTCCCTCGACCGACTTCTTTCGCCTATATATTCCCATATATCCTAAAAACATCGAAGAAAACAATAGATCGGGAGTTCCGCCGCCGCAAGCCTCTGTAGCCACCAAAAACCTCTCGGGAGCCCGTTCTGAAACCCTGTCGGAGGGGGGATCCCTCACCGGTGGCCATCTTCATCATCCCAGTGCTCTCCATGACAAGGAGGGAGTAGTTCACCCTCGGGGCTGAGGGTATGTACCAGTAGCTATGTGTTTGATCTCTCTCTCTCTCTCTCTCTCTCTCTCTCGTGTTCTCTCTATGGCACGATCTTGATGTATCGCGAGCTTTGCTATTATAGTTGTATCTTATGATGTTTCTCCCCCTCTACTCTCTTGTGATGAATTGAGTTTTCCTCTTGAAGTTATCTTGTCGGATTGAGTCTTTAAGGATTTGAGAACACTTGATGTATGTCTTGCCGTTCTTATCTGTGGTGACAATGGGATATCACGTGATCCACTTGATGTATGTTTTGGTGATCAACTTGCGGGTTCCGCCCATGAACCTATGCATAGGGGTTGCTTTGCGTTTTCGTCTTGACTCTCCGGTAGAAACTTTGGGGCACTCTTTGAAGAACTTTGTGTTGGTTGAATAGATGAATCTGAGATTGTGTGATGCATATCATATAATCATGCCCATGGATACTTGAGGTGACTTTGGAGTATCTAGGTGACATTAGGGTTTTGGTTGATTTGTGTCTTAAGGTGTTATTCTAGTATGAACACTATGATAAATTGAATGGAAAGAATAGCTTCATGTTATTTTACTACTGACTCTTGAATAGATCGAGCAAAAAGAATAACTTTGAGGTGGTTTCGTACCCTACCATAATCTCTTCGTCTGTTCTCTGCTATTAGTGGCTTTGGAGTGACTCTTTGTTGCATGTTGAGGGATAGTTATATGATCCAGTTATGTTATTATTGTTGAGAGAACTTGCACTAGTGAAAGTATGAACCCTATGCCTTGTTTCCTAGCATTGCAATACTGTTTACGCTCACTTTTATCATTAGTTACCTTGCTGTTTTTATATTTTCAGACTACAAATACTCATATCTACCATCCATATTGCACTTGTATCACCATCTCTTTGCCGAACTAGTGCACCTATATAATTTACCATTGTATTGGGTGTGTTGGGGACACAAGAGACTCTTTCTTATTTGGTTGCAGGGTTGTTTTAGAGAGACCATCTTCATCCTACGCCTCCCATGGATTGATGAACCTTAGGTCATCCACTTGAGGGAAATTTGCTACCGTCCTACAAACCTCGGCACTTGGAGGCCCAACAACGTCTACAAGAAGAAGGTTGTGTAGTAGACATCAACGCGCCACATCAATGTTGTGAAATGGCATTCAAACATGCATGCACGCATCACCTCCATACATATGCATGTAGTGGTTGTCTTTGAACGGTACACTCCCTGGTGTGGTTATCGGTGAAAGCCTATATATTTGTGGGCCCGCGTAGACATCCATGATCACCTTGACCGACAACAAGATAGGTTACCATGGCAGATTCTTCTTTTGGTTCGTGTTATCATAGTATAGGTCATGGTGAGATTTAGACCTAATTAAGTTTGAGCGCATACTATGCATGCATGCATGCATGAATCATGTTCATCGGCTTGAAGTGTGGTGTGACATACATATGCATCATCAATCTAACCCTCACTCAGTGTGGGGATTTCTGGTTCGAAAGCACGGTGCCACATCAAAGTTGTTCCATTGTGTATTCAAAACACACCTCTCCATACATATGTTTGGGCCACACACATGCAGTGGTTGTCTTCGCGGACTAGCTACTTGCCTGATTATTGGCGAGCTAGCCCATCTCCGGGGTCGCATGGATGGCCATCACTTTGACCAATAACAAGAGAGAGGTTGTACAACTAAGGTTCTTGGTCTGTTTTAGGATCCATCTTGGTGAGATGCCTCTCTGGCCTGCCGACTGAAAGTGGGTGTGGGGGGTGATACTCTCCAACGTATCTACTTTTCCAAACACTTTTGCCCTTGTTTTGGACTCTAACTTGCATTATTTGAATGAAACTAACCCGGACTGACGCTGTTTTCAGCAGAACTGCCATGGTGTTGTTTATTGTGCAGAAAACAAAAGTTCTCGAAATGACCTGAAAATCCACGGAGACAAGTTTTGGCAAATATAAAAAAATACTGGTGAAAGAATCAAGGCCAAGGGGCCCACACCCTGTCCACGAGGGTGGGGGCGCCCTCCCCCCTGGGCGCGCCCCCCTGTCTCGTGGGCCCCCTGACGCTCCACCGACCTCAACTCCAACTCCATATATTCAGTTTCGCGGATAAAAAATCAGAGAGAAAGTTTCATCACGTTTTACGATACGGAGCCGCCGCCAATCCCTAATCTCTCTCGGGAGGGCTGGTCTTTAGTCCGTTCGGGGCTCCGGAGAGGGGGATTCGTCGCCGTCGTCATCATCAACCATCCTCCATCACCAATTTCATGATGCTCACCGCCGTGCGTGAGTAATTCCATCGTAGGCTTGCTGGACGGTGATGGGTTGGATGAGATTTACCATGTAATCAAGTTAGTTTTTGTTAGGGTTTGATCCCTGGTATCCATTATGTTCTGAGATTGATGTTGTTATGACTTTGGTATGCTTAATGCTTGTCACTAGGGCCAGAGTGCCATGATTTCAGATCTGAACCTATTATGTTTTCATGAATATATGTGAGTTCTTGATCCTATCTTGCAAGTCTATAGTCACCTATTATGTGTTATGGTCCGACCACCCCGAAGTGATAATAATTGGGATACTTCTCGGTGATGACCATAGTTTGAGGAGTTCATGTATTCACAATGTGCTAATGCTTTGTTTCGGTTCTCTATTAAAAGGAGGCCTTAATATCCCTTAGTTTCCACTAGGACCCAGCTGCCACGGGAGGGTAGGACAAAACATGGCATGCAAGTTCTTTTCCATAAGCATGTATGACTATATTCGGAATACATGCCTACATTACATTGATGAATTGGAGCTAGTTCTGTGTCACCCTATGTTATAGCTATTACATGAGGAATCCCATCCGACATAATTATCCATCACTGATCCAATGCCTACGAGGTTTTCACATCTTGTGTTTCGCTTATTTACTTTTCCATTGCTATCATATAATTACTACAAAACTATTATCTTTACTTTTGCCACTTTGTTACCATTACTATCATACTACTTTGCTACTAAATACTTTGCTGCAGATACTAAGTTATCCGGTGTGGTTGAATTGACAACTCAACTGCTAATACTTAAGAATATTCTTTGGCTCCCCTTGTGTCGAATCAATAAATTTGGGTTGAATACTCTACCCTCGAAAGCTGTTGCGATCCCCTACACTTGTGGGTTATCAAGACTAATTTCTGGCGCCGTTGCCGGGGAGCATAGCTCTATTCTTTGAGTCACTTGGGATTTATATCTGTTGATCACTATGAGGAACTTGAAAGACGAAAGAACCAAGATTTTGCCCTCAACTACGAGGGGAGGTAAGGAACTGCCATCTAGCTCTGCACTAGATTCTCCTTCTGTTATTAGTAAGCTTGCGACACCCAAACCTGCTACTGCTATGAATTCTGATATGTCGCATGTTATTGATGATTCCACTTCTTCTATGCATGATAGTTATAATGGAACTACTTCTGTGCATGATGCTACTTTGCCATAAGGTGAATTTCTTGATGAACAACTTGCTAGGGTTAGAGAGAATGAAATTGTTGACGATGCTATTATTGATGATAGTGATGATGAAAGTTCTCCCCCTGATTATGAATTACCTGTTGTTCCAGAGGGTTATGTTATGAATGAGGAAGCTGCTAGAGCTATCTATGCTTGCAAAGATAGATATGATCTTACAAAGGTATTAGCTAAATGGAAGCAGCAATCTCTTAATGCTAGAATGAAACCTGACCCCGCTTTTGCTACTTCACCTATCTGTGTTACTCATAAGGATTATGAATTCTCTGTTGATCCTGAGATTATTACTTTGGTAGAATCTGATCCTTTTTATGGCCTTGAATCTAAAACTGTTGTGGCACATCTTACCAAGTTGAATGATATAGCCACCCTGTTTACTAATGATGAGAAGTCTCGCTATTATTATATCCTTAAGATATTTCCGTTCTCATTAAAGGGTGATGCTAAGACTTGGTTTAATTCTCTTGATCCTAGTTGTGTGCGTAGTCCCCAGGATATGATTTATTACTTCTCTGCTAAATATTTCCTGCTCATAAGAAATAAGCTGCCTTGCGGGAAATTTATAATTTTGTGCAAATCGAAGAAGAGAGTCTCCCACAAGCTTGGGGGAGGCTTCTCCGATTACTTAATGCTTTGCCTGATCATCCTCTTAAGAAAAATGAAATACTTGATATCTTTTATAATGGAGTAACTGATGCTTCCAAGGACTACTTGGATAGTTGTGATGGTTGTGTTTTCAGGGAAAGAACAGTCGACCAAGCTGAATTACTATTGAATAATATGTTGACTAATGAAAATAATTGGACTCTCCCTGAGCCAATTCCCGAGGCAATTCCTGAGCCAATTGAGCCAACTCCTGAGCCTATTCCTAAACCCACTCCGAAGAAGAGAGGTGTTCTATTTCTCAGTCCTGAAGATATACAAGAGGCAAAGAAATCAATGAAACAAAAAGGTATTAAAGCTGAAGATGTTAAGAATTTACCACCTATTGAAGAAATACATGGTCTTAATATACCGCATGTTGAAGAAACACATTGTCTTGATAACCCGACATAGGTAGTAAAGGTAAATTCTCTCTATAGATATGACAAAGTTGAAATTCCCTCTACTAAATTTCATAGACCATGCTTAGATGAATTTGATGACTTTATGGCTAGACAAGAAAGTTTTAATACTTATGTTGGTAGAGAATTAAAGAATAATGCTTTCGAGATAGGACGCTTGAGTGATTATATGGCTGGAGTTAAAGGTGAACTTAAACTCATTAGCAAATAAACTTCTGTGGTTACCACTCAAGCTGGGCAAGTACTTAAAGCTCAAAGTGATTTGCTCAATGAATTAAATAATAAATATGACTTTGCTGTTAGAGTGGCTACTAGAACTGGTAGAATGACTCAGGAACCTTTGTATCCTGAAGGACACCCTAAGAGAATCGAGCAAGATTCCCAGAGAAATAATTTAGAGGCACCTAGTTCTTCTAAAAATAAGAAAAAGAAAAATGATAGGACTTTGCATGCTTCTAGTGCACCTATTGTAGACACACCTAAGAATCCCAATGATATTTCTATTTCTGATACTGAAACACAATCAGGTGATGAACATGAACCTAGAGATAATGTTAATGATAATGTTCATGTCGATGCTCAACCTAGCAAAAACAACGATATAGAGATTGAACCTTCTGCTGATCTTGATAACACTACAAAAAAAAGACACATCCGTGACATTTTGGGCCGAACGAAAAAAAAATTCTGTCATACATATGACACTTCTATGACGATAATTGTGACAAAACCCGGTATCATCATAGATGTGGTGGGCTCCTACTTCTATGACAAAAAATCATGACAAAAAAATGGGCTTTTCGTCCTGGGCGGGCCGGAGACGCAGCTGCATGACATTCTTTGGGCCGTCCATGACAGAAAAAACCGTGGTAGAAGCGAGGGGGAGGAAAATTTCGGGGAGTTGCCGGTTACGGTGGGAGAGCGATGCGCGTTTCTCTCGTACAGCTACGCGCGTGTGTGCGAGGCGTTGGCTCTAACTGAACCCGAGCGAGGCGTTGCGCTCTAACTGAACCCGAGCGACAGTACTCGCAGTTACGACATCGAACCCGAGCGATCGATCGATGGTTGTTAATCGAACCCGATGGAGCGATTCTTCGCCATCGCTTCTAATCAAGCCGATCTATTGGATGAACAAAGTGAGCGCTATGGGGGATGAACAGTGAGCGGTGGCGTTTCCTCTGGATGACCAGGACCCCGGGGGGGGGTGGAGGGCTGGATTAACAAAAGATGGTGGAGGGGTGGCCGTGGAGGGGTGGTTGAACAGGACCCCGTGGTGTGGAGGGCTGGATGAACAGTAGACGGTGCAGGGGTGCCCATGGAGGGGTGGTTGAATAGGACCCCGTGGTGTGGAGGGCTGGATGAACAGTAGACGGTGGAGGGCTGGATGAACAGTAGATGATGGAGGAGTGGTTGAACAGTAGCCGGTGGAGTAGCGCGCGGTGGTGGCTGGATGAACAGGAGCCCGTGGAGGCTGGAGGAGGTCGACGGTAGCCCGTGGAGGCTGGAGGAGGTCGACGGTGGAGATGAACAGTATCCCATAGAGTCCCGTTTTGCGGTACGCCACACCCCTCCCGATGAACAGGACCCCCGTTTCGACCTAGCGCTCCAACACAAGTCTATTTCGTCCGTTTTGCGGTACGCCACTGTCACGCCCAATATGCGACCCTATCCAAAAGGAACTCGAAGGTCCCACCAAGGATAGACCCGCATATTGAAACGCTTTTGCAAGGTGGATATAATTACATCAACATTACATAATAGATGGGGATACATACATACGGCACGAGTGCCACAAGAATACATCAACATCATATACAAGAGATCAACATCCGACTACAGATGAAACATAAACAGAAACTCAAACAATATCCACCCTGCTAGCCCAGGCTGCCGACCTGGAACCTATCCCCTGATCGAAGAAGCAGAAGAAGAACTCAACGCAAGCAAGCATCGCTCTCGCGTCATGATCATCGCAAAATTGTACCTGCAACTGGTGGTGTAGTAATCTGTGAGCCACGAGGACTCAGCAATCCCATTACCATGGGTATCAAGACTAGCAAAGCTTAAAGGGAAAGGAAGGGGTAAAGTGGTGAGGTTGCAGCAACGACTAAGCATGATATGGTGGCTAACACGCAAATAAGAGCGAGAAGAGGAGCAAAGGAACGGTGGTCAACTAGTAATGATCAAGAAGTGATCATGAACTCCTACTTGCGTCAAACATAACCCAAGAAACCGTGTTCTCCTCTCGATCAACCCCGAAAAGAGACCATCACGGTTACGCACACGGTTGGTGTATTTTAGAAGAGTTTGCTTCAAGTTTACTACAACCGGATATTAACAAATTCCCATCTCGCCACATAACCGCGGGCACGGCTCTCGAAAGTTTATACCCTGCAGGGTGTCCCAACTTAGCCCATGATAAGCTCTCGCGATCAACGAAGGATATTCCTTCTCCCGGAAGACCTGATCAGTCTCGAATCCCGGATACAAGTCATTTCGACAAGCAATAACACAAGACCAGCAAGAAGCCGCCCGATGCGCCGACAATCCCGATAGGAGCTGCACATATCTCGCTCTCGAGCAACACCGGATGAACACTACGACGGCAACCGACGATACCCCAAGTTGCCTAGGGGCGGCACCGCAAGTGGCTCTGGTTTGGACCAACACTTAGACAAGCATTGGCCCGGGGGGCTGAATAAAGATGACCCTTGGGTTAATTACTCCCAAGGGAAAATGGATGGTGGTGAGGCAAATGGTAAAACCAAGGTTGGGCCTTCTTTGGAGGAGTCTTATTCAAAGCGAACTGTCAAGGGGTCCCATAAATCACCCGACCGTTAGGGACGCAAAATCCGGGAACATAATACCGATATGACGGAAACTAGGGCGGCAAGAGTGGAACAAAACACCAGGCATAAGGCCGAGCCTTCCACCCTTTACCAAGTATATAGATGCATTAATAATATAAGAGATATTGTGATATCCCAACATAAACATAATCCAACATGGAGCAATCTCTCCATGTTCCAACAAGGAACAAACTTCATCTTCACCTGCAACTAACAACGCTATAAGAGGGGCTGAGCAAAGCGGTAACATAGCCAAACAATGGTTTGCTAGGAAGGGTGCAAGAGGTTAGAGGCTGACATGGCAATTGGGATGGCTTGATAAACAGGTAATAGGTAGCGCAAGATAGCGGCGTAATCGAAGCAACTAGCATAGCAAAGATAGTAGTGAGATCCAGGGTAGCGGTCATCTTGCCTGAAATCCCGCAAGGAAGAAGAACGAGTCCATGAAGAAGACGAACGGATGAAGCCGAACCAAGCGTAGACGAACGAATCCTCACGATCGCAACGAAACAGGAACTATCAAGAAGCACACAACATAGTAAACACAGCACACATGAACAAGGCATGATGCACAACAAGCATGATGCATGACACGGCTACATGAAGCTACTCTTGGCAAGGGATGATGCAAACAAGAGCAACACATCAAGGCAAGTTTAAATGAGGCCGGGAACAACATATAACAAATCCGGTAAGTCATCATATGCAAATTTCGAAGTTGGTCCAGATCTGAATAAACCTTATGTTCAAGTTGTTAAACAGCAAGTTAAGATGGACAACGATGATCTACACGAGATCCTAGTCAAGTTACATATAAAGTTCATCTAATTCGGAGCTACGGCCTAGAAGATATGAGCAAAACAAGTTAAACATGGCATTGATGCAAAATGCACCCAAACATCAAGCAAACACCTCAAAACAAAGATGCAACATGATAATATGAAACTATATGCAAAATCAAGCAAGTTTCATATAAAGCACACTCAAAACGGAGCAACGGTTCAACACATACACATGAAACAAGTTTAAAGGACAAGCTGTCCAAAACAGCAACTAGGCATAGTGCAAGCATCAAAACAACATGCTACAACACCTTAACATAATAACAAAAGGCATGGGCATAATTTACAGGTAAAGCATGACAAAACATGAACACTGAGCTATCTCCATAAATCACTAGAACATGCTCAAACACACATGGCAAGATTGCAAATAATAACAGTTCAGACTTAAGCAGAAATAACATCAGGTTGCAATGTTTAGAGCTATCAAACAACATGTTACAGGAACTTATCATGGCAGACAAAGGCATGGCATGATACTACTAAATGCAGAGAACAAAAGTCCTTTACTGACCATGAGCCAAAAGGATCAGAAAATATGATGGCACCCATGTAAACATGGCAAATTATATTACCGATTTAAACATGGCAGGAACAACAATAAGTAGGTATGTTGGTGAGCTTGAACCACTCACCACAGGGCAATACATGGCATGGCAAGGCAACTCACAGTAAGGAGACATGGCATAGAAGCTATACATGGCAAGAACAACATCATAGCATACACGGATCAACTACAACAACCTTGGCAAAATTGAATAACATGTAAACAATCTGCCAGAAAACATTTTATAGCAAAAGTAGAGCTCGATTGACTCAAGCTATGGCACTCCATAATTACAAAAAAGGTCATTAATAGATATAAAATAACTATATGTTCAAAACATACTTACTGAAGTATCTCAAAATATGCATGGATCTCTTGGTAGATTCAAGTTAACATGGCAACAAAATATAACAGAATCTTCCAGGAAAACAGCAACAACTAGAACCCTACTTAACAAGCTTGATGCACTCTCTACACAACTCAAAAAAATACATGGCAAGCACCCCTGGAAAGATAGAATGGCATATTACAAAACACATGTAGGACTCAAGTTCATAGAATGCACACATCAATCATGGCAAAAATGACAAAAGTGCATGTTCTGATAAGAATCTGAAACTAACATCACATAGCCCTCTTCTGACAGCATTTCGGGCATCAAGATGAGCTCAAATGAAAATGACGCAATGAGATGTAAAGATTTACTCGTCGAGGCGAACAATTTGACATATTATACGCATGAAACGGAGCAACGGATGCAGAGTTATGATGCAATGAAATTGCATGAAAATTACTGCAGAAATCGGGGACTTAGTGGATTTGGAGGGGAAAAAGTCAACCTCATGGCACGGATTACGAGGCGAGGCGGATCTCGCCGGAGACGACGGGAAGGCGGCCGGAATGAGGAGGAGGGGCCGGGAGGAGGCCGGGGCGGCTGGCGGCGCCGGCGAGGACGGCGGGAGGCGGCGAGGTGAGCCAGCGACGGGCTACGGGCGCCGGAGTTCGGGCTCGCCGGCGAGGTCCGAGGGCGGCCGGGCGAGGAGGCGGTGCGTGGCGGGCGGCGCCGGGCGGCGGAGGCGGCGCATCATGACGACGGACGCTGGGCGGGCGGCGGAGGCGACGGGCCGGCGGGCGGCGGCGAGGCGAAGCGCCACCGGGCGAGGGGGCACGGGCGGCGGCGCAAGGCCGGGCGCGGCGGAGAGGCGGGCGGCGCTGGGCCAAGGGCGCTGGGCCCCGGATGGGCGGACGGCGGCGGCGCTGGGCCGGGCGGGTTCGATCCGTCCGCGGGCCGCGTGGGAGGAGAGAGGGAGCCGCGGGAGATGACATGGCGGCGGGGGATTGGTTGAAGGCGGCGGCGGAGCTGACGTGGCGAGCGCCGATTGGCCCGGGCGACGTGGCGGCTGGACGTGTCCGGCCGTCGGCGGACATGTCCGGCGGCGCGGAGGGAGGTTTTTAGGGTTAGGGGGGGATTTTGACCGCGAATTTGGACGGGGAGGACATATTTATAGGTAGAGGGAGTTAGGAGAGTCCAAATGAGGTGCGGTTTTCGGCCACGCGATCGTGATCGAACGACTGAGAGCATGGAGGGGAGTTTGCTGGGTTTTTGGGCCACTTGGAAGGGGTGTTGGGCTGCAACTCAAAGAGGGCTTCTACGGTTACCCGGTTAACCGTTGGAGTATCAAACGACCTCCAAATGACCCGAAACTTGACAGGCGGTCTACCGGTGCTATACCAAGGGGCTTGACAAACCTCGGTCCATTCCGAGAACGTTTAACACCCGCACATGAAAAGAGGTAAAAGGGGGCGCCGGGAGACATAGGAGTGCCGGATTGCAAAACGGACAACGGGGAAAATGCTCGGACGCATGAGACGAACACGTATGCAATGCAATGCACATGATGACATGATATGAAATGCAGATGATGACATGGCACAGTGCAACATGCAAGCAAATGACATGGCAACGACCGCGAATAACTGGCGGACACCTGGCGCATCGGATCCGGGGCGTTACAGCCACACCCCTCCCGATCAACAGGACCCCCGTTTCGACCGTATGAGGTCTGTTTCCTCCGTTTTGCGGTACGCCACACCCCTCCCGATCTACAGGACCCCCGTTTCGATCGTAGGAGGTTTGTTTCCTCCGTTTTGCGGTACGCCAGACCCCTCCCGATGAACAGGATCCCGCTTGAGCGTGGCGATCGAACACAAGGCCGCTTCCTCCGCCAGCGGTACGCCAGCCTCGCTTCCATCGCCTGCTCCGTTCAAGCCCTCCCGATGAACACGACCATGCATTCCGTTCCGACCCACCCGGTTGGCTCCCCATGAACACGCACGACGACGCTGTTTCTCCGTTCGACCCGCCATATACGTATGCGCGATAGGCGTTAGAGACCCTGCACAGATGTAACGTGCGTGGTCAGATTTTCTTTCTTGCACCCTCACCGCCAGACGTATGTGTACATGCTACGTGCGGCGCCTCTACTACGACATGTGCGCCGCCTCTACATCCACCAAGATATATGTACGCATACCGTTCATGACCAGAATGACAACGCTACGTACGCTTCGACCAGGTGGGTCCCGACTGTCAGGCACTTTCTTGTGTGCGAAGATGTAGCTGGTGGGTCCCAGCAGTCAGGGGGGTGAATCGTTTTTTCGGACGCACTTCCTTGCGTGCGAAGATGTAATTGGTGGGTCCCAGCAGATAGGGGGAAACGTTTTGTCGCTAAATACGGTGGCCCGTCCGGTGGGTCCCCGCTGTCAGGTGGAGGAATAATTATTTTGCGCGTAATAAGGAGGCACTTCCTTGCTGCGGCCGTGGACCCAGCTGTTAGCCTCTCCATGTACAGTCCACGTCCGATGGAAGCCATTCCTTGACCACGTTGACCACGCCGCACCGAGAGCACCAGGGCGGTGGACGACGGCGAGGCCTAGGAAGGAGACGACGCGGAGCTGGGGAAGACGCGACAGTGGATGCCCACGCATAGAGGAGTATGAGGGTTCACTCGTTGCTCGGTGTCATGTGTGAGGTCATTGCCGCCGCAGGATAACAGGGGTGTGGGTGCGTAGAGGGATGGCCTGGCCATGGTGGGAGTAGTAGGGGCGGTGAGGCCTCCGCTGACATCACTGACCCGGCCACGGCGGCGAGGAAGCGGCACGACCGGCACTGCTTTTGGCGGCTGGAGCAAGAAGACCAGAGGTTGAAGAAGCACTAAGGCCGTTGGATGGACATCGTACAGTCACTGGAGCTAGAATCGTTCATATATTGACTAAAGTTGACAAAGGCCTCCGTCCCAGTCAACTTAGTAGGCCCACAAGTCAGCCTCCCACCAAGGTTGGTCCCAGCTAGCAGGGGGTATTCATTTTTTTGTGCGTAATAAGGAGGCACTTCCGGTGGGTCCGGAAATGACAATGAGGGGAACGTTTTTGTGAAATACGGTGGCCCGTCTGTGGGTCCCAGCGGTCGGGGAACTTTTTGCGAAATACTGGTGGCCCGTCCGTGGGTCCCTCGCTGTCGTGGAGGAATAATTATTTTGCGCGTAATTAGAGGCACTTCCTTGCGGCTGCCGTGGACACCTGTTGTCGGCCTCTCCACGTCTGATTTCTTCCGATGGAAGTCGGTTGTTGACCACATTGACCACGCCGCGTCGAGAGCACCACGGCGGTGGACGACGGCGAGGCCAGGGAAGGGGATGGCGGGGAGCTGGCGAAGACGCGACAGTGGAAGCCCGTGCGGAGAGGAGTACGAGGGTTCACTGGTTCGGCTGCGGTGTGAGGCTGCCGTCGCCACAGGGCCTGGCCAGCGATGGGAATAGTAGGGGACGGTGAGGCCTCCGCGGCAAAGACCCGCCACGGAGGCAGGAGCATGCGGCACGACCGGGCGCTGCTTTGGGCGGTCAGCAAGAACACCAGAGGTTGAAGAAGCACTACGGCCGTTGGATGGCCATCGACGGTCACCGGAGCTAGAATCGTTCATATTGTCTAAAGTTGACAAAGGCCCCGCCCCGCCAACTTAGTAGGCCCACAAGTCAGCCTCCCACCATGGTGGGTCCCAGCTAGCAGGGGGAGTATTCATTTTTTCGTGCGTAATAAGGAGGCACTTCCGTTGGGTTCGAGCTGACAACGCGGGGAACGTTTTTTTCACGAAATACGCTGGCCCGTCTGGTGGGTCCCAACAGTCAGGGAGAAGAGTTTTTTTCGCGAAATAAGGTGGCCCGTCCGGTGGGTCCCTGCTGTCAGGTGGAGGAATAATTATTTTGCGCGTAATAAGGAGGCACTTCCTTGCGGCCGCCTGGACCCAACTGTCAGACTCTCCACGTACAGTACTCTTCCGATGGAAGTCGGTCGTTGACCACGTTGACCACGCCGAGCCGAGAGCACCAAGGCGGTGGTTTGGACGATGGCGAGGCCTAGGAAGGGGACGACATGGAGCTGGGGAAGACGCAGCAGTGGTAGCCCGCGCGGAGATGAGTACGAGGGTTCACTGGTTCGGCTGCGGTGTGAGGCTGCCGTCGCCACAGAATAACAGGGGTGTGATTGAGTAGAGGGATGGCCTGGCCTGCGGTGGGAGTAGTACGGGGCAGTGAGTCCTCCGCGGCATCATAGCCAGCCACGGGAGGCAGGAGCACGCGACACGACCAGCGCTGCTTTGGGCGGCTGGAGCAAGAAGACCAGAGGTTAAAGAAGCACGATCACTGCAACTAGAATCGTTTATATTGACTAAGTTGACAAAGCCCTTGGTACGCGTCAACTTAGTAGGCCCACAGCTCGGATTTGGCAGAGAACATATAGCCCATTTGCGATTTGTAAGAATGTACAGCCCATTTTTCAATTCTAATGGAATTTACTATAGCCCATTTACGGGTTTGTTAAAAGTACAACCCAACTTCTAGCTAGGACAACGATTAATAATTTCAAACAACCGCTCAAAACAGAATTAAAAAAAATCCCACATTTTGATGGGATCCGAAATATTTTTATCCAAAATTTCTAGTCAGGTTAAATATAATTTAAAAATAAAGTTGTATCACGTTAAAATCCAACGAAATATTATGCTACAAGAACAAGTAATGAAATTAAAATTTCCAAATTCCAAAAATAATATATTTTTCAAACTAATTATGTGTTTGATGCATAGTAATTGCCCAGTTATTATAATTACATCCCATTTATTATTTCTTAAAGTCCATTTTCTTGTTAAGCCTAATGCATACCTCCTAGGAAACTTTGCAGCCCAGCGGGGCGGATAACAAGTTGACCCAGATATTGTGTACAACTATCGGCCCAGTTGCATTGCTGATGTTGAAAAAAAAAGGCATGTGTAGTATAGTACAATGTAACATGGTTACTCAGCCCACATTCAGGGACGCCGGAAAGGCCCAAACAAGGGTTCTGTACAACTTTTTGAAGTCACTGAGCTCAATTACTAACTTAAGAAAAAAGTTAGATTATAGTGGAACCTAATTAAAAGTTGTCACGAGCAAATAAATAATTCAACGGGTCCCACTTGTGCGTGTGCGCGCGCGTGTGTGTGTGTGTGTGTGTGTGAGAGAGAGAGAGAGAGAGAGATAGAGAGAGAGACCCATCGGTCGATGCTCGTAAATACATCTTTCAGCCATATGCATTGTTGATGCTCAGTAAATACTTATATAGTTGACACAATCATATAGAACATCATAGCACACTGAACTTGCATACAAAAATTTCACGCAGGCGGCACAATCAGGATGGAAGAAGTGGATCGCTACGGGAAGGGCTATGTTGAAACCAACGAAGTCGTACATAACGGTTCATCGTCTTTATAAATGACGGGGAAATATCTTGAATGTTGTGCAAAGAAAACAGAAAGACAACACAATAAGTTCTGCTAGCACATTAAGTTGACATACAACCCTTTCTAAAAAAAGTTCAGGTACAAAATTAGAACAGGTCACAATCAAATGTACTGGCATATCAGTGCTTCAGACCCATAGCTCGGATTTAACTAGTACTATCTGAAAAGATTCAGTTGTTACCTCAAATTAGAGCACATCCAGGCAACCAACCATGCCTCTTCTCCCAAAGAAGCAGTGGCCTCCGCTGCACGATGCAGTAGGCCATGTGCCATCTATCGTTCTGAGCAACACGGGGAAAGTCTGATGTTGACTCCTGTAATGGACGTCGTCGACGGACCCTGGCACCGGCGGCGGCGGTAGGACTTCGATTGATGGATTGACCACTTCTTCGACATGCACGAACACTCGACATGTGTACATCCCTAACGTGGTCCGCGGGCGGCCTTGGTGGCGATTTAATAGTACAACCCCGGTTCCTCCACCGGTATCTCAACACCAATCACATTAGGTATGGTGGACGACTTCTTCATCCATGCCATAACCGTCAGAACCCAGCTGTCTGGAGGAACAAACATACTTACGAGCTCACCTCCAAGGTCGTTGATAAGCCCGTTCATGGACCCATTGTTCCAAGCACATCGAGGCATGCCGTGGAAGGTAAGCTTTGTTAAAAACTCAAGCTCAGAGGGCACCGAGCCCCATCTTGGGTGCCACCGATCAAAGCTCACCAGCGCGCCATTGCAGAACAAACGCCGGGAAGATTCGAAAGCACGACCGCAGTCAAAAGTTGTTTGGAACCTGACGAAGAAATCAGCCGGTGGCGGGCAGACTTTGACGAGCAAGTCACTTATTTGGATGCCGTGCGCAATGCCAAGAGCTTTGACAAGGTCGTCCGGCGAGACGGGAGGCCGGTCGCCATTGATGGTTACCATCAGCACTTTGTCGGCAAACTGGTCGTCAAGCGCCGCCATGCCACTGTTGAGCGACAAAGATGCGCCGAATCAACGCAGGACGGACCTCGGGATCTCTCGCTCGTAGATTCGCGTTGACCGGCGACATGATAGTGCGCTTGTGTACAGGAGTACAGAGGGGGATTTGGGGAATCGGAGTAGGAATCGAGATTCCAGAGGTGGGGAGGGCGGAGACTGGGGATGAAAAGGTAGCATGAATTTCGAGCACGCGCCAGTATGCTCTTGGCGCGCAAGCGCACGGAAACACCGGTGGCGCCCACATGTCGGCCTAAGAGTCCTTATTCTTTCTTTTTTGGAGATCCCGACCTTTTTTTCAGGATCTTTTGAGAGCCTGGCCCGAGAGTCATAATTGACCTGTTTGGCATTGCGTTACTACTCGCCCATATTCAATGACACCTCACCGCCCAAACAAGTGTACATCATCGAAAAGACAAAGTGAGATCAAATTATATAACTTGAAAAAGGAGATATACTCTACGAACCGGAGAATGGTGATGCCCTCATTTTGCCCACGAGTAGTTCGAGACAATAAACAGTTCGAAACAACGATATATACAACATTCAAACACTGACTAGTGACTACTACTGACATAAACAGCAAGACATGATAGTTCATAAGAAGTCTTGCTACACCACCAAAACATACCCATCTGCAGCGCTCAGACTCTCGTGATCCAGACGAGAATGACATTCTAAATAGAAGCAACTATTACATAGAAAGAGTGACATAGACGAGGATGACCAAATGACAAGGAATATGCATAACAAAAGAAAGAACTACCCATCCGTAACCAGCAGCAAAGACAACAAAGTCATTCAAGAGATGATCCAACACCATCATAATTTGCAGCCCCGCTTCAAATGACTAAAGGATCCGGAGACACCAAGATTTCCACCCTTTCGATGCAACAACCTAATTACCTATCAACCTCAAGGCTTGAACCACATCATCGCTTGTCAGAATTGAGACATCCAAGGATCAAAGTTAATCCGGATGCCTTTGTCATTCTCACCTTCTTTTGGCTGCAGGCTGTATCGTTGACAATCAGGGGAGTATTCTCCCGAACTCCTAGGGCTCACCGTGTAGACACAGTTTTCCATAGCAAACAGAGCCTCTCTGCCATCAAGGTCCTTGCCAAAGGTGATCTCCTGGTTAATCGGATAATTGAGTCCGAGAAATGTAGAGTGTGAACCAAGGCTGTTTACCCGCCTCCAACTAAAAAATCCTAAAGGCCCCAACAAGCTGGTATCCTTCTCATAGACGTAATGCAGACATCGTCCGAATACTCACGTACACACGGTGCTTGTATACAAGTGGGGTTTTTGCAATATAACTTTTCCGGCTCATGTGTCCGAATGATCATCGCCTTTTTACTGTCGATTCGATTGAGCGAGGAACCAGTTGTGCTTCCCTGTTTTTGGCAAAGGTGGTGTAATTACAAAGGGCAGTAACGGTAGGGACACTGCATCATATCAAAAATGACAGGCATTGTTAATGTAAGATCAGCATTGTTCAGAGTATGAGTAGGATAATGCAAGAAACATCATTGGAACTGGGAGGAAAATACAGGGAAATGTATATTGGGTTCGAAAATATAGAAGTGGCATGCATGGTTATACTCATGTTATCTCGCAATTGATTCTTCTCAGGAAACTACCATGTCATGCATGTTATGTAATCATGTTTTGTCCTCACAAACAAATTCTTCAAGGTAACTAACAGACCATGCATTGTTATATACTCGTGTTTTCTGTGGGCAAAAAATTCGTGAGGATATTATTCTAGCCATTGATTGTTGAAGGGCGAATATAGGTATGTACACATGGTAAGCATTGCAGGATTTCACTACTTCCAAATATAGAGTTCTCCATATGCACATTTACTTCCCTAATGTATGGTTAGATGAGACCAACAGTGTGGTGCATGTTTCTACATCATGAAAATGAGGAAACTAACATGGCCACTGATACACACTCATATTTAGTAGTAGTATATAGATTACTGTAAAATAAGGATAATATCCATATATTCCTAACTGTTTGATTATTCAGGTTACAAATTGGTTGTAATGTCATGGTCACAATCGCATGAATTAACTCATTCCAAATATAGCTGATTTACAGCGTCTCTAATATATTGCCATAGTTCTACTCAAATTCTGCTCAAACAGGGATATGCCAATCATCACAAAAAGTTGAAACAGTGTCATGGCGTCATCATTAACATGAGAAGGAAACAACTTACACGCGTCGTCCCAGCAATACGTGGTGCCATCTGCTTTGTCGATCGCGTAGATGATGCCATTGTGTTCAATAGCATCACAGAAGTGTGTATCATCTTTGACGATGATCCACAGTGAGCTGAGTTGTCTCCAGCTAAAAAAGGCACCGGCGTAAAGATAGGCGAGTCCATGGTCGAACAAGGCAATTAGCTTGAAGTCTGCGTAATTCGCATGTCGTGTGGGTACTTGGCAGATTACAATCTTATGCAAAACAAGGTCCGTCCAACTAACGCAATAATCTAGATGATTGGACCGCGATGGTAATACTCTATATAATCCAACGGAGGAAGGATAATCTCATGGGAGGTCTGGAAGTTCACGAGCACAAACTTTTTACCGTCTTCTCTGAAGGCAGCCATCCAAAGGGGAGTTCATGCCGACCCAGACATACCTGCCAAGAAGTTTCACGATGGTGATCGGATCGATGTCGAGGGAAATGATGTACGGAGACACACTACATACCTGCAAAGAAGTTTCAGCTAATGGAGATCGGATTGAAGTCGAGGGGCATCATGCACGCCTCCGTATCATGGTGAGGCAATCTCGCAAGACCAGATAGTAGCAAGCAGGGTGTCTTGAAAAGCTTAGGCCTCGCTTCGATGATGGCCGTGTGCATGTCCCTCGAGCATTCAGCCAGCCGCAGGGCGGTCAACATATCCATACACGAACAACAGAGGTCGAGAATGTCACTAGGGAGATTGCTCCAATCGCGGCTCATATGGATGTTGCGCGGCTCGCGTTCGGCCATGGTGGAGTTTGGAAGGGGGCTTGATTTACGGGGGAGAAGGATGTCGGTGCTGGAGCGACTAGCGACAGAATAGTGGTACTAGGGGAGGCGAGTGAGGCGACGGTTCACGGGGGCACAGTGAGATGGAGACAGAGACGGGAACGAAGAAGGAGATGGAGATGAAGTGGTGCTATGGGAGCGGAGAGGGAGACGAGGCGAGGCGCCAATGTGATGTACAGCGGCGGTGACAGACTGCACAGTGCACAGGGTGAGGCTGACTTTGGTAACCCGAACACACCGCCTCGCCTGGACTAGTGTCAGGCGCAGGGTGTTGTCACTTCACTGTGAGGACCGGATGAATAGTATTTTGACCATCAAGTGTACCACAGTTGTACTACTACTACTACTAGTAGGAACATGAGTACTCCAGTATTGTATAGCGGAAATAGGTCTCCCGTGCTAGCATGCCTGTTCACTTCATCATTCAGGTATCATCCATATTGCGAGCAGAACCAAATTCTCGTGCATGCCCAATCAACGCCCTGCCGCGATGCATGCAGTGGTCGTTCTGGTGCATCAAGGACGGCATGCAGATCATTCCACACTTGACAAGAGGAAAAATGGAAAAGGTAGATCGCGGCAGCAGAGGAAGAGAACGTTGGCTAACGAGGCTGGGAGGGGATCGAGCAGGAAGTTAATGATCCACGCCTAACGGTTTTGGGAAAACCTGATTTTCATAAGGTGACTTATACTCACCTAAACGGAGGGAGTATTCCTTAACCAGAGAATGTTGTGTCTCCCACTCACGCGCTCAAAAAAAAGCTACGACACATTTTTTTATCTGTTTGCATAGGTCCCACCTATCAGGAAGGATGGGCACGTTCACAAACATGTACGACTCCTCAGTCTACCCGCATAGCCTTTTCGTTTAGTCTACCTAGCCGTCTAATCAACTGCATGCATGCCACTTCTCCCATTTACTTCTCCATGGGGAACCGATTCGCCTCGGCTTCTTCACCTCCCCTTCATCTTCATTTGCATCCAAACCCCACTGTGTTCACATTGTTTTAACCTCTTTAAATAATCATCTACTACTTCAGTTAGACTAGCCATATAATCCTAATTCTCCAAACCATAGCCCTCCGTTCCAGCAGTTCCAAATGGCGAAAGAGATCGAGATGCAGGTTTTTAGTGTCCAACATGTCCTCGTCGAAGGCTCGATGCGCATAGTTGCCACCGTCACCATCCACCCAAGGGTTGTTCGGCAAGGATCAACAATGTATCCAACTCCTCAAAAAGGTAGAGACGAGGGTCATCGGTCTTGGACGCAGAAAGTACACGGAGCGTGCCCCTGGGAAGATCCAGCGCGCCGCCGTCCTTCAGCTGTGCCTCGAAGATGATGTTTTGGTGTACCACATCATACACTCGCCCTCGGAGGACGTATACTTCTGTGGGGCAGCCATCGAAGGGGACAAACAGAAGCTGGAGCCGTACAACCTTGATTTGAAAAGCATCGCTGACCTACAAACCAGAATCAAAATTCCTGTAGAAGATTGTGCTAAACAGACACCATCCCTATTCGACGTAGCAAATTTTGTGCTCGGTACAAATCTTCAGAAGGGTGACGAGACGGTGGCATTAAGGTCGTCTGGATGGGAGAATTATCCCTTGACGTACGAGCGGATAAAATATGCTTCCCTCGATGCCCGTGTGAGTTTCGAGATAGCTGCAAGGTCCAAAGAGCTTGTTGCGAAGCCGTCTTCCACAGAGAATGAGAACAAGAAGAAGAAGAAGAAGAAGAAGAAAAAGAACAAGAAGAAGACAAAGAAGAAGAAGAAGAAGAAGAAGAAGAAGAAGAAGAAAACGCTGCACCAGCAGGAGGGCATTATGGATGGATGAACTATTTCCTCTCTTGTAAAAAAAATTATTCCCTCTTGGTGTATATTGATATAGATGGACTATTTCGATGGTGTGCATGTCTTTGGAACAGAGTAGTAGCATGGGTCCGCTTGACTATAAGGAACTATTTATCCGCATATATAGCTTTCTCTGCTACTCCTTCCAGTGATCGGTATACAGTGCATGTGTCCGTAGACATGACAGCTTGTCCATGGAAGTTCAACTACGGCGACCATCATGTTTCATCTCGCGATTCCCACGACGCCTCTCCAACCCACGGCACCACGCCCCCCGACGTGCGCCTCACTCCTCTCGGCCGCACCGCCCTCTGCCTTTGTGTGCATGACATGTGGGCCACCTAAAATGCGGCGAGCATCAAGTTTCTACCACAGCCACCCGCGATTCCCACTCGCCGCCGAACCCATGAAACCACACGTCCCCCGACCTGCGGCTCACCCCTCTTGGCCCCATCGCCTCCGCCTTGGGATCATTACATGTGGACCAGTCACCTATCGGGTCCACATGTTATTGACTCAAAGGTAGGTGTTGTAAAGCGCAAGCTCACCCGACGGCCCCGAGAGGGAAATGTAACTCTGCACTGTGGCTTGTGGTGCTCAGAAAGACGAACTCGTGCCAAACTCGATATTTGTTTCTTTACTATACATGCACCCAACGATTTAATGGACATTGTAATCTCAACATGTGATGGGGAGCTCTATTTAAATTTGAAAATTATAAAACAAAAAGATTCAAAACAAATAAACTTGGAGAGAGGGAGTATATCGTATGATGTGTCCCATACAAAATAAGTCCCCTGGTTTGTCACCGTGAAGATGTGGTTAGAAAGGAGCACATCGTCTTCCTACTCGTACGGCAACAAATCGGCCGCAGACAGCATGGTCCCCCTTTGACCGCCATGTGCAAGGTTCATGCTATCTTTTATTCAATCTCATCGTGGTTCCATCGTACCAATTCATGCGGTGGCCCGTTGCATGGCTGATCCCAATGTTGGACAAAGGTTCTCACGGAACGGTGTCACCGTTGTAAATGTTGTACAAATTGATGTTGGTACCCTCCCGTACATATGCAAGCCAATCTCCACTCGCACCGAGCCTAGCCTGTGAAATAGTGGGCAGGGGGAGAATTAGGAAATGGACACGGAAGTAGTCTTTAGAATGCATTTACTATGTGATCAAACTCATCTTACCTGCTCATCAGAGGAAATCCGAGTGCCCCTCAACATTGGCATCTCTAGGGGCGCCAACTTGCAACTACGGCCACGCCTGCGTCCGGAGAGACCCCCAAGGAAACATCCTCGTGCATTCCACGGAACATCAAGATGCATTTGTATGAGTAGTTTATCTTGTGAGAGAAAAGGATGAACGAGGGAAGGCCTCTAGAGATAGAGATGGACACTACTATCTGGCCCGTGCGTTGCAATGGATCCAAACTAGTAGAATAATACTTGTTCACGTGCTTGAAATATAAAAACTCTAGTTTTGATATACATGTGTCAGCAGACACGACAGCTTGTCCATGGAAGTTGAACCACGGCGACCATCACGTTTCTTGTTTCTACCACTGCCACACCCACACGCGATTCCCATGATGCCGCTCCAACCCACGGCACGACGTCCCCCGACGTGGACATGGATCCTCCGACGTGGCTATCATCGCCTTGCCTCGCTTTTTCCTTTCGCCGACAGTGGGACCCATGCTTATGGGTCCCACATGTCGCTGATGTAATGGTAGGATTGTTCGTGCCCCTCATCCCTCTTGGCCCCACCGCTCCTCTGCCTTTGTGTGCATGACATGCAGGCCAGCTGAACTGCGGCAACCATTAACTTTCTACCACAGACACACCCGATTGGACGTGGTTTGCCGGCTCCGCTGCTGTGCTCCGATCCGTACTCCCGCACCATCGAATTTTCATCCAGCGGCTGTGACACATTTCGTCCCGGGCATCAATCCTCAGCTGGAGTACTTATGTACTACATGTAGTACCCGCCGGTGTGGCCATCTACGCCTCGTAACGCCCCGACGCCCAGCTGTGGTACCCTCGCCACGGCCACGCCACCACCAGCCGGTTCATCTCGAACGAGTGAGTCGCGAACCACGCCACCACCATGAGAATGACATGTGGTCCAGCCGCATTTAAGGCCCACATGTCATTGACTCGAAGGCCGGGCACTAAGCCACTGAAGTTCGGTCCCGTGGGCCCCGAGAGGGAAATGTAACTCATGCGGCAGGCCTTGTGGTGCTCCCGCAGTACGAGCTCGTGCCAAAACTGGAATTTGTTTCTTACTACTACCAACTAGTACTAGTAGTAAGGTACACGTGCATTGCACGCATGAGATTCTGGTGGTTTGTGCATTATGCTTCTACATGTGGTGTTTTCTGGATTCTAACATGTGGCAAAATCTGGTGGAATGTAAGGTTAGGCAAGTTTGATTAACTTAGGTGAGTGTTTCGTTCAAGCCACACCTTAGGCAAGCCACACTGGCCCCACATGACATACACACAAAAAATGTGGCAAGATTCCCTTAGGCTTGCCAACTTGTGGCTCTCATTTTGAAGAACTTATTAATAACTTTGCCTGAGCTTAGTTATGGCAAAGTTAGTCATGAATTAAGTTCAACCATGGAGTCTTCTAGATTATACATGTGGCAGAATCTGGTGGATGATATCAAATGGCCAGTAGTGCTCGGATTTGCCATCTTTGTATCGTCGGATTGGCTTCATCCAACGACCAACTTTCAAAGTTTTTCACACACTATATAGGGGGTATAGATATAGATGTGCCGGTCCGTTGCAATGGATCCAAAGTATATCTATTTAGTGGAGTGCACTCTAAACACATTATCTATTTATTTTTCTCTAACCTTCCGTAGCCATGCAACCAAGCCACATAAGCTTCATGGGTGCCCCCACATCATATTATTCATACTACGTTGATTAAAAAAGATAAATCACCCAAAACAAGATCTTCCCTTTTTTGTTCCTACGATGTTGTGTCGTGCACGTATCTACTAGTTGTATAGTGGTAGTACTAGTAATATAGTATTAGGAGTACAAACTTGGTAAGTACTAGTAGGAGTAGTACTAGTACGGAATGCTCCTACTCTATCAACGAGCCCCGTCTGACACAAAATTTCTTGGCTTTCGTGCTACAGCTAGATCTTCCCCTTGTTTCTGTTTTCCAACACGGCGTCGGGCGGGGTGTCGGTTTGCTCAACGGGCGGTCCCACATGAAAGTAAAAATGCTAGGCACAGGGGTGGAGCTACGTGAGGGCCAACACGTGCCCTGGCCCGCCCAACCTAGCAGGATTTTCATAGTTGTACATCCATTTTTGAGGCATGGAACGCAAGGGTAATTTCTATAGCCTGGCTAGACTGGCACGCCCAACATTTTGCTTCAAGCTCCGCCACTGCTAGGCAACACGCCTTCCCTAAGCTATGTGTCATGCCGGACGGGCCGTGTTGTACTCCCGATTCCCAGGCGTGTGGGGGTGCAATGCGAACGTGGCGGGCCTTTTCCTTTTACTAGCAATGTGCCTGTGCGTTGCGACGGATCCAAAGTAGTAGAATAGTAGTATTTGTTCACAAACTTGAAAGAAATCACTATTGTTTTGATATAATCCTAGTATATTACTCCCTCCATACCTACATATTTGTCTTTTTTGAGATTTCAAATGGACTATCACATACGGATTATATAGACATATTCTAGTGTATCTAGCAAGATGCCCGCTGCTGCAAGTTGATGGAAAAGGTAAGCACAACTTATAAATTGACGGATGGAGTACTAGTTACAGTGATGCATATAATTAAGCAAAGGGATCGCACATGTCGGTATTGACTGGAACGAGAATGCAACAACACAATAAGAATTAAGGCCACGATGGTGCGATCGAAGTGGTGGTTACAGAAGGCAAGAAGAAATATGGACCCACGAACGTACGACCTCCTCCTCCTGAACTTAGTGCATCGGGGCACCGACCGGCGGCTAAGGAGCGGCGACTTTTGTGGCGAGGTAGAGGTGCTTCTCAACAAAGGCATCCAAGGCTTCTAGCCGGTTGAGGAAGGCCAACGTCGTAGTGTCCTCACTGGCCTTGTAGATACCTATGTACACGATTTGCTCGTACGAGTGGATCTGTAGGTCGACGAATTCTTGCAGGGCGAGGCGCCTCGTGGAGAGCGCGACCTCCAGGTGGACACTCTTCATGCCGTTGGCGGGCAGTCGCAGGGCCACCAGTGCTTGAAAGAGGTTCCAGCCATGGAGGCCGATTAGGGTGGCAGGCAATGAGGAGCCCAGGCGTGCGGGCTGGAGGAGTACGACGATGTTGTCCGCGAGCTTCTTGAGGACGGTGAACTTGTTGCTGGTGGCAACGATCATCTGGTCCAACTGAAGTCGTAGTTGCCGTCGACGGCGGCCATCCACCAGCCGGTCTCCAACACCGTCTGGAGACGATCCTCGGCGCCATGCTGCAGGCCGGCGTTGTGGACCATCTGGCAGCCGGCTGCTCAGCCACGCGCATCGCCACCATGGGTCTGGAGCGAGCTCTTTTTCCCTTAGTGTAGGTGCTTAGGCAAGTGCTTAGGTTCGTACGATGTGGTAGATGCATTGGAATGGAGGAGGGGCGCCATTATATGAGGGCAATGAGGGAAAACTGCGTTGCATTCACATCGTGCAGCCTCTTTTCCCGGACCTCCTCCCATTACTTCCCTCATGCATTAATTGAAGGAGGATGCATTGGCCGTTCAACATATCGGGAACCGCTACTCCCTCCCTCGTCTGCATTAAAGGCGTATCGGGAACTACGCCGCCCGCTATCAAATCGAATACTCCCTCCGTCTAGGTGAGTATTATAAGTCATTTTACGAAAACCAAATACTAGTAAGACTAGCCACAGCGGGAGTAACTTCAGCAGTAACATCGAGTCCAACTCAGCAAATTTTCTTATGTGGCAGTGAGTTAATGAGGAGAGAGGTAGTTATAGTAACTTAGCTAGTTACTGTAACATCACATGTCCCAATGCAATATGAGTCTATAACCTAATAAATGAAGCTTTGCATGTTACCACACTTATGTTACTACTACATCTGTCCGGGTTTATTGGTCCCCATTGTATTTCGTGCCAAATTTTGACCATAGATTAAACTATGAAAATGTTCACGCATGTCACCAAACGTTATAATTTTCAAAACTATGTTCAAATACGAATCCAATGAGATAATTTTTCTTGACATGCATTAACATTTTGTTAGTTAAATCTTTAGTCAAAATTTGGCACAAACTATAAAAGGGACCTATAAACCAGGACGGAGGTAGTACCCACTAAGGTAGTAACATAGTCTAGGGATATGTGTATGTTACTCACCATTGTGGCTAGTCTAAACACATAGGCGTTGTGCATTAGCTCTCACGTTGTTTCTTATTTTTTGACATAAATAGAGAAATCAACCAAGAAGAGATGTGGGGCTTGTATGCTTTTAATGACTTGAGACTATCAAACATGACATGCAAAGGGTCAGTTCGTTGCACAAGAACAAATACAACCCACGCCAAGACACACGCATCTTATAGCATCACATCCAATGGCTATAAAAGATGAATGAGACCAAATTATATCTCATCTAGATGAGTTCTAACAAAACTGTATTAATAATACTTAGTACTCCTGCGCCATGTATCATATAAGTATCATGTAGTACTTTATTTATTGCCATGTATGACACATAGTTCACGAGCGCTCTCGAGTATTTTCGGACGGAGGGAGTAGAAAACAGAGCTGGTGATGATGTTGTGCGTGCCATCCTGCAATATAGGCCGTCGGATTTATATATAACGGATAGGAAAGAAACTATGGCAATTTTGCAAAAATATACCCACATGTCTCTCCACGTTCGCAAATAAGGCCTTCCCTCGTTCAGCCTTTTCTCTCACAAGATAAACTACTCATACAAATGCATCTTGATGTTCCGTGCAACGCATACGGCAGCTAGCTAATTTCTTTTAAAATAGTTGCTGCGATAATTGGGTTGAAGTGATATATTTTATGTCCGCCTAATGATTTCAGATTCACTAGTAGTAACAAAGAAAAGGTTGCCTTGTTAATTAACAGAAAACAGGGTGAAAACTATCACATGAGGCCGGTAAAACAATGCTCACTGGGTTCATCGTCATCGTCACTATAGTTGTGCGCGCGCGAGAAGTCTACATATCGAGGGGGCTACCGAGCGAGGCACCGAGACACAATGTTTGAGAGAGAAACCAATTGACAGATTATGACCAGATCGAGTTGTCACCCTTCTGCTGTCCTTGTTGGGAGGGGAGGGAGAGAAAGACGTATCGAGAGTGTGCACGGTAGGCACAGAGGCACAACTAGTGAGTGTGTGTGTGTGTGTGTTTGAAAGAGGAGTCGATAGATTATTATCAAGATCGATGTGCCACCCTACTCCTTCGGTGCCGGGTAGTGTGTGTGTGTATGTTTGAGAGAGAATCCAGTCGATAGATTAGTATCAAGATCGAGGTGTCACCCAACTACTTCGGTGTCGGGTAGTGTGTGTGTGTGTGTGTGTATGTTCGAGAGAGAAGCCAGTCGATAGATTAGTATCAAGATCGAGGTGTCACCCTACTCCTTCGGTGTTGGGAAGTGTGGGTGTGTGTGGGGGGGAGGGGGCAGTGACCCTCACATATCTCAACTCCTATAAAAAAACAGAGTTGGTGATGATGGTGTTCCTGCCATCCTGCAATATAGGACATCCGATTTATATCCGACGGACAGGAAGAAAAATATGGCAATTTTGCAAAAATATACCCACACCCCTCTCCGCATTTGCAAATAAGGCATTCCCTCGTTCATCCTTTTCTCCCACAAGATAAACTTCTCATACAATTGCATCTCGATGTTCCGTGCAACGCACATGGGCATCTTGCTAGTAGGGAGAATGAGTTTGTGTGACACATATCTAGCTATATTAAGGGATAGGTAGATAGCATATGTGTGAGAGACATTATTATGCTTTGAGACATTAGTGGGTGTGGGTGGGCAGAATTAAAGGGGTGGGCGTGTTAGACATAGAGAGCGTGTGTGTTTCTGTGTGAGAGACTTGTAGGACGCGGTAGAAAGATTTAATTTAACTCCCGACGGATGGAGAGAAATACATGAAGTGCGCGTGTGTGATTCCGATGCCCACTGTGGAACTGAGATATGTATGCGTGTGAGAGAGATTGCACAATTCATTCACGTATCACTATCTAGCGATCGTGGACGTGCATCGCTTGAACATAAGTCAATATCTACTTCGTATCGTAGCCAAAGGTACAATATCCATTCAACGCTATAAAGATTGGACACTCACATATCACATTTTTTCTATTTAAATAGACCTTTTCAGTTGTGCATGCCAAAGTTACAGTGATGTTTCTTCAAACAACCAATGTAGCTATCATGCACATGCACCATTGTTACTCTTGCATTCAAATTCATTAGTCTTGGATGATTTAAGTTTCTATTTTTAAGTAATATATGTAATATTCATATATGAATTCAACGGGTACGCAATTTATGAAATGGAGGCTATGTAATCATATGAAGTAACACTTTTAAGTAGCTAACTACAATATCCATTTCTTTTTGTGCACCTCTACACTAAAACGTCAATGCATTATGTTTGAAGTAAATAACCAATGGCACTAAATTATCTATTTACACGAGAAATACATAGGCTGAGCGTTTGATCCTTTTTTTGTGAACACGCCACTACACCCGTACGATTGGCCGCGCCCATGTGAACGTCCAAGTTATCGGCGCATCATCCCGAGTTATTGTTTTTTTTTCTGGGGTGGACTTCACACCAGTTAGTAACTACTGACGTGTGCCCCGAGTACACAGTCTAGCATGACCTTCCCGCTAGCACGGTCCAAAATTAGTTGAAACTGGATACGAATGATCCCGCGGGCGGCAAAATCTCCCGCCTCCTTCTAAAATTTCCGCCACCTCTAGCATGCGAAATCCCCCTTTTGTCCTTGGTGCACGGAGACCAACAGTTAAAATACCACCCTCATCTCCATGATAGGTCGGGGCTGCTTTGGAAACTTCTGGTTCCCCCCACTACACGGCACCCCCATTTCCTCTCCCCCTCCCGCAAAAACGACTAACTCCACAGCACCAGAGCATCTTACATCACACCGTCTGCATTTCATCGCCTCTTTCTCCCTCCCTCTCGAAACCCTAGACTGCTCATCCACCGACGTACAATAGCCCATTCATCGCCAACAAGGCGTCCACCTCGCCGGATCTGCTCATGCCGCATCTACCCTCCCACCTCCCCTAGAAACAAGTAGACTGCTCATCCACCATCTGCATTACAGCCCATTCAAGGTCGACCTTGTCCACGGCGCCGGATCTGCTTCATGTAATCTCGTCAACCGCCACAAGATCTGCAGCTGCTCATTCAGATTCCCCTAACGGAGACGCTTCGTCCACACCCCCAGGAGCCGCCCCACCGACGCCCCCATCGACGGCCTCTAATCCTCTTCGCAGACACCTTCCTCAACCCTACCGAAGCCGCTTCACCGACACCTTCCTCAACCCTACCGGAGCCGCTTCGCCGACACCAGCGTCAACCCTACCGGAGTAGCTTCACCTATACCATTCTCAACCCTACCGGGGCCGCTTTGCCAACTCACAAGTCCACGGCCTCAGATCCGCTTCCTCGCACCCTCATCCAACCTACCGGAGCAGCTTCTGACGCCCCGTCCACGGCCGCAGATGTAATGCCCCGGATCCGATGCGCCAGGTGTCTGCCAGTTATTCGCCATCATTGCCATGTCATTTGCTTGCGTGTTGCATTTTATCATGTCATCATGTGCATCTCATTTTGCATACGTGTTCGTCTCATGCATCCGAGCATTTTCCCCGTTGTCCGTTTTGCAATCCGGCGCTCCTATGCCCGCCGGCGTTCCCCTTTTGTCTCCTGTTGTGTGCGGGTGTTAAACGTTCTCGGAATGGCCCGAGGTTTGCCAAGCAGCCTTGGTACACCACCGGTAGACCGCCTGTCAAGTTTCGTGCCATTTGGAGTTCGTTTGGTACTCCAACGGTTAACCGGGTAACCACAAAAGCCCCTTTCGTCTTGCAGCCCAACACCCTTCCAAAGTGGCCCAAAAACCCATCTAACTCCCCTCCATGCTTTCGATCGTTCGATCACGATCATGTGGGCGAAAACCGCTCCTCATTTGGACTCTCCTAGCTCCCTCTACCTATAAATATGTGCCTCCCCCCGAAATTCGCGGATGAATCCTTCCCTAACCCTAGCTTTTTCCCCTGCGCGCCTCCGCGCCGTTCGCCGCCGCCTCAAGGCCTCTCCCTCGCGCTTTGCCCACGATCCAAGGCCGCCCGTCCGGAGCTCGCCCGTCCGCCTCGCGACCCGTCACCGCCTCCTGCCACCGGGCGCCCGAGGACCAGCACAGCCAGCGGCTCCACCGCCCACCTCGGACCTCGCCGTCGCGCCGCCCTCGCCGTCGCCTCCGGCCGCCCGCTAGCCTCGCCGCAGGTCGGCAGCCTCGCCGGATCCGGGGAAGGTGGATGAGATCCACCAACCCCGGGAACCAAACGTCCTCGGCCCACGCCGTACCGCTCCATCCCGGAACGACCCCGTCTAGCTTTTTCCCCGAGGTGATTTTTTGCATGTCCCCAGATCTGCAGTAATTATCATGCCATGTTCATCGCATCGTATCTCTGCATCCGTAGCTCCGTTTCGTGCGTGTAATATGTAAAATTGTTCGCCTCAACGAGTACATCATTTCATTCCATTGCACCGTGTTAATTTGAGCACATCTTGATGCCTGAATCATCGTCGCAAGAGTGCTTCATAATGTTTTCTACTGTCTGTTAACAAAACGAGCTCTTTTGTCATTTTTGCCATGATTGATGTGTGCATCCTATGAGGTTGATGTCTAGATGTGTTTTGATCTACGCCATGCCATATTTAAAGTGGTGTTTGCCATGTATTTTTGTGATCAATGTGGTGACTAGCACAACCATGCAAACTAGGCATCGTGATGTTGCTGATTTTAGTCCCTGTTCTGCTGTTATTTTGATGCCATGTAAACTTGATGCTACAGAGAGATCCATGCATATTTTGAGATACTTCAGTAGGTATGTTTACAACATATGGTTATTCTCTATCTATTCATGCCCCTAGTTGCAATTATAGAGTAGCCTAGCATGTCATTTTCGTGCTCTACTTTTGCTTCAAAATGTTTCCGGGCAGATTGTTTACATGTTATTCAATTTTGCCAAGGTTGTTGTAGCTGATCCTTGCATGCTATGAACTTGTTCTTGCCTTTTTTTTTGTTTCATAAACATTTATTCTTGATGATTATATGCTTATCTTGTCATGCAATGACTTGTGGTGAGTGAATCAAGTTTGTTTAGTAGGGTACTCGTTGTTGCTGTTTTGCTATGCTGAATCTGTTATTTCGTAATGCTATATAAACATGTTTCTACTAGTCATTCTATGCATAATCTGGAGATGATCACTAAACATGTTTTGTTCTACATGTCATTCTCTATCCATCCATGCCCCTGGTTGCATTTATAACTTGCTGTAGATTGTTGTAATCTTGATCCAAAGTTGCTTGATAATGTTGCTGTCAGCCTGTTAACATTAAGTTCAGTTGTTGCCATGTGTTTTGCTAGTGATCCATACACCCTATGGACTTGCTCTTGCCATGATTAGCTTCACAAATATGTCTTCTTACTATTGGGTGCCTTTCTATGCCATGTAATGATCTGTAGTGAGTTGCATAAGCTCATCTACATGCCTTCATAATTCTGTTTCTGCCATGTATGAATCTGTATTATAACTTGCTATGTTTACATGGGTGCCACCATATTTTCTCGTCCTTTTTGGCTCATGGTCAGTAAAGGACTTTTGATCTATTCAATTAGTAGATTCATTCCATTCCTTTTTTTGCCATGATAAGTTCCTGTAACATGTTGTTTGATAGCTCTAAACATTGCAACCTGATGTTATTTTCTGCAAAGTCTGAATTGTTATTACTTGCAATCTTGCCATGTGCATTTGAGCATGTTCAAGTGATTTCTGGAGTTAGCTCAGTGTTCATGTTTTGTTATACTTTACATTTACTTCATATACATGCCTTCTTTTATCATGTTGGAGTGCTGTAGCATATTGTTTTGATGCTTGCAATATGCCTAGTTGCTGTTTTGGACAGCTTGTCCTTTAAACTTGTTTCATGTGTGTTGAACCGTTGCTCCGTTTTGAGTGTGCTTTATATGAAACTTGCTTGATTTTGCATATAGTTTCATATTATCATGTTGCATCCTTGTTTTGAGGTGTTTGCTTGATGTTTGGGTGCATTTTGCATCAATGCCATGTTTAACTTGTTTTGCTCATATCTTCTAGGCCGTAGCTCCGAATTAGATGAACTTTATATGTAACTTGACTAGGATCTCGTGTAGATCATCGTTGTCCATCTTAACTTGCTGTTTAACAACTTGAACATAAGGTTTATTCAGATCTGGACCAACTTCGAAATTTGCATATGATGACTTACCGGATTTGTTATATGTTGTTCCCGGCCTCATTTAAACTTGCCTTGATGTGTTGCTCTTGTTTGCATCATCCCTTGCCAAGAGTAGCTTCATGTAGCCGTGTCATGCATCATGCTTGTTGTGCATCATGCCTTGTTCATGTGTGCTGTGTTTACTATGTTGTGTGCTTCTTGATAGTTCCTGTTGCTATGCGATCGTGAGGATTCGTTCGCTCACGCTTGGTTCGGCTTCATCCGCTCGTCTTCTTCATGGACTCGTTCTTCTTCCTAGCGGAATTTCGTGCAAGATGACCGCTACCCTGGATCTCACTACTATCATTGCTATGCTAGTTGCTTCGTTCTATCGCTTTGCTGCGCTACCTATCACCTGTTTATCAAGCCTCCCATATTGCCATGAACCTCTAACCTTTGACACCTTTCCTATGCAAACCGTTGCTTGGCTATGTTACCGCTTTTGCTCAGCCCCTCTTATAGCGTTGCTAGTTGCAGATGAAGTTGAAGATTGCTCCATGGTGGACAGGATTTTGATTGGGATATCACAATATCTCTTATATTATTAATGCATCTATATATTTGGTAAAGGGTGAAAGACTCGGCCTTTTTGTTCGGTGTTTTGTTCCACTCTTGCCGCCCTAGTTTCCGTCATACCGGTGTTATGTTCCTGGATTTTTCGTTCCTTACACGGTCGGGTGATTTATGGGACCCCCTTGACAGTTCGCTTTGAATAAAACTCCTCCAGCAAGGCCCAAACTTGGTTTTACCTTTTGCCTCACCACCACCTATACCCTTCCCTTGGGTCGGCCAACCCAAGGGTCATCTTTATTTTAGCCCCCCCCCCCAGGCCAGTGCTTGTCTAAGTGTTGGTCCGAACCAGGCAGACTGCGGGGCCACCTCGGGGCAACTCAAGGGCTGGTTTTACTCGTAGGCTGACCTATCCGGTGTTGCCCTGAGAACGAGATATGTGCAGCTCCTATCGGGATTGTCGGCGCATCGGGCAGCTTTGCTGGTCTTGTTTTACCATTGTCGAAATGTCTTGTAAACCGGGATTCCGAGTCTGATCGGGTCTTCCTGGGAGAAGGTATATCCTTCGTTGATCGCGAGAGCTTGTCATGGGCTAAGTTGGGACACCCCGCAGGTATAATCTTTCGAAAGCCGTGCTCGCGGTTATAGGCAGATGGGAATTTGTTAATGTCCGGTTGTAGATAACTTGACACCAGATCCGAATTAAAACGCATCAACCGCGTGTGTAGCCGTGATGGTCTCTTTTCGGCGGAGTCCGGGAAGTGAACACGGTTTCTGGGTTATATTTGACGTAAGTAGGAGTTCAGGATCACTTCTTGATCATTGCTAGCTTCACGACCGTTCCGCTTGCTCTCTTCTCGCTCTTATTTGCATATGTTAGCCACCATATATGCTTAAACGCTGCTGCAGCCTCACCACTTTACCCCTTCCTTTCCCTTTAAGCTTTGCTAGTCTTGATACCCATGGTAATGGGATTGCTGAGTCCTCGTGGCTCAAAGATTACTACAACAACAGTTGCAGGTACAGGTTATGCGATGATCATGATGCGAGAGTGATGCTTGCTTGCGTTGAGTTCTTCTTCTGCTTCTTCGATCAGGGATAGGTTCCAGGTCGGCAGCCTGGGCTAGCAGGGTGGATGTCGTTTGAGTTTCTGTTTTGTTGCATCCGTAGACGGATGTTGCTCTTATGTATGGTGATGTTGTATTCGTGTGGCATTGTATGCCTCTTGTATGTATCCCCATCTTTTATGTAATGTTGATGTAATGATATCCACCTTGCAAAAGCGTTTCAATATGCGGATCTATCCTTGGTGGGACCTTCGAGTTCCTTTTGGATAGGGTCGCATATTGGGCGTGACAGCAGATCCGCATCGTCGACACCACCCTTAACCCAACCACCGGAGCAGCTTCTGACGCCCCGTCCACGGCCGCAGATCCGCATCGTCGACACCATCCTTAACCCAACCACCGGAGTAGCTTCTGACGCCCCGTCCACGGCCGCAGATCCGCGTTGTCGACACCATCCTTAACCCAACCACCGGAGCAGCTTCTGATGCCCCGTCCATGGCCACAGATCCGCTTCGCCCACACCGTAGTCCACCCTACCGGAGCCGCTCCACAAACACCCAACTCGACGGTTCTAGATCTCCTTACCGGACCCTGACAGCCAGCGCAGCGTCATCATCCTCGATGTTTCTAACCTAATTCCCACCGTCTGGAGAGATGCCAAGCACCCGCCACGGCCTAGGTACTTGTCACCTTTAAACCCGTCCCAAAGATCACCGCCCGATGTACTTCAAATATACTAACCGGTCATTTGTTACTGTTATGCAGCTAGCAAAACTACAAGGACGATGTTTCTTCCGGATCTAACAGCTTGGCCAACCAAGATCCTGGATCGAGGCATTGCTATGATCTTGTAAGCGCGTCTCTCTCTTGTATTGTTCTGCCCGCCAAATGCTTTGCTAGGATTTTCGACCAGTAATCCCTTTGTGCAGACATTTATTTCTACTACTGGCTGCTAAATTAGATATGTAGATTTCATACATGATACTACCTCGTACCTCCGTTCCTAAATATAAGACTTTCTAGAGATTCCACTATAGGCTACATACGAAGCAAAATGAGTGAATCTACACTCGAAAATGCATCTATATACATCTGTATGTGGTCCATACTAGAATCTCTACAAAGACATATATTTAGGAACAGGGGCAGTACATTACACAAAATCATAGGTGGCAAGTAGGAATTCCAGTGCACTACATTAGGCTCCCTTAGAGTGCATGCCAGTCCAGCATACAGAGTCACGGCTAGTTTATGGTACGGACACAATCGTTAATTGCTGGTTTAAATATGCGCAAGGGATATGCAATGTAGTATCATGTAGAGATATCTGAAATTAGCCGTGTCAACTTGCAGATAGGGTTACACAATGAAAAAGTACAAGATGTATGTGGCAATTTCATGGCACATCTCAAAAAAAAGGAGAGGCAGCGGTGACCCTATACAGTGTGCTATGGTACGTCACTCCTCCATTGCAATCATCGTGACATGTTATTTGTATGCCAGTTCTATTAGCCAAGTTTCTTAGGGACAGTTATTACGAGCTGTCCTAAGAAAATAAGCACCTGTGAATATAAAGCTCCATGTAATACGCCAACCAGTTCTTTTCATTGCGTTTTCAGCTTATCTTTGGTATGATCAGTGGAAAGTCTAGATTGCATTATATATATTTTTCATTTTGCTGCCCATATGGAAATTAATTTGACTTGCAAACATCACAAATTGAACACAAGGTCAGTAATTACTATGATAGGAAAATGCACCATCACTATTTGCTCAAAATGCAAATACAAAGATACCATCTACTTGGCACAATCTACTTTGGTCAATGTTTTCCATAGAGATCACATTGCCTAATTTAAACGAAGAACGCATGACCCACATTTAAATGAAGAACAATTATTTGTTGAAATTCGATGGTCCAAGTGGCTGGTTATTATCATATAGCAGCACCACACGAAAGCATCATATAGCAGCAGCAGCAGCTCATAGCAACTCATCATACAAAGCAGCGATGCGCAATTCATCATATACCAGTAGCAGCTCATAGCAATTCATCGTATAGCAGCACCAGGAGCAGCTCATAGCAATTCATCATATAGCAGCAGCAGAAGCAGCTTGCAGCAACTCATCATATAGCAGCAGCAGCTCATAGCAATTCATCATATAGCAGCAGCAGCTCATAGCAACTCATCATACAGCAAAGAGCAGCTCATAGCAATTCATCATATAGCAGCAGGAGGAGCAGCTCATAGCAATGCATCATATAGCGGCAGCAGAAGCAGCTCATAGCAATTCATCGTATAGTGGATCGTAATGAAAATTTGGCAAAAATCGGAGGACATCCTCACCTTGTTGGATGAGCTCATCCTTCAACAAAGACATCAAGGCCATGGCCCGGGAGGAGGAGGGGGAACAAGGTGCCTTCTGTCGCAGGTGGCATCGATTGTAGTTGTGCAATACCACGGAGTAGTGCGTTGGATGAACCACATGGAGCACTTTGGAGACCATGAGAATGAGGGGCGGCGCCAGAGGAGGAGCAGCCAGGAGATTTGCCCTACCCACCGGCCATGTAGCCTAGCTGGACATAGCATCATCGAGGACCGGGCGAGATGGGACCGATGTGACGGCTCATTGGAGGAACCCTAGTGCTGCAGGCAGGGATTGAGGTAGAGGAAAGGGGAGAGGAGATGCAAGCGGCGGGGCAATGAATGCTTGCGTGTTTGTTTTTACTTGAGGGTCTGTGACACAAAGGCCAGCTTGCATTTTGAGTGTAATATAGGCGGAACAATGAGTCATTTCACTATTCCCCTTCCCTTCAATTTTTAGTGAGGTTCTACCCGAAACACCCTCCTCCAAAGCGAAATTAGTTAAGCCCAAGCCCATAACTCAAAAATGACTTCTTTACATCTTTTATGGCTTATTTTGACAATATACCCTGAAAAGGCGGAATCGAACTGGCCCTTAACCTGCAATTCAATTGTGCGTGCAATGATGAATCACTCATGCCTGCTATCTGTACATTTAGGCATCATCATACATGGCATAACCTAATACATGTGCATTCCATTGTAGAATCTGGAATATGCAATGTTTATGTTAGTTCATACGTTGCACATGATGTTTAAATGCCCTTAAATCTGGTCACCAAGTGATGGTCTTTAAGCCTCCTTCTTTGCTTCTTTTCTTGATATGTAAGATTTGCTCACACATCTGCTCAATTGCTTGTTTGCATCAGCCAGCCATACTAGGATTGTTTGCTTTGATTACTTGTTGTTCTTGACCTAACACTCTAACAGAGCTTGTCAACGATTTAAACACTAAGGGCTGCTGTAGTGGGGCCTTGTCTAACTCATAAGTGAATAAAGGTTTGGCTGTACACTACAAAGAGGGCTCTCCAAGAGTACCTGGAGATCCAGTTCGAAGGTATGCCTAGTTTTTACATAGTGCAGACATAGTAAATGCTCATTTCATTGTTTGCAAGTGCAAGAGATGCGTCATGTTTCATTATGTGGTGTTGTTTTGTTATAATCTCATCCTTTTGTGTTCACAGACTGGAAAGTATGCATATTTATCTTCCAAGGAGACGAGTAACTAGTTTGTGTCACCTTGCAGAGGGGGTGCAATGAAGATAAGATTGAGGATTTTCAAGTACAAGATGTTAGGAAGGAGCCTTGCAAGAGAACTAGGAGCTGCACTGAGCCTCTTCAACCTGCTAAGGTAAGTCACTGTATGCAACTCAACAGTTCAATTCCTTGTTTGTTTCAGGCATAGTTAATTTTCTCTTTTCAATTGCTTTATTTGTCCTCACTTAATGAGATGCCCAAATAATTATGCCTGATGTTCGGTACTTGTATCACTATTAGTTGACATAATTAAAGGCCTTACCATTTAATTACTCTGCCGAAGTGTGACTGAAGCTTTGAAGTCTATTAACCAACTATTATTGCATGAGGCTCACAATCTAGTTTATACTACGCTAATGATTGCATAGTTTTGCCTGCTGTAGTATGTTTGTATGAAACCCTCTGATGTTCATTATGCTCCCTAAGACTTTAATTGAGGTACAGAATGGCCAACTGCTTGCTTACTTATACGCAACGTGTTGTCTAAATTTGTAACTTGTCTGTGTTTTCGATTGGGCCCCAACATCATGCTCCTCTAGTGAGCTAAGAGGGATTTCTGTATGCAGGCTGCACAGACTATCTTTTTTATAATTTTTAAAATATCACCTGCTTATGCGTCATGACATGTAACATTTTTTTTGTGAAAGTGATGTGTAACATTATTGCTAGTCATGTTTTTCCATGTAGTACAAAATAGTGTCTTGTTCGCTTCACTGTTGTAACTATATTTTTGCCCTAGTCATGTGTACTTAGAGAAACATTTCAGGATGAAGTGACATCAACACAAAAATCTCTGACGAAAGGCGGCATGGCCGTTACCGAATGATTATGGATTGGAATTGGAATGTGCTGATGTTCTCGAGCATCAACTAGAGGTGGCAAGAAAAAACATGTACATGATTGTCAACGTATAATCAACAAGTTGAGACTGGACATGCAGGTATTAGATGCAGGAGCCAGAAAAATGAAACAAGACACTGAGGTAACCATGAAGGAATTGGAGATTTTGCAGACTGAAATTTGTGCTGTCTGAATCCGGACAATCCTATTTTCTGAAGAGATTATAGTTCAAATGTAGTTAAGTTGATGCGCGTCCATGATGTATGAGCCGTATTTGCCCAGTGTATGTAATTTGTTGTTTGTGTATGCTTTATTATCACATGTGCCGTACCATAATGCCCAGTGGATATAATCGGCTGTAATTTCTTTATTGTATAGTGTAGGATTATTCTACCTTTCTATGCCTTGATCTCTTTGTTGTATAGTGTATGCTTTTTAGAGGTGATAGTATTGAGTAGGATAATTCTTTGAATATGCTATATCGTTCAAACGGGGGCCAACTCGCCCGACCATGGGCCTTCTACGTCTCATAGGATCCATGGGCCTTCTACGTCTCGTAGGATCCATGGGCCTTCTACTTCTCGCAGTGTCCATGGGCCTTCTACGTCTCGCAGTGTCCATGGGCCTTCTACGTCACGTAGGATCCATGGGCCGCCGACTCATTTATGGGTCTTGTACTGGCCTTTAATGGGCCGTAGACGGGCCTATAATGGAAATCGTACGTTTTATTGGCTGACCATAACAGGCCGTTAATAGGCCGTATTTGGTGATGCTATGAAAATGGCCCAACAGACTAACGGACCACAAACGGGCCGACTGTAATGACGGGCTGAATTTGGCCCACAAGCAGAAAATGACAGTAACGGGCCGTAAGTAACCGAATGCTGCAAATGAGCCCAAGAATAAATGGGCTCTGAGAAGGCCGAAAGATAACATGGGTTGGAAACGGCCCAATCAATAACGGGCCCTTAATGGGTATAAAGTGATACACTTTGTTCATTACGGGCCGATTTCACCACGGGCCGTTAATGGGTCTAAAGTAATACCTTTGTTCATTGCGGGCCAGTTTCACCACGGGCCGTTAATAGGCCAAGAGTTACATAGGGCCTCATATGGGCCGAAAGACGTCATGGGCCATACATGGGCCAGAAGTGAAAACAGGATGGAATCATATTGGATGGCCCAGATGACACTACTGGGCCTAATTCGGATAGGGCGTAATGGGCCTTGGGTTAGTGGGCTGTAAATGGGCTATATGCGAACAGGCCGTTAACAGGCTTTCCATGGGCCGGCCCGTCACCGTTTGACCAAGTCAAACGGGACGGCCTTTTCACAGGAATGGGCCTCTATTGGGCCGAGCCACGTGTTGACGTATCATAGGCGCCTTCTATCCAATGAGTGGATGACATCTGTCCCAACAATGAGCCGACACATGTTTCCTCCAGCCAATGATGATTTTACACATGGAAAATTCCCATTGGTCGGGGCTGTTAACGGGTTATCGGATCCAAAACCCGACCCGATAGCTTAACGGCGTTCCGTTATGGTGGATGCCACGTGTCGGTCACCCTTGACGAAAGCACTTCTGTGACCCGCGATTTATCGTCATGGAAGTGGACACTTCCGTGATGATAATTTTGGTTATGTCATGGAACACTTCTACGATAGCATGGGTATGACTATCTTGATTCTGTCATAATTTTTCATGGATGTACATGCATGACAAAAAACGCGACCTACTGTGACAAACATGTATCATCACGGAAGTGTATTTTTTTTGTAGTGTAAGCCACAATCAAAGAATCAACGTTATGATAAGAGAGATTTTGTTGCTAGGAAGCACGGTAGGGAAAGAGAACCATGGGTTCGGAAACCCATGCCCTTTCCTCCTAAACCATCCAAGACAAAGGATGACGAGGATTTTGAGTGCTTTGCTGAAATGATTAGACCTATCTTCTTACATATGCGCTTGACTGATATGCTTAAAGTAAATCCTTATGCTAAGTATATGAAGGATATCATTACAAATAAAAGAAAGATACCGGAAGCTGAAATTCCCACCATGCTTGCTAATTATACTTTTAAGGGTGGAATACCAAAGAAACTTGGAGACCCTGGGGTACGAACTATACCATGCTCCATTAAAAGAAATTATGTTAAAACTGCTTTATGTGATCTTGGAGCCGGTGTTAGTCTTATGCCTCTATCTTTATATCGTAGACTTGAATTGAATAGGTTGACACCTATTGAAATATCTTTGCAAATGGCTGATAAATCAACTGTTATACCTGTCGGTATTTGTGAGGATGTGCCTGTTGTGGTTGCAAACGTCACTATATTAACGGACTTTGTTATTCTTGATATTCCCGAGGACGATAGTATGTCGATTATCCTTGGTAGACCCTTTTTGAATACTGCAGGGGCTGTTATTGATTGCAACAAAGGCAATGTCACTTTTCATGTTAATGGTAATGAGCATACGGTAAACTTTCCGAGGAAACAATCTCAAGTTCATAGCATCAATTCTATTGGACAAATTCCAACTATCATTATTGGAGGTTTTGAATTTCCTCTTCCTACTGTCAAGAAAAAGTATGATATTCTTATTGTTGGGGATGTTCATATCCCCGTTGAGGTAACCTAGTGTTATTCGAAATTTCTCCGGTTCCGTGTTATTCGGAATGAGTTTGTTAACAAGACTTGATCAACCTTGTTAGTGGATTCATTTTGATGATCATGAGATGGATGAAACTAGAAGGCACAACCTTCTGTACCCACTTTTTACTTTCTGTTATTTAGATTAAATAAAGAAAAAATAGTGTTATCTGTCTGTTTTCTGAATTATCCGTGCAATAAAAAATATCCCGAAAATAAAAGTGCTCCAAATGCCCTGCAAATTTAGTATGATTTTTTATGGAATATTTCAGGATTTTAGGCACTAAAAACACTGCAGGAGGGGCAAGCACCAGGCCACGAGGGTGGAGGGCGCGCCCACACCTCCTGGGCGCGTCCCCCTGTCTCGTGGGCCCACGGTGGCCCCCCTCCACTTATTCCTGCACCCACACACTACATCTTCTTCCCAAAAAAAACCCGTCCAGCTCAAGCACGAGTTCTAGCTCATTTTGCTGCGATTTTCGATCTCCTTGCTCAAAGCTCCATTCACAAAACTGCTTTGGAGATTGTTGCTTGGTATGTGACTCCTCCATTGGTCCAATTAGTTTTTGTTCTAGTGCTTTATTCATTGCAAATTTTTGCTGCATAGGTGACCCTGTTTTTGAGCTTGCATGTCAAATTTATGAGGTCCCAAGCAATTTTAATGCATGATATAGGCTCTAGGCACTTGTAGGAGTAGTTTCTACCAATATTGTTTAGTTTTATTCATTTTCATTTTGAAGTTACCAAAATTTCAGAAATTTTCAGAAAATGTTAAGGAGATTTTTGAGGGGCTCTTCTAGCCAAGGCTCCTAGGAAAAACAAGCTAAAGAGAAGGAAAAGGCCAAGTATAATCTTCCTCGCATAGCGGAAGTACGGCCGTGTGAATGGCCCTATGACAATTTCTTGAGAGAAGCCGGAATTTATGAAGACTTCTATTCTTTGATTGAAAATGCAGGCCTCGCCGACTTCCTCCACGACCGGATCGATCAATATCTCTTACTCACCAATACTTTCGTTCAGAACTTTTATTATTATCCTAAGAAGTCACCGCCTTCAGTATCATTTCATTTATATGATGAATTCAGGGAAATGTCTTTACATAATTTTTGCGCGGTATGTAGGATACCCTTTGAGGGAAAATTAGATGAACCACATCGTAAAGATGTGGATGGCTTTGACAACACTATTACTGTAGGGGATCCAAAGAAGGGTTCCGATGCGAGAATCTCTAGCATACACTTTCCTGTTTTATGCTACTTTGCCATATTTGCTAGTAGATGCTTAATTGGTCGTGGAAATAGTGGAAACTTCAGTGTTCCTGATATTATTATTCTTCACCATGCCTTGTTTGGTGATAATAGTTTTAGTATGGGTGCCATCATTGCTAAACGGCTAAGCCTGAACCGTACAAAAGGCCCCATCTTTGGAGGTATCTATGCTGCATGTCTTGCTAAATATTTTGAGATACCTATTAGGCACCATGAGAAAGAGGAGTAAATATTGCCTCCTTACATTTTAGATTACAGGAGCATGGTAGCGCATGAGTTTATTGTTGACAACGAAGATAAGATGCTTCTGTATAACCTGAGATTTAATAAGAAACACAATGAGACTATTATTCTGCCTGCGCCTCTGTTGTTTTAATTGACTGCAGTTAATTATCTTGTCTCGTCAGAAGCGGTGTACGCTCATCGAGGACAGGCATCCGCTCCAGAGCCTGAGCCAGAACCTCCACTGGACCCTTATCGTCCATCATCTTATCAGTGGGATCCGGAGGAGATCGCTAGTCAGTGGTATCCTGATGACACCCCTCAGTACACCAGGGAGAGTAGCTGCAGTCCTTGGCATTAGAACAACTTAGGCCAAAAGCCTAAGCTTAGGGGAGTACGTATTTCTCACCAACTTTACATTCATGTTCACACACTATTCTAGTTGTCCGTGCTCATACTCTTTCATTGTATTATCCATGTTAGTTTATTTTAATTTTCTAGCTTTCTTCTTGTGTGTTTGATAAACCTTAAGAAAAACCAAAAAAATTAGTTAGTTTAATTTCAATGCTTGTAGTAGAAATTAAAATGAAAACCCAAAAAGATTTCTCGTTCTTCTTCTTGCTTGTTGGGAGCTTTCCCGTGTAAATAGTTTTATTTTCTTTTCTTTCCTTTGCTGGTCGAGAGTAGAAGACCATATTAAAATTGTTTAGTGGCTCTCATATGCATGATTGTTTATTTAACTTAGAGCTCATATTACTTGTCTTCTCTCTTGAGTTGAATGCTTGCATATTCCAGCTTAGTCCAATGCACGTGCACTATTATTATTATACACATCGTTCGGTCGTGCAAGTGAAAGGCAATAATGATGATATATGATGGACTTATTGAGATGAGAAAAGCTGGTATGAACTCGACCTCTTTTGTTTTTGTAAATATGATGAGTTCATCGTTCCTGATTCAGCTTATTATGAAGTAAACATATTTGCAATGACCTTTAGAGATTAAAGTTGCTTGTGCCATGCTTGATTAGCTATGAGTTATAATGGTTTACCTTGCGTGCCAACATGCTATTAAAATGATTATGATGTGGTATGATGGGATGGTATCCTCCTTTGAATGAATTGAGTGACTCGACTTGGCACATGTTCACGCATGTAGTTGAAACAAAACATAGCCTTCACGATATTTATGTTCATGGTGGATTATATCCTACTCATGCTTGTACTTGGTGTAAATTAATTTTAATGCATGTTCATGACTGTTGTCGCTCTCTCAGTTGGTCGCTTCCCAGTCTTTTGCTAGCCTTCACCTGTACTAAGCGGGAACACTGCCTGTGCATCCAAACTCCTTAAACCCCAAAGTTGTTCCATATGAGTCCACCATACCTTCCTATATGCGGTATCTACCTGCCGTTCCAAGTAAATTTGTATGTGCCAAACTCCAAACCTTCAAATGAAATTTTGTTTTGGATGCTCGAGCAGCTCATGTTTCAACTAGGGATGTCTGTATCTTCCATGCTAGGTGGGTTATTCTCAAGAGGAGTGGACTCCGCTCCTCATTCACGAGAATGGGCCGGTAACCGGGATGCTTAGTCCCATGATCCAAAAAGAACAAAGCAAATCAATATAATCAAACAAAACTCCCCCAGGGTTGTTGTTAGTTGGAGGCACTAGTTGTTTCGAGCAAGCCATGGATTGATGCTTGTTGGTGGTGGGGGAGTATAAACTTTTACCATTCTGTTTGGGAATTGTCTATAATGCATGTACTATGGAAGATATCGCCATCTCATAGTTGTTGCGCTGATAGTGAAAGTATGCCGCTCAAAATGTTATTCATCTCTATTTTAAAATCGAGCTCTGGCACCTCTACAAATAGATGCTTCCCTCTGCGAAGGGCCTATCTATTTACTTTTATGTTGAGTCATCACCTTCTTATTAAAATGCACCCGCTGGAGAGCACACTATCATTTGCATTCATTACTATTTGTTTATATTGGGTATGACTTGACTGGATCTCTTTTACCATGAATTACAATGTTTAGGTCCTTGATCTTTAAAGGTGCTCTGCATTTATGTTTTGCGGTCTCAGAAAGGGCTAGCGAGATACCATTTTGTTATATCATATTATGATTGTTTGAGAAAGTGTTGTCATCCGAGTTTTATTATTATGGCTCGCTAGCTGATTATGCCATTGATATGAGTAATCGTGAGACCTAAGTGTTATTGTGAGTATGGTTAGTTCGTAATACTTGCTAAAACCTGAATGCTGGCTTTACATATTTACAACAACAAGAGTAAATAGAGTTTGTAAAAGTTTTTCTTTATCACTTTCAGTTTATCAACTGAATTGCTTGAGGACAAGCAAAGGTTTAAGTTTGGGGGAGTTGATACGTCTCCAACATATCTACTTTTCCAAACACTTTTGCCCTTGTTTTGGACTCTAACTTGCATGATTTGAATGAAACTAACCCGGACTGACACTGTTTTCAGCAGAACTGCCATGGTGTTGTTTATTGTGTAGAAAACAAAAGTTCTCGGAATGACCTGAAAATCCACGGAGATAAGTTTTGTAAAATATAAAAAAATACTGGTGAAAGAATCAAGGCCAGGGGGCCCACACCCTGTCCACGAGGGTGGCGCGCCCTCCCCCCTGGGCGCGCCCCCTGTCTCGTGGGCCCCCTGATGCTCCACCGACCTCAACTCCAACTCCATATATTCCGCTTTCATGAGACAAAATCGAGAGAAAGTTTCATCGCGTTTTACAATACGGAGCCGCCGCCAAGCCCTAATCTCTCTCGGGAGGGCTGATCTAGAGTCCGTTTGGGGCTCCGGAGAGGGGGATTCGTCGCCATCATCACCATCAACCATCCTCCATCACCAATTTTCATGATGCTCACCGCCGTGCATGAGTAATTCCATCGTAGGCTTGCTGGACGGTGATGGGTTGGATGAGATTTACCATGTAATCAAGTTAGTTTTGTTTGGGTTTGATCCCTAGTATCCATTATGTTCTGAGATTGATGTTGCTATGACTTTGCTATGCTTAATGCTTGTCACTAGGGACCGAGTGCCATGATTTCAGATATGAACCTATTATGTTTTCATGAATATATGCGAGTTCTTGATCCTATCTTGCAAGTCTATAGTCACCTATTATGTGTTATGATCCGACAACCCCAAGTGACAATAATCAGGATACTTCTCAATGATGACCATAGTTTGAGGAGTTCATGTATTCACTATGTGCTAATGGTTTGTTCCGTTCTCTATTAAAAGGAGGCCTTAATATCCCTTAGTTACCACTAGGACCCCGCTGCCACGGGAGGGTAGGACAAAAGATGACATGCAAGTTCTTATCCATAAGCACGTATGACTATATACGCAATACATGCCTACATAACATTGATGAATTGGAGCTAGTTCTGTGACACCCTATGTTATAGCTATTACATGAGGAATCGTGATCCGACATAATTATCCATCACTGATCCAATGCCTACGAGCTTTTCACATCTTGTGTTTCGCTTATTTACTTTTCCATTGCTCTTTGTTACAATTACTACAAAACTATTATCTTTACTTTTGCCACCGTTTACTATCATACTACTTTGCTACTAAATACTTTGCTGCGGATACTAAGTTATCCGGTGTGGTTGCATTGACAACTCAACTGCTAATACTTAAGAATATTCTTTGGCTCCCCTTGTGTCGAATCAATAAATTTGGGTTGAATACTCTACCCTCGAAAGTCGCTATTGCGATCCCCTACACTTGTGGGTTATCAAGGGCTGCTACTTTGCACTTTGCTAGGTAAACCTCGGTTGAGGGGCATGCATTCATAGCTTAGGATTACCTTCTTGACGACACGAGGGGCAAGCAATACCGTGCACTTTGCGAGATAGGTGCCACATCGAAGTTGCATTTCGTATTTGAACATCAAACCACCCTTTTCGTACATATATTTGGTCCACATGCCAGTGTGTTCGTGTTCTAACCCTCTCCCGCATCATTTTTCGCCAAATTTATGAACATTAGACAAGTCGGATGACGCAACACACACGGTTCACTCACACTAACCATGTGCCAGGCCGGTGCCCCTGCCACGCATATCCGCACAATACATTGGGATCCATGAGGCTTCCCCTCTCAAAAATATCTACCCGCATGTAGCTTTTTTCTGTTTGATAACACACGGTTTTTATGTTTCGACCGTGTGTGATGTTTCTTGTTCCCAATCCCACCTACATCCCTAGAAATATGCCCGCCTTGAGGGTTTTTCTGTTTCATAACATATTGTTGTTACCTCTGGACTGTGTGCGATGCACCATCATCCAAATTTTCAATAGCCCCGGCATTTCACTCCTGCATTTGACTCTCGCGTAATAAAATTTTCAGTAGCCACGTCATTTCCTCAAACACACCCCGCCCCCCTGCACACACACACACACACAACAAAACCTCCTCGGGCGCGCGCACGTGCACACACACACACACACACACCCTCCCTCGCTTGAAACCCTAGCAAGGTCGCCGCTGCCTCAAGGCCTCCATTATCAACATCTGACGGTTTGCCCGTGCAGCTTACCCACCGATCTCCATACCCAGGCTGCCCTGAGTTTTACGAGATGACGTCTGCCAAACGCCCACTTTCCCACAGATCCCCATCCCCACCCCCCAGTCCAGAGCGTCGCAGCCTAAGTCCTGTTACGTTTCCCGTGGAGCTCGAGGAGCGACTGGCCAAAAATAGGTGTATCGCGGTCTCTTCACCCGATGTCGCCGAGGAAGCTGACAACCATTACTGGCCGCAGACACTCAATCAACGGGCTAGAGTATGCGGGTATGTCGCGGACGCCAGCTACGACATCGAGGTCATCAACAGCGATGACCTGAGGCGGGCTATGTCACGAGTTAAGTGGCCCACCGACACGTCTCCAACGTATCTATAATTTTGATTGTTCCATGCTATTATATTACCCTTTTGGATGTTTATGGGCTTTATTTTACACATTTATATCATTTTTGGGACTAACCTACTAACCGGAGGCCCAGCCCATATTCTTTGTTTTATTGCCTGTTTCGATTTCAAGAAAAGGAATATCAAACGGAGTCCAAACGGAATGAAACCTTGACAACGTGATTTTTGGAAGATTATCATCCTGGAGACTTGGAGGTCAAGTCAGAAGATACTCGAGGAGCCCAGGAGATAGGGCCCCCCCCTGTATGCGCCCCTATCTCGTGGACCACTCGAGCACCACCCCGCCCCCGACCGACTTCTTTCGCCTATATAACCCTACGTACCCTAAAACCATCGAATATCAAGATAGATCATGAGTTCCACCGCTGCAAGCCTCTGTAGCCACCAAAAACCTCTCGGGAGCCCGTTCCGGCACCCTGCCGGAGAGGGAATCCATCATCGGTGGCCATCTTCATCATCCCGACGCTATCCATGATGAGGAGGGAGTAGTTCACCCTCGGGGCTGAGGGTATGTACCAGTAGCTATGTGTTTGATCTCTCTCTCTCGTGTTCCATCATTGCTAAACTGCTAAGCCTGAACCGTACAAAAGGCCCCATCTTTGGAGGTATCTATGCTGCATGTCTTGCTAAATATTTTGAGATACCTATTAGGCACCATGAGAAAGAGGAGTAAATATTGCCTCCTTACATTTTAGATTACAGGAGCATGGTAGCGCATGAGTTTATTGTTGACAACGAAGATAAGATGCTTCTGTATAACCTGAGATTTAATAAGAAACACAATGAGACTATTATTCTGCCTGCGCCTCTGTTGTTTTAATTGACTGCAGTTAATTATCTTGTCTCGTCAGAAGCGGTGTACGCTCATCGAGGACAGGCATCCGCTCCAGAGCCTGAGCCAGAACCTCCACTGGACCCTTATCGTCCATCATCTTATCAGTGGGATCCGGAGGAGATCGCTAGTCAGTGGTATCCTGATGACACCCCTCAGTACACCAGGGAGAGTAGCTGCGGTCCTTGGCATTAGAACAACTTAGGCCAAAAGCCTAAGCTTAGGGGAGTACGTATTTCTCACCAACTTTACATTCATGTTCACACACTATTCTAGTTGTCCGTGCTCATACTCTTTCATTGTATTATCCATGTTAGTTTATTTTAATTTTCTAGCTTTCTTCTTGTGTGTTTGATAAACCTTAAGAAAAACCAAAAAATTAGTTAGTTTAATTTCAATGCTTGTAGTAGAAATTAAAATGAAAACCCAAAAAGATTTCTCGTTCTTCTTCTTGCTTGTTGGGAGCTTTCCGTGTAAATAGTTTTATTTTCTTTTCTTTCCTTTGCTGGTCGAGAGTAGAAGACCATATTAAAATTGTTTAGTGGCTCTCATATGCATGATTGTTTATTTAACTTAGAGCTCATATTACTTGTCTTCTCTCTTGAGTTGAATGCTTGCATATTCCAGCTTAGTCCAATGCACGTGCACTATTATTATTATACACATCGTTCGGTCGTGCAAGTGAAAGGCAATAATGATGATATATGATGGACTTATTGAGATGAGAAAAGCTGGTATGAACTCGAGCTCTTTTGTTTTTGTAAATATGATGAGTTCATCGTTTCTGATTCAGCTTATTATGAAGTAAACATATTTGCAATGACCTTTAGAGATTAAAGTTGCTTGTGCCATGCTTGATTAGCTATGAGTTATAATGGTTTACCTTGCGTGCCAACATGCTATTAAAATGATTATGATGTGGTATGATGGGATGGTATCCTCCTTTGAATGAATTGAGTGACTCGACTTGGCACATGTTCACGCATGTAGTTGAAACAAAACATAGCCTTCACGATATTTATGTTCATGGTGGATTATATCCTACTCATGCTTGTATTTGGTGTAAATTAATTTTAATGCATGTTCATGACTGTTGTCGCTCTCTCAGTTGGTCGCTTCCCAGTCTTTTGCTAGCCTTCACTGTACTAAGCGGAACACCGCTGTGCATCCAAACTCCTTAAACCCCAAAGTTGTTCCATATGAGTCCACCGTACCTTCCTATATGCGGTATCTACACCGTTCCAAGTAAATTTGTATGTGCCAAACTCCAAACCTTCAAATGAAATTCTGTTTTGTATGCTCGAGCAGCTCATGTTTCAACTAGGGATGTCTCGATCTTCCATGCTAGGTGGGTTATTCTCAAGAGGAGTGGACTCGCTCCTCATTCACGAGAATGGGCAGTAACTGGATGCCCAGTCCCATGATCCAAAAAGATCAAAGCAAATCAATATAATTAAACAAAACTCCCCCAGGGTTGTTGTTAGTTGGAGGCACTAGTTGTTCGCAAGCCATGGATTGATGCTTGTTGGTGGTGGGGGAGTATAAACTTTTACCATTCTGTTTGGGAATTGTCTATAATGCATGTACTATGGAAGATATCGCCATCTCATAGTTGTTGCGTTGATAGTGAAAGTATGCCGCTCAAAATGTTATTCATCTCTATTTTAAAATCGAGCTCTAGCACCTCTACAAATCCATGCTTCCCTCTGCGAAGGGCCTATCTATTTACTTTTATGTTGAGTCATCACCTTCTTATTAAAATGCACCCGCTGGAGAGCACACTATCATTTGCATTCATTGTTATTTGTTTATATTGGGTATGACTTGACTGGATCTCTTTTACCATGAATTACAATGTTTAGGTCCTTGATCTTTAAAGGTGCTCTGCATTTATGTTTTGCGGTCTCAGAAAGGGCTAGCGAGATACCATTTTGTTATATCATATTATGATTGTTTGAGAAAGTGTTGTCATCCGAGTTTTATTATTATGGCTCGCTAGCTGATTATGCCATTGATATGAGTAATCGTGAGACCTAAGTGTTATTGTGAGTATGGTTAGTTCGTAATACTTGCTAAAACCTGAATGCTGGCTTTACATATTTACAACAACAAGAGTAAATAGAGTTTGTAAAAGTTTTTCTTTATCACTTTCAGTTTATCAACTGAATTGCTTGAGGACAAGCAAAGGTTTAAGTTTGGGGGAGTTGATACGTCTCCAACATATCTACTTTTCCAAACACTTTTGCCCTTGTTTTGGACTCTAACTTGCATGATTTGAATGGGACTGACACTGTTTTCAGCAGAACTGCCATGGTGTTGTTTATTGTGCAGAAAACAAAAGTTCTCGGAATGACCTGAAAATCCACGGAGATAAGTTTTGTAAAATATAAAAAAAATACTGGTGAAAGAATCAAGGCCAGGGGGCCCACACCCTGTCCACGAGGGTGGGGGCGCGCCCTCCCCCCCCCCCCTGGGCGCGCCCCCCTGTCTCGTGGGCCCACTGACGCTCCACCGACCTCAACTCCAACTCCATATATTCCGTTTCGCGGAGACAAAAATCAGAGAGAAAGTTTCATCGCGTTTTACAATACGGAGCCGCCGCCAAGCCCTAATCTCTCTCGGGAGGGCTGATCTAGAGTCCGTTTGGGGCTCCGGAGAGGGGGATTCGTCGCCATCGTCACCATCAACCATCCTCCATCACCAATTTTCATGATGCTCACCGCCGTGCATGAGTAATTCCATCGTAGGCTTGCTGGACGGTGATGGGTTGGATGAGATTTACCATGTAATCAAGTTAGTTTTGTTTGGGTTTGATCCCTAGTATCCATTATGTTCTGAGATTGATGTTGCTATGACTTTGCTATGCTTAATGCTTGTCACTAGGGACCGAGTGCCATGATTTCAGATATGAACCTATTATGTTTTCATGAATATATGCGAGTTCTTGATCCTATCTTGCAAGTCTATAGTCACCTATTATGTGTTATGATCCGACAACCCCGAAGTGACAATAATCAGGATACTTCTCGGTGATGACCATAGTTTGAGGAGTTCATGTATTCACTATGTGCTAATGGTTTGTTCCGGTTCTCTATTAAAAGGAGGCCTTAATATCCCTTAGTTTCCACTAGGACCCCGCTGCCACGGGAGGGTAGGACAAAAGATGTCATGCAAGTTCTTTTCCATAAGCACGTATGACTATATTCGCAATACATGCCTACATTACATTGATGAATTGGAGCTAGTTCTGTGACACCCTATGTTATAGCTATTACATGAGGAATCGCATCCGACATAATTATCCATCACTGATCCAATGCCTACGAGCTTTTCACATCTTGTGTTTCGCTTATTTACTTTTCCATTGCTACTGTTACAATTACTACAAAACTATTATCTTTACTTTTGCCACTGTTTACTATCATACTACTTTGCTACTAAATACTTTGCTGCGGATACTAAGTTATCCAGGTGTGGTTGCATTGACAACTCAACTGCTAATACTTAAGAATATTCTTTGGCTCCCCTTGTGTCGAATCAATAAATTTGGGTTGAATACTCTACCCTCGAAAGCTGTTGCGATCCCCTACACTTGTGGGTTATCAAGGGGCTGCTACTTTGCACTTTGCTAGGTAAACCTCGGTTGAGGGGGCATGCATTCATAGCTTAGGATTACCTTCTTGACGACACGAGGGGGGCAAGCAATACCGTGCACTTTGCGAGATAGGTGCCACATCGAAGTTGCATTTCGTATTTGAACATCAAACCACCCTTTTCGTACATATATTTGGTCCACATGCCAGTGTGTTCGTGTTCTAACCCTCTCCCGCATCATTTTTCGCCAAATTTATGAACATTAGACAAGTCGGATGACGCAACACACACGGTTCACTCACACTAACCATGTGCCAGGCCGGTGCCCCTGCCACGCATATCCGCACAATACATTGGGATCCATGAGGCTTCCCCTCTCAAAAATATCTACCCGCATGTAGCTTTTTTCTGTTTGATAACACACGGTTTTTATGTTTCGACCGTGTGTGATGTTTCTTGTTCCCAATCCCGCCTACATCCCTAGAAATATGCAAGCCTTGAGGGTTTTTATGTTTCATAAAATAGTGTTGTTACCTACGGACTGTGTGCGATGCACCATCATCCAAATTTTCAATAGCCCCGGCATTTCACTCCTGCATTTGACTCTCGCGTAATAAAATTTTCAGTAGCCACGTCATTTCCTAAAACACACCCCGCCCCCCTGCACACACACACACACACACAACAAAACCTCCTCGGGCGCGCGCACATGCACACACACACACACACACCCTCCCTCGCTTGAATCCCTAGCAAGGTCGCCGCTGCCTCAAGGCCTCCATTATCAACATCTGACGGTTTGCCCGTGCAGCTTACCCACCGATCTCCATACCCAGGCTGCCCTGAGTTTCTGAGATGACGTCTGCCAAACGCCCACTTTCCCACAGATCCCCATCCCCACCCCCCAGTCCAGAGCATCGCAGCCTAAGTCCTGTTACGTTTCCCGTGGAGCTCGAGGAGCGACTGGCCAAAAATAGGTGTATCGCGGTCTCTTCACCCGATGTCGTCGAGGAAGATGACGACCATTACTGACCGCAAGCACTCAATCAGTGGGCTAGAGTATGCGGGTATGTCGCGGACGCAAGCTACGACATCGAGGTCATCGACAATGATGGCCTGAGGTGGGCTATGTCACAGGTTAAGTGGCCCACTGATACGTCTCCAACGTATCTATAATTTTTGATTGTTCCATGCTATTATATTACCCTTTTTGGATGTTTATGGGCTTTATTTTACACATTTATATCATTTTTGGGACTAACCTACTAACCGGAGGCCCGGCCCATATTGTTGTTTTATTGCCTGTTTCAGTATTTCGAAGAAAAGGAATATCAAACGGAGTCCAAACGGAATGAAACCTTCGGCAACGTGATTTTTTGGAAGATTATCATCCTGGAGACTTGGAGGTCAAGTCAGAAGATACTCGAGGAGCCCAGGAGATAGGGCCCCCCCCTACAGGGCGCGCCCCTGTCTCGTGGACCACTCGAGCACCCCCCCCCCCCCTGCCCCCCGACCGACTTATTTCGCCTATATAACCCTACGTACCCTAAAACCATCGAATATCAAGATAGATCATGAGTTCCACCGCCGCAAGCCTCAGAGCCACCAAAAACCTCTCGGGAGCCCGTTCCGGCACCCTGCCGGAGAGGGAATCCATCACCGGTGGCCATCTTCATCATCCCGACGCTATCCATGATGAGGAGGGAGTAGTTCACCCTCGGGGCTGAGGGTATGTACCAGTAGCTATGTGTTTGATCTCTCTCTCTCGTGTTCCCTCTATGGCACGATCTTGATGTATCCCGAGCTTTGCTATTGTAGTTGGATCTTATGATGTTTCTCCCCCTCTACTCTCTTGTGATGAATTGAGTTTCCGCTTTGAAGTTATCTTATCGGATTGACTCTTTTATGAGAACACTTGATGTATGTCTTGCCGTGTTTATCTGTGGTGACAATGGGATATCATGTGCCACTTGATGTATGTTTTGGTGACCAACTTGCGGGTTCCGCCCATGAGCCTATGCATAGGGGTTGGCACACGTTCTCGACTCTCCGGTAGAAACTTTGGGGCACTCTTTGAAGTACTTTGTGTTGGTTGGATGAATTTGAGATTGTGTGACGCATATCGTATAATCATGCCCACGGATACTTGAGGTGACAATGGAGTATCTAGGTGACATTAGGGTTTTGGTTGATTTGTGTATTAAGGTGTTATTCTAGTACGAACTCTTTTATAGATTGATCCGAAAGAATAACTTTGAAGTGGTTTCGTACCCTACCATAATCTCTACGTTTGTTCTTCGCTATTAGTGGCTTTGGAGTGACTCTTTGTTGCATGTTGAGGGATTTTTATATGATCTATCTAGTATGTTATTATTGTTGAGAGAACTTGCACTAGTGAAAGTATGAACCCTAGGCCTTGTTTCCTACCATTGCAATACCGTTTACGCTCACTTTTATCATTAGTTACCTTGCTGTTTTTATATTTTCAGATTACAAAAACCAATATCTACTATCCATATTGCACTTGTATCACCATCTCTTGGCCGAACTAGTGCACCTATATAATTTACCATTGTATTGGGTGTGTTGGGAACACAAGAGACTCTTTGTTATTTGGTTGTAGGGTTGTTTGAGAGAGACCATCTTCATCCTACGCCTCCTACGGATTGATAAACCTTAGGTCATCCACTTGAGGGAAATTTGCTACTGTCCTACAAACCTGTGCACTTGCAGGCCCAACAACGTCTACAAGAAGAAGGTTGTGTAGTAGACATCAAGCTCTTTTCTCTGGCGCCGTTGCCGTGGAGGTGAGTGCTTGAAGGTATATATTTAGATCTTGCAATCGAATCTTTTTGTTTCTTGTTTTATCACTAGTTTAGTTTATAAAAGAAAACTACAAAAAAATGGAGTTAAGTTTGTCTCTTACGCTTCGTCTTTTTAATATCTTTAGTGAGTTTGATGGAAAGGAAAATTGTGCCCAAGTGCTAGAAGAAGCGTGCATTAAAATGCTTGTTACTAAATCTTTGAATGATGAGCATGATTGCAATATTGTTAGTATAAACTCCTTGAATATCCATAGTATTAATGATGATTGCTCTAGTCATGATGAAAATATCTCTTATGAGCGTGTCAACTTTTGTGGAGTGCATGTTTGCATGAACACACCAAATAGAGAAGATATACATTGCAACAGGCATAAGCATTTAGAAACTAAATGGTTGCAAGAAAGGCTAGGTGTGAGTGCTGAAAATTTAAAATTCCTTTGCCGTACTTGTGAACTTTGCAATGAACGTGGTCATTTACATCTCCAATGCAAATTGTTTCATGACCGAATCGTGTCCAAAAATTGTGATGATTTGATTTCCCTTGCACATTATAATGAACTTAGTTTGCTTTTGGGTTATGAAGAATTGAAACGTTTACTTAAGGACCTTCCAGAATTTGCCCATAAGAAATTCCTTGATATTGATCTAGAAAAGATTTATTTGTATTGTGCGGAGAATTGCATTGAAAATCCTTATATTTCCAATTACCTAAAGAAAAGAAAGCAAATAGAAGATGATGAGAATACTAATGAAAGGGAAGAGACTTCCCAATATCCTCCTATTATTTCTTATGATGAATCAGGTGACGAGGAGGAGCTTTCTATTCAACCAATCTCATCAATAAGGAGCTCAAAGAGGAAGGTTGAACCCACACATAATGTGAAGAAGAAAAAGAAAAGAAGGAGCAAAAAAGGTAGAAAGTTATCCCTCCCAAATGATGTTGCTCCTACTACTCATTGTGATGATGATAATTGCTTTACTATTGGTGCTATCCATATTTTTAATGATGAGAGTGATTATGCTTATGATATGAAAGGGGTCAAGCTTGGGGAAGCTATGTTTGATGAGGATGAAATATTTGAGAATTTATTTGCTGAAATTAATGTTTGTCCCAAGCTTGGGGATGCTATGTTTAATGAAGATGATATTTTTAGCATCGCAAGTTTTGATATGCAAAGTTGTTATGATGATAGCATGCCTCCTACGTATGATGATTATATTGATGAAAATGGGTTTGGAAGAGTGTCAACTATAGGAAGTAGTGATCCCACTATTTTTGAGGATGTTGATTTTTATTGTGATGAATATGAAAGTGGATTTGGAAGAGTGTCAACTTTATTTAGTGATTCCACTATCTTGGGAGAGGTTTCAATCGATTATGACGAGAACGAAGTTGCTACTTATGATGATTATTGTGATGAAACTTATGCTATAAAAAGTAGTGATGATTATATTTACAAATCTTGTCATGATTATGATTACCCTTTTTCTGAAAATTACTCTTTTAATGTGGAAACAATATTTAGTGTTCAAGTCTCTTATGATACTCCCACTATTCCGAATGAGAAGAATTTTGCTTATGTGGAGAGTAGTAAATTTTTTATGCTTGTAGATCATGAAAAGAATGCTTTAGGTGCTGGTTATATTGTTGAATTCATTCATGATGCTACTGAAAATTATTATGAGGGAGGAACATATGCTTGTAGGAGTTGCAATAATATCAAGTTTCCTCTCTATGTGCTTCAAATCTTGAAGTTATGCTTGTTTTACCTTCCTATGCTTGTTGTTTATTGTTCTCATAAGTTGTTTGCTCACAAAATCCCTATGCATAGGAAGTGGGTTAGACTTAAATGTGCTAGTCATATGCTTCATGTTGCTCCCGTTATGTTTCAATTCTTATCTTTTATGTGAGCATCATTATCACCATCATGCCTAGCTAGAAAGGCATTAAAGAAAAACGCTTGTTGGGAGATAACCCAATATTTGTCATTACTGTTTTTGTGTATCCACATGATTATTCTACTGTAGTAATCATGTTTTATAGCTTTTGTTTCAATAAAGTGCCAAGTAAGACCTTTAGGATAGCTTACGGTGATAGTTGTGTTGATCCTGCTGAAAAAATCAGAAACTTTTGCACCCAGTAAATTAGTTTTGTTAATTCACAGAAACATGCTTCTGATCTGATTCGTTTTGCTCTGGATTGGTACACAGATTCCTTAGGCCTTCCTAATGTGGTAGGATTTTTGGAGTTCCAGAGGTATACGTTTGATACAGATCACTACAGACTGTTCTGTTTTTGACAGATTCTGTTTTCTATGTGTTGTTTGCTTATTTTAATGAATCTATGAGTAGTATCGAAGAGTATGAACCATAGATAAGTTGAAATACAGTAGATATTACACCAATATGAATTTAGAATAAGTTCATTACAGTACCTAAGTGGTGGTTTTATTTTCTTATACTAACGGAGCTTACGAGTTTTCTGTTGAGTTTTGTGTTCTGGAGTTTTCAAATTTTGGGTAAAGATTCGATGGACCATGGAATAAGGAGTGGCAAGAGCCTAAGCTTGGGGATGCCCAAGGCACCCCAAGGTAATATTCAAGGACAACGAAGAGCCTAAGCTTGGGGATGCCCCGGAAGGCATCCCCAATTTCGTCTTCATTCATCGGTAACTCTACTTGGAGCTATATTTTTATTCACCACATGATATGTGTTTTGCTTGGAGCGTCATTTTCTTTTGTTAGTATTTGCTTGCTGTTTGAATACAATACCAAGATCTGAAATTCCTTAATGTTAGAGAGTCTTCACATAGTTGCACAATTGTTCGACTACTCATTGATCTTCACTTATATCTTTCGGAGTAGTTTGTCATTTGCTCTAGTGCATCACTTATATCTTTTAGAGCATGGCGGTGGTTATATTTTGTAGAAATTGCTAGTATCTCATGTTTCACTTATATTATTTTGAGAGTGTTTTAGAACAGCATGGTATTTGCTATGGTTATAAAATTGGTCCTAGAATGGTAGGCATCCAAGTTGGGTATAATAAAAACTATCATAGAAAGTGAATTGGAGGCTATGATCGATCTGATACTTGATAATTGTTTTGAGATAGGGAGGTAGTGATATTAAAGTCATGCTAGTTGGGTGATTATGAATTTAAGGAATGCTTGTGTTGAAGTTAGCAAGTCCCGTAGCATGCACGTATGGTTAAAGTTGTGTAACAAATTTGAAACATGAAGTGTACCTAGCTTGTGCATCCTTATGAGTGGCGGTCGGGGACGAGCGATGGTCTTTTCCTACCAATCTATCCCCCTAGGAGCATGCGCGTAGTACTTGATTTTTGATGACTTCTAAATTTTTGCAATAAGCATATGAGTTCTTTTGACTAACGTTGAGTCCATGGATTATACACACTTTTACCTTTCCACCATTGCTAGCCTCTTCGGTACCGTGCATTGCCCTTCCTCACTTTGAGAGTTGGTGCAAACTTCGTCGGTGCATCCAAATCCCGTGATACGATACGCTCTATCACACATAAACCTCCTTATATCTTCCTCAAAACAGCCACCATACCTACCTATTATGGCATTTCCATAGCCATTCCGAGATATATTGCCATGCAACTTTCCACCGTTCCGTTCATCATCATCATGACATACTTTACTTTTGTCATATTGCCATCGCATGATCATGTAGTTGACATCGTATTTGTGGCAAAGCCACCATGCATAATTTTTCATACATGTCACTCTTGATTCATTGCACCATCCCGGTACACCGCCGGAGGCATTCATATAGAGTCATATCTTGTTCTAGTTTCGAGTTGTAATTCATATGTTGTAATCAATAGAAGTGTGATGATCATCATTATTAGAGCATTGCCCAAAGAAAAAAAAGAAGAAAGGCCAAAAGAAAAAAAAGGCCCAAAAAAGAAACAAAAGGAAAAAAACAAAGAAAAAAGAAAAAAAGGGAAATGAAAATAAATAAAAAGGGCAATGTTACTATCTCTTTTTCCAGACTTCTGCTTCAAAGTAGCACCATGTTTTTCATATAGTGAGTCTCATAAGTTGTCTTTTTCATACTAGTGGGAATTTTTCATTATAGAAATTGGCTTGTATATTCCTACGATGGGCTTCCTCAAATGCCCTAGGTCTTCGTGAGCAAGCAAGTTGGATGCACACCCACTATTTTTCTTTTGTTGAGCATTCATTTATAGCTCTAGTGCATCCGTTGCATGGCAATCCCTACTCCTCATGTTGACATCAATTGATGGGCATCTCCATAGCCCCTTGATTATCCTCCTTAATGTGATACTTTCTCCTTTTTTGTCTTCTCCACAAAATCCCCATCATCATATTCTATTCCACCCATAGTGCTATATCCATGGCTCACGCTCATGTATTGCGTGAAGGTTGAAAAAGTTTGAGATTATTTAAGTATGAAACAATTGCTTGGCTTGTCATCGGGGTATAGAAGTTGGGAACATCTTTGTGTGTGAAAATGAAGCATAGCCTAACTATATGATTTTGTAGGGATGAACTTTCTTTTGCCATGTTATTTTGAGAAGACATGATTACTTTGATTAGTATGCTTGAAGTGTTACTATTTCTTTTATCAATATGAACTTTTATTTTGAATCATTTGGATCTGAACATTCATGCCACAATAAAGAAAATTACATTGCGAATTATGCTAGGTAGCATTCCACATCAAAAATTCTGTTTTTATCATTTACCTACTCGAGGACGAGCAGGAATTAAGCTTGGGGATGCTTGATACGTCTCCAACGTATCTATAATTTTTTATTGTTCCATGCTATTATATTACCCGTTTTGGATGTTTATGGGCTTTATTTTACACATTTATATCATTTTTGGGACTAACCTACTAACCGGAGGCCCAGCCCATATTGTTGTTTTATTGCCTGTTTCAGTATTTCGAAGAAAAGGAATATCAAACGGAGTCCAAACGGAATGAAACCTTCGTCAACGTGATTTTTTGGAAGATTATCATCCTGGAGACTAGGAGGTCAAGTCAGAAGATACTCGAGGAGCCCAGGAGATAGCCCCCCCCCCCTACAAGGCGCGCCCCCTCTCGCGTAGACCCCTCGAGCACCTCCCGACCGACTTCTTCCGCCTATATAACCCTACATACCCTAAAACCATCGAATTTCAAGATAGATCGGGAGTTCCACCGCCGCAAGCCTCTGTAGCCACCAAAAACCACTCGGGAGCCCCTTCTGGCACCCTGCCGGAGAGGGAATCCATCACCGGTGGCCATCTTCATCATCCCGGCGCTATCCATGACGAGGAGGGAGTAGTTCACCCTCGGGGCTGAGGGTATGTACCAATAGCTATGTGTTTGATCTCTCTCTCTCTCTTGTGTTCTCTCTCGTGTTCCCTCTATGGCACGATCTTGATGTATCGCGAGCTTTGCTATTGTAGTTGGATCTTATGATGTTTCTCCCCCCACTACTAGGAAAAGGCCTACTAATGGCGCACCTAATTTGGCCATTAATGGCGCATTAGTGGTGCGCCATTAGTGCCATGCCATTAGTATATTTTACTAATGGCGCACCACTGGTGCGCCATTAGTATCTGGTATACTAATGGCGGACCTCGATGCGCCATTAGCATATACAACAAGGCGCCATTAGTATGCCTCCCGAGGGCCATGTATACCAGGTGCTTTGGCATACTAATGGCGCACAACAACAAGATGCGCCATTAGTAACCCGGCATACTAATGGCGCACTGTTTAATGATGCGCCATTAGTAACTTCGGCATACTAGTGGCGCACTGTTTAATGATGCGCCACTAGTATCCTTTGGCATACTAATGGCGCACTGTTATGTGATGCGCCATTAGTATGAATATTAGGTTATTTTTTATTTTTTTATTTTCTGTTTTTTGCACAGGTTACAAAATGTATAATTGGACAAAATATAGACAGCACACATCAACAACAGATTCATCGAATACAATTCATCATATTAGTCTCCGAATACAATTCATCATATTAGTCTCCGAATACAATTCATCATATTAGTCTCCCAATTGAAAAGACCGAACAAAGATAGAACATTATATTACAAGTCTCGAGACCGCGAGTAGCGAGTTTGTCTTCACATTACAAGTCGATATCGATCATCTAAACTACCATCACATAGAAGAGAGTTGCGGTCATCACGATGAGCATCATCACGATGAAACTCGTCTTCATCCGGTTCCTCCAACGCTCCCTCCCCTCGCCCGCTAGATAGCGGGCCTATCTAGATTCGGCCTCGGCCCTAGTGGTGTACCCTTTGTAACTGTTACCGCTGAATCGGTAAACCTGTCTCCGACACTCCTCCCAGTCGTCGTAGACTCCGGTAACCTTACCCTTGTACACGACATACGACGGCATCGCTATGCACTAGCCAAACGAAACGTTAGTACCAATTCACAGACAATACATAAGCAATATATAAGTATGCAACAGAACGATCGGAAGAGAAAAGCAAGACATTAATAGCATCGATTACATCTAAGTTGGACGACTCTCGAAACCAAAGAGACATACTACAAGTTCATTAAAGTTTAATTACAACATGAGCCAATCGATGTTTCAGAACTAGACACAAGCATCACCGCTTTCGACTCGACTCAAGGGACCGGAGCGTGGATGAAGCCGCCGTCTACCATGGGAGTCATGAAATAACGGGCGTTGTCAGCCTGCATTTGTAGCATTGTGTCGATGTCACCGTTGGACGGTTGATTTACGAGGTAGAACTGCCCGAGGTACGAAGGACATCTTGATGGATGATTTCCGCAAACTCCGCTGGATGCGAAAAGAATTCTTGTCGATGTCCGCGTCTGGATTGCCGACACGCCGCGGCCCAATCTTTGAGTTTACTCGGTAGCGAAGTTGATGATGGTCCCGTCTGATCGCCGCATGTGATGGATGGCGTAGTAGGCACCCTTCCGACCGCCAGCGGCTGCTTGACGCAGCAGAACGTCGTGTTGTGAGACAACACGCGTGCTTGCCGTGCTTACGAATAGGCCTGGTGAAGGTGCCTCCAGATTTGGCGTGGCCGGGAGAACATCATCAAGAACCTTCTTGACATTTGTGTAGTCTACGCTCAATCGACGGTCCGGTCGAAATACGTGGCCATGGAATATTTGGGGCTTAGGAGGATGAGCGTGCAATGTGTGTCACCGCAGAAAACACGGAATGTTAGAAGAAAACGATCGAAATCTAAGAATTCATATGTTACGGGCCGGTTGAGGGGAGGACTTACTCGGGAAAGTAAGGCACGAGGAAGTTATCCTTATCTTGGTTTGCCAGAATGACGCCTTCGAGGTAAGAACTCGCGACTTGCCGGTCCCCAGCGCTGCCCAAGATCTTTGCACGCATGTAGAAGGGGTCGACTATCACGATGTCCGGGGTCTTGTCGCGAATGATCCGCATCTCCATACTCAGCGAAAATAGCCGAACGAAGGTGTAGTGCAGCGGATGAAGGTTCAACATAGCGTGGATGTCATCAAACCGCAGGACGATCTTATCCAGAAAGCCCTTGCCCTCTGGCACCTTGGCCGCGAAAACCGGGTATGCCACATCCTTCTCTCTGAGACGCCGCTTCTCCAAAGAAAGAACACTGTCATGCAGACTCCGCATAGGACCGGTTGCAGCATTGAGCATATTTGTTGGTAGCATCGCCCTACCCGCCACATGCACCCTCGTCGATATCCTCAGGTGAAGGTGGCCCGTCCTGAGCACGGATCGTACTCGGTGCCGGCTGGCCCGCACCCTTGTTAGTCTTTCTTTTGCGTGCCTTCTTCTTCTCCTGTAATGGGACCGAGTTCTGCTCACGGACCGCCTTCTTGAGTGTGTTGGGGCTGATAATATTTCGCACCTCGCCTATCTGAGGCTCGGTGAAGTCGGCACCGGGCGTCTCACGAGAGCTGAACGGCGGAACAACGCCTGTTGCAACTTGGCTTCTCCGTGGTACCAGCTAGATCGCGCCGCGTCTTTTGTTGGGTTGGGTTCTTGAGAAGGAGGCCCCATGAAGTCGCCACCATACCCATGATCGGCAAAAATCTTGATCGACGTTGCCAAATGTATCGTCGTCGTCGCCGTTCTGATCCTGTGCCATATGCATGTTTGGATCAAGTGGCATAGGGATGTCCGGCATCGTTGCGGCGGTCTTGCCATGGGGCCGACTTGGCGCAGGCACGACTGGCGGTGTTGTCTTTGGGGTGGTGTCCCCCGCCCCCAAACGAATCTGGCTCTTCAGCCAAAGCAGGGGCCAGCTCAGGCAGGCGCTGAGGGTCATCACGTCATTATCGTCGGCCCCGACGGGTCGAATCAGAGGTAACAACTCGTCGCAGCCTGGCAGCACCCGAACCAGTTGAACCCTAAACAAGTTGGGTGGCATCTGGGTACCGTGGAACAAGGGGTTGCCCGGTTGAATGATTTTGCCCTTGGCGACATCGACCAACTCGTTGTTCACGAAGTGCAGGAGAGTGCACGGAACATCGGCGGCGCCCTGCGAAAACATGTAGGGCGTCAGGGATGCCCAGTCAAAGGCAAGGAGATGAAGTCCTCGGCCGAGAGAGGCTTAATTAGTTACCGTGATGTCACATCCCCAGTTCAGGCCTTGCTTGTTTTTGCTTTAGCATCCATGCATCATGTTCAAATTTTATGAAACTTGAAATGGGGATTGTTGAAACCCTAGCACCAATTGAATTCAACTAGGTTCAATAAAAATATTTTCAACGAACCCAAATGCCCTTTAGAAAAGTTCATGATTTTTGTTAAAGGTGAAAACCTCTGCCAAAAATGATGCACATATTTCTAGGCCATTTTTGGACTCTTGAATTAAATTATTATGTATTTGAATTTGGGTATTTAATTGCTATAACAATTTTAAATGCTCAAATAATTCTGAAACTAAATGTGGGTTGTTGGAAATAATTCAACAGGTCCTCACAATTTATTTCAGGATTTTTAGATGTGGTTTAGTATTTTTACTAAATCAAAGAAAACAAAAGGAAAATAGAAAACAGAAACAAAAATTAAAATAGAGACAGAGTGTTACCTGTCGCTTACCTGCAGCCCACTTACCTCGGCCCAGCACTGTAGTCGGTCGGCCCAGCCCACCAGTGTCTCCCTGTCGTCTTCCTCCTCGGGACAGTAGGACAGGGGCGTGTGCCCGCGGCGCACACGCACGCGCAGCGCCACCTCCTCCCTCACTGCCTGCCTGCCCCCTTCCGCGACCCCGCTGCGGACGCCACGACACCTCCAGGGCCCTCCTCGCTCTCTCCTCACCCTCACTTTCCCCCTGGATCCCTCTCTATTCGCCCCATCGCTGGAGCTCTGCCGCTGCAGCGCCGTTTACATGACCACAGCCACCCCCTCGCTCCCTCTATGCATCCCTGAGCTCCGCCCTGACCCCGTGGAGCTACACACACCGACGCACGCGACCAGAGGAGGCCCCAGTCGACCGGAGTGTCGTCGTCTTCATCTCCGGTGCCCGGAGATCGCCGTCGTCAATTCGCCGTCACAGAAGCTTCCCGAGCCCACCGAGATTCTCTTGAGCCCTTGTGGGCTCCTCTGCCGAACCCTCTCTCCCTGCGCTCTATTTTCCTCTCTAGCCGCCGTTCCCATCGAGCCCGAGAGCTCGGCTTCGCCGGCGATGTCGCCGCCGTGGCCTGAGCTCGACCCAGCCATGACCTTGCACCGCATCATGCTCCTAGCTGCCCCAGGAGGCCGTAGCACCCGGCCGTTCGCCCCGCCGTGCCCCGTAGCACCAAAACCGCGAGCACCCGAACTCCGGCCGCCGCCGATTTGGTCGCCGCCGTCGATCCCGACCACCCCAGCTCGAGTTGTTGCCACCACTGGGTGCGCCCCACCGCCAGCTCTCCGTAGCCGCAAATCGTGCACGAAATGGTCCTCCGTAGCGCGAGCCCGAGCAACTCCGGCGAGCCTCCGCCGCGAGATGTGGTCGCCCGGCGCTGATCCGCGGCACCGACATGGCGTTGCCATTAGCGGCTAATCCCCAATTAGCACACTAACAGAGCGGATGACGGCGGGCCCCACCACAGGGTCAAACCCTAGTCAGCGCTAGTTTTGACCGTGGTTTAGTCCCTGGGTCAATGACACGCGGGTCCCACCAGTCGGAGTTGACCCTGGTCAACTCGGCTGACCTGCTGACGCAGTAGTGACACAATGCTGATGTCATTAATCATTTTCTCGTTTAAAACTAATCAGGAAATTCCAGAAAATGCCCAACACTTCTAAAATTCATATAAATTCAACCTAACTCCAAATTAAATAATTTGTATATGAAAAATGATCAGAAAAATATGAAGAATTTGTTTATGCCATGATCATGCATGTTTGAACAAGTTAACCTCACTGAATAGGACAAATGATGATTAGGGCAATTTATGAAATAACATTTGGAGTTGGAATTTGTTCTTGTTTGAGTTCCACTTCAATTAACTTGGCTAGATATTGCATTAGGTGAATTCAGTACCTTAACATGACATGTCATTCATGTGAATGTGTATTGCATTGATTGTGTTCTTTCTCGATTGCGGTGTTTGTCCCTCTCGGTGAAGCGATGTTCCGACGATTGTTCGATGACACCGATGAAGAACTATATTATCTTCGAAGTGCCGTGCAAGCAAAACCCCTTGTTCATTCCGATATAATCCCACTCTCTCGCCTCCTGCTCTCTTTTACTGCATTAGGACAACAACGATTTATACATTACTTGCTGCGTAGCTGAACCCCTTTATCCTCTCCATGACCTGTCATTCCACAAGAAATAGATGAAACCCACTAGCATGAGTAGGAGTTGTTTGAGCCCTGTTGTGCCTACTCATTCATGCTTGTTTGTCATGCCTGCTCTTGCTTAGAGTTGAGTCAGGTCCGATTCATCGGGGATGAATCGGAGGTGTGTGAACATGTCCTACTGTGTGTGAGCTAAGTGTGTGAACACGATTTGGTAAAGGTAGCGGTGAGAGGCCATGTAGGAGTACATGGTGGGTTGTCTCATTGAAGCCTTCCTCAGGAACTGAGTTCTGTGTTTGTGATCCATGAAACAGTTACTACCACACATTGGGATCCTTAATTGACTCTCTCGGCTTCTTAACCACCCTTGTTCTCTGTACAGGAGTTGCAACTAGTTTCTGGTGTTTGTAGGATTTGTGTTGGAGGCCGTGCGTAGCGCTGACCCTAGGGGTGGGCTATGATGCGGTAGATACACCGTGGCCCGGTGTACCGATTCGCCCGTTTGGTGTCTCGGGAACCCTGCACACATCGTTCGGGGCCGTTAGTGGAAACCTCGGCGGAATCCCTGGATGGAACCCGAATAGGCGATAAACCTGGACTAGGGACTTGAGTGTTTAGGTAGGCCGTGGCCGACACCCACGTTGGGCTTCTGCTTGAAGGTTGCCGAGTACATGTCGTGTAAACGGCGGTAAGTGGTGAGAGCGTGTGTGAAGAAGTACACCCCTGCAGGGTTAATATGATCTATTCGAATAGCCGTGTCTGCGGAAAAGGACTTCTGGGTTGCCTATATCAGTTCATAGACAAGTGAAAGTGGATACTCTAAAATGCGCAAGATAAGCGTGAGTGCTATGGATGGCGTTCTCGTAGGGAGACGGGAGCGGGTCCATAGTGGTGTATTGATATGGTGAATATGTGGACTCGTGTGCGCCACCTCAAAAGAGTTACTTGTAGTCGTAGTTTAGGATAGCCACCGAGTCAAAGCTGGCTTGCTGCAGTCAAACTCCACCACCCCCTTTGTTGATAATGATGCATACGTAGATAGTTCTGATGTAAGTCTTGCTGAGTACGTTTGTACTCACGTTTGCTTATTTTATGTTTTGCAGAGAGACGTCGGTCTCGCTAGTAGTTCCGCTTGGACTTCGACGTTTAGCTTGTTACCTCAGCTACGATCTTGTGCCCTCGGCAGGATCTGGTAGATAGTCCTGCTTCTCAGCCTTTTTCATTTATAGTTATGCGTACTCGGACATGTTTAGCTTCCGCTTGTGCTTTGACTTGTATGCTCTGAGTGTTGGGTCATGAGACCCATGTTTGTAATATCTCGCTCCTCGGAGCCTAATGAATAAATATTTGAGTCGTAGAGTTATGTTGTGATGCCATGTTGTATTTACACATATTGAGCATATTGTGTGTATGTTTGAAATGCTTGGTATGTGTGGAATCCGACAATCTAGTTGTTTATCCTTGGCAGCCTCTCATATGGGGAAATGTAGTCTAGTGCTTCCTGAGCGATAGTAGTCCGCTACAGCCCGGTTCACCGTAGTCCTGCTAGCCCAGCACTACTGCTTGGACACTTGACTGGCCGGCATGTGTTTCACTTCGTTCCGATGTCTGTCCCTCCGAGGAAATGTCACGCGGTGATATTCGGAGTCCTGCCTAGCCTGCTACAGCCCGGGATACCGGAGTCCTGTTAGCCCAGTGCTACAGCCCGAATTCATACGTTGATGACCGACATGCTCAATGTGATTCATGTATGCCTGTCCCCATGGGTTAGCGCCGCTTTGGGTTCACGACTAGCCATGTCGGCCCGGGTTCTCTATCATATGGATGCTAGCGACACTATCATATACGTGAGCCAAAAGACGCCAAGCGGTCCCGGGCCATGGTAAGGCGACACCCGTGGGAATACCGTGCGTGAGGCCGCAAAGTGATATGAGGTGTTACCGGCTAGGTCGATGTGACTTGGAATCGGGGTCCTGACACGTGATGATGGCGTCGAGCTCGGCTAATGTCGAGGCACCGCCAACGGCGGGCGTGCAGTTGACGGAGGGGCCGCTTGTTGCAGAGGTGGCGGCCGGCGTACACCCGGGTGCATTAAGCTCCCGTGCGGCGTCGGAGACACCAATGCCGCCTCCGCCGGAGACACCAATGGCCCCGCCAACGCGTTCAGCGAGTTGCTGGCCGTGAAGCTAGGAATCGGAGGCCTCTGTTGGCCGCCCGCAATCCACGCACTCAACCCCTCGATCAAGGTAGGCACAATGGCGGTGATCGTCGCTCCGAGTTGTTGTTGCACTTGCTCTTGGACAATCTCCGGAATCCGCGCCACCTGTGCCTTGAGTTCTTGAACCTCGCGCGCCTGGCTTTCCGAGCTGGTCTTTTTCTCCTTTCGCCCACCAGTGTTATAGTATGACGACCATTTTGTCGACAAGCCTTTGCCGGCCACACGACCAGCTGACGTCGGCTTACTGAGCTTATCCTTGTTCTTCACTACATTCAACGCCCTATTTAGAGTGGTGTCCCAAGGTTTGCTCTTAGTCGACCCCGCGCTCTTGCTTTCGATGCGCTGCGGAAGGAATGTGAACCATTTAGAAATTTGGCTTCATTAATTAGAATGCAACCATATGGAGCTAATTACGCTGGGTGTGTTCCTTACGAGAACAAGCTCAAGCGCCCTGGTCTTCGGATCCGTGGTAAGCTCCTTTGTTTTCGGGTCTTTCTTGTACCGGGCCCTGACAAAGTTCCTGGTCTGCTTGTCACCGTATTTATCAAAGAGAGGCGGTAGGCCTTGCTCGGCACGGTCCGCCTCCTCCTTGTCCCATATAGGCTCCGCCACTCTGTAACCGCCGGGACCGAGTGAGTGTACCCCTAAGTTCAGCTCCATCATTTCTATCCACCACTGACGTGATTGGGAGTTTGCGGTGCTCGAGCAATTGATCTTGAAGTCGTTGTAGTCATCTTCGGTGATCGAAGGATTTTTCTCCTTGATCTTCTCATAACTCTCACCTTTCTCGATCATTCTCTTCACATTGCTTTTCCAAGTAGACAGGGCCTTGCTCATCTTCGTGAGGGCAGCAATCTTCACTTTATTCCCTTTGAGGCTTGTGTTTTCAATTTCAGCGGGGAACTTGTATCGTTCGTGCAGCTTCGTGAAGAGGAGGTTGCGCAAATTCCCTCGGTCAGGATGCCTCAGGTTCTCAGTGTTGATCGAGACGGTGCTCCGGAGAATGCACCCGAGCTGAAGCGAGTACCCCTTGACTATTCGTTCGGGCGCCGTTGGATTCCCGTCGAGTCCACTTGATAACTTCCTCCTTGAGGGTGCGGAGCACGGTCGGGCGCCGGTCCTTCCGTTGCCTCTTCGGTTGGCTGCCATCTCATGCGTGCTCCGCCATCATCGATGGTGGCATCCTCGGCTTTCATCGGTGGTGGCATCGGTGGGGTCATCCTCGGCGGTACCATCGGTGGTCCACAGGATCGGTGGGGAAGGCGGCGTCCTCATACAAGTGAGGTTGTTCCTCCATCTCCTGGGACAGCTCCTGAATGCCTTGCCGCCCAACCCCGGCCTCATCGTTGTTGGCCATGTTTCTCTCTAAATAGGAACAAAGTTTGGTCAAAAGTTGGTTATTGTCAAGGAACAAGATCATGGTCTCATCATTTAGGGTTTGTCGACACCGAGGCATCCTAAAAGCTAAGCTTTTATCATTGAGGGTTTTTCGACGGCGAGGCACCCTAAAAGCCTAAGCTTTCATCATTAGTCACAAGTACCCGGCCCATGCATTAGTCACAAGTACCCCATATGTCCTATTTTTAGCAAAGTCATGCTAAAATTCACGGAAAATTTCAGCATGACCTTTGCTGAAAATAGGACATATAAATACCAATTCTTTGGAACGGAAGTTAATCGACATTCCGGCAAACTCAAGGGCCTCTCGGTGGACAAGGCAAAAAGGCCTTCATCACAACATGGAAAATACATTGGCATGTGAAGAGGTGAAACAATATATGCATCTCCAAGCAGTATCATTCAACATTTTGGACAAACCACTACAAGCAATCTTTGGATCGAGAATGTTTTTTATACATAACTGCTAAAACCCTAGGAGTTAACCGAGCCACCAACAGAATGTGGACTTAAAAGATAGAGTCACGGACGGTGACATGATACATTTTCATAAAATTAGCTAGTTTTACTTATGGTGCACAAAGGAACAAATCTTTGCGGTGCACTTAGAAAAAAATGAGCACCGCAAAACAATAAGACTGCGTTTTAGGTAAGCGGAAGGCGTCGGCTCCATCAAGTGGAGGCAAAACAAGTGTAATTGCAAATGAATGCAAACCACGTTAAGACTTAACTGCTAAGTAATCATCATATTTTCTTAATCATCGAGAGGCCATAGTAAGGCGATGTACTCAGTCCCAAGTACAAAATTTAAATTGAATTAGCCTACATAGCTTTTGGAGCGTGCAAGAGGCAGTACACAAGGGATTAACTATTGAACACCAAGTGCTCTAATCAAAGTTGCGATTAAGAAGCAATATTTTGTAAGAGCGCCTTCAACTCTTTGGTTCCTATGCAGCAACCCACACACACACACACACACACACACACACACACACGCACACAAAATTTATCTCAGCTGAAACTAACTCATTATGCTCTCAAGCTTAGGCTACCGCCACAAAACTGTTGAATCCAATCAGGCGATTCTTTGCAAAATCGAGTCTCAAAAATTTGGCTTCATTAATTAACGATAGATTGAAATAGTTGAGTACTGTTGAAAAATGACAGGTTAAACTGACCTCAAAGTCTGCTGACAAAATCAATACCAACTGATTGATTGCGGCCGGCCAATTTATAATCAACGGGAACTATAAGATTTAAAAGAAAACCAATTAAATAGGTAGTCGGTAAGTCGATCGGCATAAGCAACGGTTCACACGTCACCTATAGAGGACAGTAAAAGTACACTAATAAAACTCAGGAAAGAAGAAGTAAAAGTACCCTCAAAACAAGTATTAACAGACTAATCTTGTGTAAATTTGGAAATTGCAGAGGGTAATATTGCATTTGAGATTGTAATACCGACAAGATTGTAGTACAAAGAGCGAGCACTAGGCCAAGAATTGAGAAAGCAATGGAGGTTGCCAAAGGGATCTGTATTCCATTATCTTTGAGTGGACTGGCTCCAAAACCTCTTGAACAATTGTGACACGGACACACGCAACAAAATCCTGCTAATGCTATGGCGAGCACAGTACTTGAGAGATACACTGCTGCCAAAACCTATATGGGGATACACACATCGTCGGCCAAAACCTACTAAACCATCGGCCAAGTCTCGGGTTCGGTAGCCTTTACGATAAAATATGAGCAGGAATTCAATTCACCCAATGACAAAATTAAAGCAATGGAATACACCTGCTGCCAAAACCTATATGGGGATCGGAAGAGCCCGACTAGCGACCGGCTGACAAATGAAGTTCAGGTTCCTTAATGCAAGCAAGTTGGACCAAAGTGTTTGGCCCCGAGTTGTGATTTGTGAAGCATTGGCCAAAGCGTTTGGCCCCAGGATGCACAAACAAGACAAGCCTCTTCCCAATCATTGCGGACATCAACTCGGGTTTTGAATCTTTCGAGATTAGGTGGATTGGATCAACAGGAAAGGAACAAAGCTGCTCACTTGCGGCCTCATGAGTGAGGAACTATGGAGATTTCCGTCATTTAGGTTTCGCACCAAGGGTAATTCTCAAAGTAAATAAATAAATTTCTAGCTCCCTGCAGCTGCAGTGAGACGAGGAGCGACGAGGCGGTGCTATGGCCGTGCGGCGGCGTCGGTGAAGGTGCGGCCCGGTCTGGGCCAGTGCGGCGCGGTGCTTCACCGGCAGCCGACGGGGAGAGGCAGGGGAGGCGGACAGCGGTGGCGAGGTACTAGATTATGACGCAGCGCGGAGGCTGCGTCGAGGCGGTGTCGGGCGTCGAGGCGTCGAGGCGGCGTCGCGGCCGAGGCGGCGGGCAGCAGCGTCGGGAGAGGAGAGGGAAGGGATCGAGGCGAGGCGAGGGAGAGAGGGATAGGTTTGGGCCAGCCGGGAGGAAATATGGATGGGGCGGCACAATACTAATGGCGCACCACCCTCGCTGCGCCATAAATACATCCATACTAATGGCGTACCTGCATACAGTGCGCCATTAGTATTTTTTATTACCTTTCGAGCCAACAGGTTATCTTCCACCTGACCTGATCCACATCAAGTTCCCTCTACTAGCTTGGTAGTCGACAGCCAGTTCTCACACCAGAGGTCCTAGGTTCGATTCCCATGCTCCACAATTTTTTTTATGCATTTAAAATGTTGTTTGATACTTATTTGAGTTTAAATATGTTCAAACTTGTTTAAATCATAACAGTAATATTTTTTTTATAAGACAGTAATAATTTTTTTAAAAATATCATCAAACAGTAATGCCGGTGGAGCGGGAGAGGTGCGGGGGTCGGCGCGGCGGTTGAGTAGGGAGGGTGCGGGGGTCGGCAGCGGTGGTTGAGTAGGGGAGGTGCGGGGGTCATGGCGGTTGAGTAGGGGAATCGAGGTGCGGGGGTCGGCGGCGGCCGTGGACTGGGGTGCTCGGCGAGGGGACCGGATCTGGCGAGGTGGGATAGCGATCGAGATGGAGGGGATCGAGATCGAGTGTCCATGAAATTTAAAAATATTCATGATAGTTCAAAAAGTGCCCATGAAATACAATCGAGAAATGAAGGCTACGATTTAAATACAATCGATCTTAGCTAGCTATCTGTTCACAATCTTCTTGCCCTTCTTTTTCGCAAATGGAGTTCTTACGTGGAGCAGACGTCCTTTAGGTAGGGTGGTCCTGCTTCTTCTTGTGGTGTATGCTGCTACTTCATCATCGTCGTCATGTTCGATCCTCGGGTCGCCGTACTTGTCGAAGTCTTGCTCATTGGCTACTCCATCCATTCCGATGATCTTCCTTTTGCCTCTCCTCACGACAACACGACCGGGCTTTGACGGGTCGGTAATGAAGAAGCATTGGTCAACTTGGGAAGCCGATTACCCATGGCTCATTTTTTCGCGATGACGTTTGCGCCCATGATCTTGGATTTGGCTTCGGGTATAACCATGGTGGTGAAATACCGGTCTTCTTTTAGGACGCTCTTCGCCCATCTGACACGGAACATCGGGACCTTCTCTCCAGCGTAGCTCAGCTCCCAGATCTCCTCGATCCTTCCGTAGTATCTGTCCTTGTCATTAACGGTGTAGGATTCCATCGTTACCCCGGAGTTCTGATAACCATCGCTCTTCATGTCCTTGGCCTCGGTGTAGAATGTGTAGCCGTTGATATCGTCGCCTCATAGGTCATCAGGTTGTGCTCGGCGCCACAGCGACAAAGGCGAATATGAGTTGTTCTTCCGCGGAAGAATCCTCATGTAAAGGGTAATGCGCGTAAGCTTCGCTTGAACCAACGCGTGAAACATGAGTTGTGCTCTTTGATTATATCTCCGTCCGTCCTCTGTTGGCCTCGGTCATTGTCGTCTTCTTAATAAAGGTTTTGTGCTCTACCACCCAAGGATCGACCACGTCTATGTGTTGTAGCGCGACTAGGTTTGCTCTTTCAAAGTCGGCGAAGTCGACCCTCTAAGTCGACATGCATTTCGCGGCGACCCTCACGGTGACCCCATCCAGCGAGCCTGCCGAGGTGCCTGTTGACGCGTATCAACGGGGTTCTCAATGCCTAGATAATTCGTGCGATGGGAGATGCACTCTTGATTCGAAAGCCCTGGCTATACTTCCCTCTGGACGTGACATGTTGCGAACGTATCCTTTGATGACACCATTCATCCTTTCGAACGGCATCATGCTATGCAGGAACGTCGGCCCAAGTTGGATGATATCCTCCACTATATGGACCAGCAGATGCACTATAACGTCGAAGAATGCAGGCGGGAAGTACATCTCAAGCTCGCATAGTATCACCACGATCTCTTCCTGTAGCCTTCTGAGTTGCCTCACGCCAATCGACTTCCGAGAGATGACGTCGAAAAAGTTGCATAGGCCAAATAGCGTTTCACGGACGTGTGCGTCCATGATCAAACGGATTGCAACTGGAAGTATCTGCGTCATCGGCCGCGTGGCGATCGTGAGACTTCATCCCATCGAACTTCTGCTTCACTTGGTCTAGGTATCTGCTTATATTCCCCGCGTAACCGTAAGGAAGTTTTACTCCTAGGAGGCAGGTGAAAAACTGCTCGATCTCCTCCTGACTTAGAGTGAAGCACGCGGGAGGGTAGTCATTTCCGGTCTTCTTGGCCTTTTTGCCTTTGCGACGACTTACTGTGTCCTGCTTCGCCTCATCATCATCATCATCATCATCATCATCATCATCATCATTAGCGTGAAGCTCCTGCCTGATGCCCATTGATTTCAAGTCTGCTCTTGCTTTCGGCCCATCTTTGGTCCTCTCTGGTATGTTGAGCAGGGTACCAAGCAGACTCTCGCACACGTTCTTCGTGATATGCATCACATCAAGGTTGTGAGACACACGGTGGATCTTCCAAAGACGGCAAGTCCCGTAAAACAGACCTCGTTTTCCATACCTTCAGCAATGACTCTGGCGCCTTCGCTCCTTTCGGCTCTGGCGCCTTTTGCTTCTTTCCGGCGGTGGGCGGTCTTTCCAATTTTTCAACAGCTTGTCTATTTCCTCGCCGCTCCTCGTGCAGGCGTTTTGGGTTCGGTTTCACCATCGAACAGATCCTTGCGTTTCCTCCACGGGTCATCGTCGAAGCCACCTTCGATGTCCCATGAACACGGTTTTCAAAGACCCGGGATCTCTATCTGGCTGGCGATACGTTGTGTCATCCATGCACCTTACGCATCCGGAAAATCCATGGACTACCTGCCCGCGAGATATCCGTAATCGATATAGTCGTGTATGCCGTGAGCGGTCTGGCTCTCATAGGGAAATATTCTTTCTCTGCGGTGTCCCACGTATTGGTGGCGTTTTCCACAGCGTGTTTTCAGCAGCCCAGATATGATTGATGTCGTTCCTGGTTGTTTCGCCCTTCAATTAGCATACTCATGTGAATGTACTTCCTCTTCATGCACAACCAGGGGAAGGTTGTACATCCACACAAACACAAGCCGTGCTATGTGTGCTTCTCTGGCTGCCAAACGGATTGACTCCATCGGTGCTCGCGCCAAGACGATGTTCCTTGGGTCGTTCCCAAATTCTGGGTCTTGAAGTTCAACGCTTGCCACCGCTCGCATCCTTAGGGTGACTCAAAGATCTTGTCTTTTTATCTATCTCCGGATCATTTGTGTCATCTTCTCGCTTCTTCTCCTCCCTATCCGCGTGCCAACGCAGGAGCTTTGCTACCTTAGGGTCCGCGAAATACCGCTGCAGACGAGGAGTGATCGGAAAGTACCACACCACTTTTCGAGGAGCTTTCTTCCTCTTCTTGTATCGAGTGACGCCGCACACCAGACATATGGTAGACTCTGCGTGCTCGTCCCGATAAATGATGCAATTGTTCATGCACACATGGTATTTCACGTGCGGTAAATCCAGAGGACACACGATTTTCTTCGCCTCCTCGAAACTGGTCGGGCACTTGTTCCCCTTGGGAAGACGTTCGTGCCAGAATGACATGTTCTCGTCGAACCATGCGTCGGTCATTTTGTGTTCTACCTTCATCTCCAGAGCCATGAGCGTTACTTTCAGGCGGGTATCCTCAGGCCTGCATCCTTCATGCAATGGAGTAACCGCGTCTAACTCAAGTTGATCCATCTTGGCTTTCTCTCGGGCGGCAGCTCTTGCGTTATCCGTCTGCTTGAGAAGCAGCTCTTGAATATGAGGGTCCTGCACCCAGCCCATCGATGGTCCAATCGTCGCTCCGCCCGGCATCATCATCTTCATGATCATGCCCGTCGCCTGCTCCGGCATCTTCCTCATCATCATGTCCTGCATCTTCTACATGATGATCGTGTACGACATCACCGTCGTGATCATCTCCGGGATTCTTCGTCTTCTCGCCCTTGAGCCACGGTGGTTGTCTTGCTGCCCTTCCTCATTTCTTGCCCGGCCCCATGGACGACTTCGTAGTCATCTTCATCACCTTGCCACCGATAGCCATCCATGAAACCACGCAGAAGCAGGTGGTCCCGCACCTGCCGGAATCCGGGTCCGCAATAAGGCTCTTCAGCTTGCATCTTCGACACGGACATCTTATCTCCGTCTCGTTCTTTTGAAGCATCTCGGCCTTCGCGGACCTCAAAAACCTATTCATGATGCCTTCGGTCATCGTGCGGACCATGGTCGCCTGCGGGGTAGAGCAAAACGATATTTTAGAACCAAGAAAAAATTTGGCATGACTTTCCCTAAAAATAGGACCAAAAAGAATGCTTAATGCCAAAATTCTCGCCGAAACAGAAATGAATCAACATTCCGGCAAAATATTGGCAACTATCACATTTCAAATACCGGTACACCTCCAAACACAAACACATATGCAACACCACAAACATATGCAACACCACGAACATACATAGATCTAGCTATGCCATAAAAAGTGCATGTGCACATTGTTGTAGGGAGAACAACATAAATATAGCTTCCCCCCTTACTTACCTATCAAAACAAGGTAATTTAACCACTTAATTTGAATGAATGTATGGTGGAAATGAGGTGAAAAAGAGGAGGCACCGAGACAAGGAGGAGGTGGAGAGAATGAAGTGGGGAGAATGTGAGTGTGGGTAGGAGAGGTTGTCCAAAATATCTTGTTGCTGCCCACTTACTAATGGTGCACCAACTCTAAATGCGCCATTAGTAATCTAGGTTACTAATGGCGCACCTTCTGGTGGTGCGCCATTAGTAGTTTTGCAAAAAAAAACATACTAATGGCGCCTTTGTTCTCAAAGGCGCCATTACTAGTTTAAACTAGTAATGGTGCGGTGGAACAAAGGCGCCATTAGTAGTTTTGCAAAAAAGGAATAAAAATATAATAAAAAACAACATTAGTGGCGCACTTTCCGGCAGTGCGCCATTACTAGTTACAACTAGTAATGGCGCCTTGAGTCTGAATGCGCCATTAGTATGTTTGGACAAAGCACTAGTTCAAAAATTGATACTAATGGCGCACCTTGGGCCAGGTGCGCCATTAGTAGTTTCAACTCTAATGGCGTATCAGAAGGTGGTGCGCCATTAGTATATACTAATGGAGCACCGCTTGTCTGGTGCGCCATTAATGTCAATCCCATCTATAGCCCTTTTTCTAGTAGTGCCCTCTACTCTCTTGTGATGAATTGAGTTTCCCCTTTGAAGTTATCTTATCGGATTGAGTCTTTTATGAGAACACTTGATGTATGTCTTGTCGTGTTTATCTGTGGTGACAATGGGATATCATGTGCCACTTGATGTATGTTTTGGTGACCAACTTGCGGGTTCCGCCCATGAGCCTATGCATAGGGGTTGGCACACTTTCTCGACTCTCCGGTAGAAACTTTGGGGCACTCTTTGAAGTACTTTGTGTTTGTTGGATGAATTTGAGATTGTGTTACGCATATCGTATAATCATGCCCACGGATACTTGAGGTGACAATGGAGTATCTAGGTGACATTAGGGTTTTGGTTGATTTGTGTCTTAAGCTGTTATTCTAGTACGAACTCTTTTATAGATTGATCCGAAAGAATAACTTTGAGGTGGTTTCGTACCCTACCATAATCTCTACGTTTGTTCTCCGCTATTAGTGGCTTTGGAGTGACTCTTTGTTGCATGTTGAGGGATTGTTATATGATCTATCTATGTTATTATTGTTGAGAGAACTT